>JANAVB010011600.1:768051-1338051 GCA_029216955.1 Iris pallida | reverse complement strand
TAGTCTTTATTGTTTTCTTTTAGTCATAGAATTTTGTGTTATTCTATCGTGCTTAGACTGTGATTGAGTTATATTATTTCTATACTTGTCCTCTGTTCGGAGTTGAGATTTAAGACAAGTACATTATATAATTGTGTGTGTTGGTTTAGATAGTGACCTAGAACAATGTTCTACCGTCGATTCTGCGGCGTAGGCTAGACGTTGTTACGCGCTTGTACCCTTACACTGGGTGCGAGTCGTGATACTTGAGTATACAACTATCATGGCCATGGAGGGATACTCTGTATTTATCTATCAAATACAAGCGTTTTGGCTTTCCAAATTAGTGAAAAACAAAAACAATAAAGAGTTCAAGAAAGATGTCATTGAATACAATTACGTGATTCAAAGGTGAATGTATAATTCAAGAGGATTTGCAAAGGCAGTCGTGAATGAGATCCTAGATACCTTGATATCTCAATCCACGTGGGATAATCAAATAAAAAGTGAACCAAATGCATCATGGTTGATCAGACCGTAATATACTGATTCTGATTAGACAATATGTTAGTGGGCGTCCCCAGTATACATATGTCCTGAACAAACTCGATAAAGAATAAGCTTGCAAAACTAGGTTAAAAATAGGAACATTATTTATGATATTGTAAAGTAATAGTACGGGAGAATATGTTGAAAGTAGTAATAAATAGTTCAAGTTTCACAATGATCTAAGTCTTATCCGGTGTTCTTGCGCATACAGTCATCCTACTGGTTCTTGTATCAGGCTTTGGTGGATCAATGGAGTATGTGCTACAAAATCTCTATATTATAGGTAAACATCTTTTCCTACACTAGTATATATTCATTATCTCTCAGTTACACCTCGGTAATAGGTTACAAGGACAGGGGGTGATAGGCCGTGAGGCATACTACCCAACTTATAGAAGTCAACTAATAGAGTGATTAAGAAATATAACATGTGTAACAAGTATAAGTCATATTCCTAACCTCTCTATCAAGCATGAAGGGAAAGATTAGAAAGGGGTCAAACAAGAGGCATATCAAGGCTGTCAAACGAGAGTACCAAATGGAATTCAAGGGAGGAAATTTCAAGTGTATGGACGAGATATTAGGCTCTAATCCTATTTGCAGGCTCACATCGTTACAGTACCATAACCGAAGTGATAAACTTGGCCTGCATGGGCCACCACAAAAGCATGTAATGCCTTAGTCCTAAAATACTTAGGACTGAGTATGTAGACATGCCAGCTGTATACATACGAAATATACTCCAATGTATGGAACCCCGTATGTATACATAAGCTGTAAAATACAGTAAACCATGATAACTAAATCTCATCCACCAAAGAATAATAATATAAATTAACTATGAAATTTGTCATTTATACATGTAGTTGGGCGGAGACAAATCGACTATCAACTAATTTAAATGAAAGAAAATATACAAGAAAATGATCGATAAAATGGCAAGATGAACCAAGAGCAATCATCTTCGAAAGAATGGAGAAGATAACGACCTTGGCTAGAACACTTGCAAGTCACAAAGCACACACCTGGAGAGATAACCAGGTCCTCAGAGGGACGTAACAAGATTTATAAAGAACATGCCACATAACGGAATATATATAATATGCCATAATCACAAGTAAAATAGTCCCAATCGTAACAAGATCCAATATCTCATCATCGAAATAGTGGACTACCCCTACAACCAAACAAGGACAAGGGGTAGCACACTATACCGCAATGCGCCATTGCCCCAAGCTACTAATGGAACGGGGTGATATGACATTAACAAGGGTTACCTGACCATTCTAATGTGTTTATGCAGTTAAGAATAAACCTTCAATGCATGGATACTCTGGCTACAGGAGCAGAAAACTCAGGTATGGTCCCACCAGGATACCAAGGACCTCAAAGCATAACATTCATCGAATGTCAGAGCCCATCAGGAAATCGGGTATCAGGATCCAGGACAGTATCTCCAACGAAGATAATCGGCAATAATAGGAAAGTACATACGTGGCCCATACGTTAAGGAACCGTTCTTCCCATCCAATGCCTAGTAGAGTCACATCCATGACTCCTATACCTCTACTAACTGTCAATTCTCATAACATGCCTCTATTCGCAGTTAGCCTTAACGCATGCGCACAGGTGATCAGCCATCATGCAAGTACCTCTGCATGCTACTCATCTCACACATACCTCATGGTACAAATGTGTCAAAGTTTATGATATATACTATAAATGGTAGTCCCTTAACTCTAGGTCCATATGCAATCAAAGGATAATAAGTAAACTAAAGCTAATATCACTGAGCAGGTAATAAATCAGAAACTGTAATAATTGTACATCTATAAGAACTACAAATAAATAAATAGTAATATGAAAATAATAAAAATATAGACTAAATATAAACAATAAATATGGAAAGGTATCTTGCCTGAGGTTGTGTGCAAAAAGGGCGACGTCCGATAGCTCGAACCGTCAGAATAGTAAAGCGATGAAGGCTAAATCCCGCATACGTCCTCAGATGCTGAAATAAACACCACAAACGTGTTTGGAATAAAAGATATGTCTAGGAAATGCCTGTCCAAAAGTCCAATTCTGGAATAGGGGGAAAATTATAATTTTGGATCAAAACGATGTACGCCGTTGGACCCGTTTTGTACCGAAATACGTGCCAGGACCTACGGTCTCTAAAGTCATCAAACTATATGTCTATGGGTCCGGTTTGAGGAGACGAACCCAATCGTATGTCCAAAGTTGAATTTTGGTGAGTCGTACACAAAATTGTCCGTTGAATCGGGTCGCGGGCGTGCCAATTAGGTGTTCCGATTGACCTTCTCAAAATCGGACCAAACTTGGCATACCAGACCAGAAAAATAATACGGTCCTGTTGGCGCAAGTTTTGTCGTGATTTGACGAACGTACATAAAGTAATTGGAGAATTTTTAAAGAGACCATTGTAGGAACAAAATAGTAAAGCATAATACTCTAGAGGGGGGGTGAATAGAGTTGGCAGCGGAATAATGCTAATTAAAAATGTTAGCAGCAAGATCACAGTATAATAGTCACAATAAAAAATGTAAAGGCAGAGATAAGAAAACAAACACAAAGACAGCGATGTATACTGGTTTCCCTCTGTTGAGGACTAGTCCAGTCGGTAGAACTCTTGCTACCAGTTGAATCCACTATTGGCAAAACCGCAAGTTTTCTTACGAAGTCCTTGCAACTTCTACAACGCGAGCGTTGATACGAAGAACTCGTCCAACTTCAATTGTGAAGAGTTGAATCTTCTATCAAGCCTTCTGATTACAATTACTCTGAAACTTCTAGATCGCACCGCACTGGCAAATCGACTAGAGGATTGTAACTGGCTTGGGATCTGAAAGTTGAAGCTCGAGAAAAACTCTTTGGAAGACTGAAAGCTTTAGATAGAGAGAAGATTAAAAGTGAATGAGTGTGTTAAAATGATCGAAATCCTTCTCTATTTATAGGAGTTCCAATGACAGAATTCTGGAAGAATTCGGGCAGAACTCGATGAGGAAATCTCGGTCAAATCCGCAACTGCAGGAGGACCAAGTTCCAGAGAATTCAAAAATCAAAACGGCCACTAACCGAACTCTGGTCGAACTCTGGCCGAGTTCTGTCAGGGTTAGGTTGGGTTTTTAAAAATAGTTTTTGGGGATTTTTGAAAACCTCTTTGAAAATCTTTTTGAAGCTTTTGTTAATATGAATGTTTTACAAAACTAAGGACATTTTAAAAACATTTTAAAATCATTTTAGAATAGCATATTTGCCAGTATGACTCGGTGTACAACGTATTCCTAGACTCAATAAAATAAAAAATACATTGCTCAAAGAAATACAGACTCGAACAGATAAATATTGCTTCGGTCTTGAACTGAGTATATAGCTGTTCTTGATCATGTCCAAGAGTCCGAGATATCCTGACTAGCTTCATATATCGAGACAGAGTTTGATCAATTATTAAAATTAGTTTAACCATATGACCAATGGTCTAACAATCTCCCCCATTTTGATAATTGACAAACTATGAATGATATAACATTTAAGCTTGGAATAAAATCAAAAATTATTCATGTCCTGCATTTTCTCAAAAGAATGTTAGATCTTTATTTTTCTTCCCCGTTGTCACTTAGCAAAATAATTGCAAAAGAGAAAAACTCCCCCGCAATCAATGCATAAGTAACAAACTGTGAAGAAACACAAAAAAATTAAGACATATATAATGACATAAAAATAATGACATCACAGACATGTATTTGTCTCAGGCAGTTTAAAACAAAGAATTATTTCACAGGCAGTTCATAATATTAAAGCAGATAATGATGCTATAAATAAGTAAATAAACAGATGTGAACCATAAACTACGCATCTCATAAAGATAAAAGATGTTCAGAAGACATCAATAAATAAATCCAGTACAAGTTCTCAAAATAAATACTGATAATAAAGTCTAAAGATAGAAACTTGGAATGTCGGAGCATTTCCAAGTATACAGTAGATACCATCTAAGTCTCAAAAATCAACTAATATATCACAACTCCTCATCATCATCATCATCATCATCAGCATGACTAGCATGTCCAGAAGGACCAGCTGCAGAGGTACTCGCGCCAGAAGGGTGAGGAGGAGCGCCAGTGTAAAACTCACCGACATAGTCTCGAGGAGCACGGTCAGAACGGTACCAATCATATCCGTTACCGGGCTGAAAGTAGGCAAGAACAGCCTCATCCTCACAGCGGTAACCAGAGAAGGCTGGATCTCTAGGAATAGAACCGACAGAATGTCCAGTCTGGGCGAATCGGAGATCAGCGAAAGAATTTGCTATCTCCTGATAACGAGTGACATTGCGAAACTCACGTTCGCGAGCCATATCCGTTATCGAGATGTACAAATCCGAAAGGTGCTGGTGTATGCCCTCAAAAGTCATGGCATACTGCTGAGGAGGTGGAGCAGTAGCAAGAACAGTAGGAGGAGCAGCAGCAGTCATACTATGACGAGATAATTTCAGAAACTTGGGCTCAGGATCTTGAGTACATGTTGACAAATCAATATCGAAACGCTGAAAGATGCGTGGGATAATCATCGCATAAAAGAGATTTCTATCTCTTGCACGACAACGTCCCATCATCTGGATATGGTCTTAGGGGCAGAAAATAGAATCCCCTTAAGAATGTGATACATAGCAGATAATTCAAGAGATGTGACATCATCTTTTGAAGTAGACTTCGGAAGGAGAGTGGAGTAAATGATACGGTGCAATTCATAATTAAACAAGTTTAAGTTGTTTGCCTTCAACTTTCCAGAGCGAACTCTATCAGGTGCACAGAGTTCTGCTTTGAAACTGGCAAGTGTCGTGCCGTCGGGGAAATCAAATTCAGTGATATCAACAAGCGGTTCACCTTCGTTAGGAATACCAAGGATTTTCGCTAAGATAACATCATTGAAATTGATATCTAATCCTCCAACACGAGTACTTACGTCAAACGTGTTTAATATGATATTGCAGTAGAAAAGTCTAATGGCATTAGTTGCTACTGGAAAACAAAGTTTAACAAAATATTGTAACCCTAATGCCTCAAAATAAGGACGGTGTTCTGGAAACATAGTCCACTTGATGGGAGCGCCTGTGCATATGGATCTCATGGAGAAGTCTCCATAGCACAGTAGGGCTTGATCTAGTGTTTGAAAGTAAAACCCATCGAATGTGCCATCGCTCGATTGGACTGGCAAAAAGAGGGAATTCGTGGGTGGATTCGAAGATGAACCTTCCTCACTAGGATTGGTCGTCTTCTTCCTATTGAAGGGGTTAAATCCCTTAGGTGCCATTTGTGCAATAAAATTAAATATGCATGAAATTGAAAGGAGGGAAAATACGAAGTTATACCTCCCAAGATTCGAATAAGTTGTAGAGAACAACGAACTCCGCACAAATCCAAAGTTTGGATTGATTTCACCACGTGGATTGGAAGAGAAGGAGTGGTGAAGAACTAGGGTTTAGGGCTTTTCGTGCGGCTGCTGTTCTGTGATGGTGGATTTTAGAAGCAATGAAGAAGAAAAGCTCTCGGGTTCTGGTTATATAACCTGATACCTTCAACCGAACTCGGGCCGAATTCGGTCCGAAGTCTGGCCGAATTCGCCTAGGGTTGGTTTGGATCATTTTTTTTTTCATTGGCTCATTTCAAAGATTTAATTGAAAGATTTTGGCATTCAATTAATATAATTAATGTTATTTTATAAATTAAATTTTGTTACACAGCGACTGTTTCAGATTAGCTGTAGGAGTACTGTTCCAGCTGGCGGAGGTTCACCGGAGAACTCTTAAATACCGCTTCGCTTCAACCGTAGTTGTGGTGACCGCTTGTCTCTAACACAATTTTTGCATATTGAAATAAAATCATAACATAAAATCAATTAACATTATTGACGTTCAAAATTTCCAATTCTCGACGTAAATAATTAAAACGATCTTTTGCTAGAGGTTTTGTGAAAATATCAGCTAATTGATTCTCAGTATCTATGTACACAAGGTCAATATTTCCATTTTGATGATGATCTCTAAGAAAATGATGTCGAATCTCGATATGCTTAGTACGAGAATGACATACTGGATTCTTAGTCAAATTAATAGTGCTCGTGTTATCACAGAAAATGGGAATGTGTGTGTAAAATAAATCATAGTTTTCTATGGTTTGTTTCATCCACAAAATCTGAGCACAACAACGTCCTGCGGTGATGTACTCAGCCTCTGTTGTTGATAGGGCTACAGAATTTTGCTTTTTACTAAACCATGAGACTAAAGCCTTGCCTAAGAAATGACATGTGCAGTTGGTACTTTTTCTATCAACTTTGCATCCAGTAAAATCTGCATCCGAGTAACCAATAAGGTCAAAGGACTTAGTTTTGGGATACCATAAGCCAACAGAAGAAGTACCCTTAAGGTATCGAAAGATACGCTTAACTGCGCATAGATGTGATTCCTTTGGATTAGATTGAAAACGTGCACACATGCAAACACTAAACATAATATCTGGACGACTAGCAGTTAAATAAGTAAACTACCGATCATACCTCGATACATACATGTGTTGACCGGCTTGCCTTGTTCATCAATATCAAGCTTTGTTGAAGTTGCCATCGGAGTGCCAATAGGTTTGACATTGTCCAGATCAAACTTCTTTAGCAAATATTTTGTGTACTTGGCTTGATTTATGAATGTCCCATTGTCAGTTTGTTTAATTTGCAGTCCGAGAAAGAATTTCAGCTCTCCCATCATGCTCATCTCAAACTCATTCTGCATACACTTAGAGAATTCTTGACACAGAGATTTATCAGTAGATCCAAATATAATATCATCAACATAGACTTGTATTAAGAGAAGCTTGCCATTAAAAGACTTAATAAAAAGTCTAGTGTCAACCTTGCCTTTTAAAAAACCGTTGTCAAGTAGGAAAGAGCTTAGACGATCATACCAAGCACGAGGGGCTTGATTTAAACCGTACAAAGCTTTCTTCAACTTGAAAACATGATCAGGGTTTTTAAAATCTGTGAAACCTGGAGGTTGTGCTACAAAAACTTCTTCTTTTATAAAACTATTTAAAAATGCACTCTTGACATCCATTTGAAATAATTTAAAATTATAAAAACATGCAAATGCACATAACATGCGAATGGATTCTAATCTCGCAACTGGGGCATAAGTCTTATCGTAGTCGATACCTTCTTCCTGATTATATCCTTGAGCTACGAGTCGAGCCTTATTACGAGTCACTAAACCATTCTTATTCAGTTTATTTCGGAATACCCAACAGGTGCCAATGACCGGATGATCAATAGGCTTGGTAACAAGTTCCCAAACTTAATTTCGTTCAAATTGTTTTAATTCCTCTTGCATAGCATCTATGCAAAAACTATTACTACATGCTTCATCAATAGTTTTGGGTTCTAGCTGTGAAATGAATGCAACACTAGAAACAATATCTCTACTGGATGTACGAATACTTACACCTTTGGTAATATCACCAATTACCAAATCCTTTTGATGATCAGCCGTAAATTTCAATCTTTTTGGCAGACTCTGGAGGTAGCTAGTTCCTGGATCTTCTCTAGGAGGATCAACTAGTGCTTTGTTTGGTTAAGAATCAGCTGTTGTTGAGCTTGGTACAGTTAGATCTTCGTCATTGTCATCGATAGTCATTTGATTCAGTTCATCAAAGGTGACATTGATTGATTCTTCGATGATCATGGTTCGTTTGTTGAAGACTCTGTATCCTTTGCTCTTGGCCGCATAACCTAAAAATATACCTTCATCGGCCTTTTCGTCAAACTTTTCCAAATTGTCTTTTGTATTAAGAATAAAGCACTTACAACCAAATATTCTAAAATATAAAACTGATGGGATTCTATCAAACCATAACTCAAATGGAGTCTTCTTCGATTTGGGTCAAATTAGAACTCTATTGAGAACAAAACAAGCTGTATTGACAGCTTTAGCCCAAAAATATTTGGGTAGACTAAACTGGTTTAACATTACTCTGGCCATTTTGGATAGAGTTCTGTTTTTACGTTCCACAACTCCATTTTGTTGTGGAGTCCTAGGGCAGGAGAACTCGTGTAAAAAACTGTGTGTGTCACAAAATTGCTCAAACTCTGCATTTTTGAATTCGCCACCATGATCGCTTCTAATACGAGTGATCATGTAACCTTTTTCATTTTGTACTTTCTTGCAAAAGGCAACAAATTCGGATAATGCATCATTCTTGCGTGTCAAGAAGTATACCCACGTGTATCTAGAGTAATCATCTACAATTACAAAAGCATAAAGCTTACCTCCGAGGCTAGCAACTCTGCTAGGACCAAATAAGTCCATATGTAGCAATTGTAGAGGTCTAGTAGTACATACTGCATTTACTGACATAATTGTGGATCTGGTAGCTTTGTTCTTTTCACATTGGCTGCATACCGAATCCTTCTTGAATGTTATGTCCGGTAAACCGTGTACTAGCTTCTTCGTGGATAATCTTGAGATTGTGTCCATATTTGCGTGACCGAGTCTCATATGCCACAGATGACTCTCATCACTTTTAGCTATTAAGCATCTACCTGAAATGTTAGTTTCTTCCAACAAATAGAAAACATATATGTTGTCTTCCCTGATACCTTCAAAGATAGTACTACCAGTCGAGCTATCAACTATAGTACATTTGTCTTTGCCAAAGTTGATGCCATAACCATGATCAGCTAGATGACTTATGCTGAGTAGATTATGTTTCAACTCGGTAACCAGACAGACATCCTTAATCACAGGATAGGGAGACTTACCAACATCACCGATACCAATGATATACCCTTTCAAGTTATTACCGAAGGAAACATAAACTTCCTTCTTCTTCTTCGACAGTATTGCAAATAATATAGCGTCACCGGTCATATGCCGTGAACAACCGCTGTCGAGAATCCATTTGTTTCTAGCATGTGAAAGGTGTTCCACCTACAAAACAGTTTGCAGATGAAACTTTTGGTACCCATTTCTTGTAGGGTCCTAAAATGTTAGCTTTTGGTATCCATGCATAAATATTTAAATCAACAAGCTTTCTAATTCTACATGCAGAAGAAATATGACCAATGTGGCCACAATAATGACATTGTGCATGTTTAGTGTTGAAAGCTGAGTGATGTGCACGGTTGGTAGATTTAGGTTTTCTAGTATAGAAGAAAGCATACCTATAATCCTGTTTGGGCTTAACCTTTTGGGGTAAAGGTTTGATAGGGTTAGGTCTGACAGTGTTTGGTTTGGGAATGTTTCGATTATTCGGTAAGTGACACATGTTAGGGTAGGAAGCAGCAGTCTCAGGCTGTTTTCCTAGCCTAATTTCCAATCTTTTGGAAGTGTCGTACAACTTAGTATAATCAGAAGTGAGTGTTTCCATTCTGATTTGTGCACTTTGAAGACTTTTCTTCTATTTAGAAAGTTCTTCTTTCAGTTGGTCAATAACCTTGTCTTTCTCTTCAGATGACTTGGTAGTCTCGTGTAATAAGAGCTTGATTGAAGAAAGCTCACCAGACTCACTAACATTATTTCTAACCTCAGCTAGTAGGTCGGTAAGTCTTCCTATTTCACCTTTGTACGCTTTGAGTACCTTCTTAGAGGTCTGATATTTGCTATACAGTTTTCTGTAATCACTTATCAGTTCACTGAAGGCATCTCCTAATTGCTCAAAGGTGAAGTCATCATATGTATCAACTACAGGTTCAGTAGGTACCTGATCGGATGCCATAAAGCATACGTTTGCAACGTCTTCTGATTGTTCATCTTCTGAGTCACTGGCTTCACTTTCATGCCATATGCTGGTGTTGGCATATCTCTGAGATGTTGATCTCTTCAGGTTTCCTTTTTCATACCTGTTGCTCTTCTTGCTTGATGATGAGTTTGTAGGACAATCCTTCTTCATGTGTCCCTTCTTCTTGCAGCCATAGCAGACAACATCATCTTGATACCAGTTGTTGCTGCTATTGTTTTCTTTGGCTTTCTTCTCATATCTCATGAATCTTTTGAATTTCCTTGCTAGGAATGCTTGATCTTCAGCATCAGATTCACTGCTGTCTGAATCACCTTCAGCGGCTTTTCTGTGCTGAGCCTTGAAAGCGATCGTCTTCTCCTTTGGTGCAGGCTCTTCAAAATCTTGTAGCTCCAGTTCATGAGTGAATATCTTACCCATGAGTACTTCGAGGGACATAGTTGTGAGGTTGTTCCCTTCAATGATTACAATAGCCTTTGGAATCCAGTTCTTGGTAAATGATCGCAGGAGTTTGCGAATCTTTTCATGGTTACTGTAATCTTTGCCTAGGAAGGACAAAGGATTTACAATATCCAAGAATCTTTCGAACATCTGAGTAACTGTTTCGTAGGGCTTCATCTTGAACACCTCATACTCTTGAGTAAGTCTGCTGACCTTTGATTCTTTGACTTGAGTCGTGCCTTCATGTGTGACTTCAAGGAACTTCCACACTTCATTAGCAGTTGTACAGATAGATACCCTGTTAAATTCAGTTCTGTCTAAAAAATAAAATAAAGCGTTAATAACACGTGCGTCAAGACTGGCCTTTTTCTTTTCTTCCTCTGTATATCTGTTATGGGGTTTTTCAACTAAAACTCCATCAATATTTATACGAGGTGGCTTTTGATAGCCATCAATAACAATAGACCATAAATCAAAGTCAAGTGATTTCAAGAAGAAACTCATCCGTGTTTTCCAATAGGTATAATTCGTACCATCAAACAGTGGAGGTCTATTTGTGGCCTGGCCTTCATTTGTGAATTTCACAGTTGACATGTGTTGTGTTGTGATCTATATAACAATTAATTAAATGAATAAAATAATTGCAATGTTACCTTGCTTTACCTGTAACACCTGCTCTGACACCAATTGTAGGAACGAAATCGTAAAGCACAATACTCTAGAGGGAGGGTGAATAGAGTTGGCAGCAGAATAATGCTAATTAAAAATGTTAGCAACAAAATCACAGTATAATAGTCACAATTAAAAATATAAAGGCAGAGATAAGAAAGCAAACGCAAAGATAGCGATGTATACTGGTTTTCCTCTGTTGAGGACTAGTCCAGTCGGTAGAACTGTTGCTACCAGTTGAATCCACTATTGGCAAAATCGTAAGTTTTCTTAGAAGTCCTTACAAATTCTACAACGCGAGCTTTGATATGAAGAACTCGTCCAACTTCAATTGTGAAGAGTTGAATCTTCTATCAAGCCTTCTGATTACAATCACTCTGAAACTTCTAGACCACACCGCACTGGCAAATCGACTAGAGGATTGTAACTGGCTTGGGATCTGAAATTTGAAGCTCGAGAAAAACTCTTTGGAAGACTGAAAGCTTTAGATAGAGAGAAGATTGAAAGTGAATGAGTGTGTTGAAATGATCGAAATCCTTCTCTATTTATAGGAGTTCCAAAGACAGAATTCTGGCAGAATTCGGGCAGAACTCGATGAGGAAATCTCGATCAAATCCGCAACTGCAGGAGGACCAAGTTCCAGAGAATTCAAAAATCAAAATGGCCACTAACCGAACTCTGGCCGAACTCTGGCCGAGTTCTGTCAAGGTTAGGTTGGGTTTTTAAAAATAGTTTCTGCGGATTTTTGAAAAACTTTTTGAAAACTTTTTAAAAACCTTTTTGAAAACCTTTTTGAAGCTTTTGTTAATATGAATGTTTTACAAAACTAAGGACATTTTAAAAATATTTTGAAATCATTTTGGAATAGCCTATTTGCCAGTATGACTCGGTGTACAACGTATTCCTAGACTCAATAAAATGAAAAATACATTGCTCAAAGAAATACAGACTCGAACAGGCAAACATCGCTTCGGTCTTGAACTGAGTAGATAACTGTTCTTGATCATGTCCAAGAGTCCGAGATATCCTGACTAGCTTCATATATCGAGACAGAGTTTGATCAATTATTAAAATCAGTTTGACTATATGACCAATGGGCCAACAACCGATACGATAAATTTTGACGGATACACGTTAAATTCGTCGTACACACGCGACCAATTTGAATTCCATTAAAGCCCACACGTTCGGGAAGTCGATACGCACCTTTCGATGCTTTCGGTTCGCGACCACGTCGCCCGGTTTGGCGGGACGCACGTCGTATCGAGTTTTTTCTATGTTTTGAAAACAGATTTTTTGCCAACTTTATACAAGTTTTAAATAGACTATAGAAATCTAGAAATAAAACTAAAAATAGTGTTTTGATTATGTATAGGTTGTCTATAAGTTTGTTCAGGTAGATTTTAAAAATTAACAATATCCTGGTCACAAATCGACCGCAAACATGGGTGGTTGGGACAGTTTCTAACTTCCAAAAATCGAGTTTTTTCTCGATTTTGGAACTCGTTTCGCGTCGCACAGAAGACGAAATAAAATAAAATATTTGAAGGGAATCAAACTTGGTTAGGTTGGTAACATACTAGTGAAGATGGTTCGAAAATCGAGTGGGTGTGGAGATCGTAGTTGCTACGCGAAGTTGCTTTGCTACTGCTACTCTCTGTTGTTGATGCTACTGTGATGTTGCCGCTGTTGCGGCCACTGAGCGAGGCGTTGGCCGGCCGGTGGTCGCGCGCGGGGCACCCGCAGTCTCCCATGCGGCTCGACTGGCGGTGGCGCACGTTGATCTAGGGTTTGGATTGTTTGATTTATTTTTCTCCAAATGATATATAAGAGGGGGAGATGGGTCGGGTTGCTCTGAAGGGGGAAGGGCTCGGGGTTGAGTTGCTACTGTTCCCGCGGGAACATTAACACTCGATTAATATATTTTTTTTATTTGGTTAAAGGAAGTATGTAAAAATAACCCTAAAAAATTTCAAATAAAATCCAAATATTTTCCATTTTTTTTAATAAATATCTAATACAAGTTCACTTGTATTACAACAGTTACTTGCCCCGAAATTCAAAACTTTGAACACAATTTATTTACTAATCAAGATTTACTTTAACTTGTATAAATAACTAAATAATTACAAAAATCTTATATATCACAAGAAGGTACCTTAGAGTATTTTAGAAATATTTTGTACGAAAAATAATATCATATAAATTTTAGAAGTTACTTGCATGTAGACTTTGTCACTAAATCATAAAATAAATGACAAGGTTATAAAATGCTAAAAAGTATTTATTATTATTAATATATATATATATTTTCGTAAGGCAAAAGCTCAAACACACAGAGACAAAGCTTTCTCGTATATTATCAACCACACAAGTGCATCTTACAAGCTATCCCAACCTCTCTTTATATAGGGAGAGAGGTTGGGGGTTATGAAGAAACGAAAGGCCAAAGGTCTTGTATGTTACAAGGAGATGAAATGAAGGGCCATATGAGTTACAACACTCCCCCTTGGCTCTCCAGAAATTCTGCTTGTAAACATCTCTGAGTGTCTTCGTCTGTCTGTAGCTTGCATCTTCAAGTTTGACCATCTACTTGTGCCTCGTCAAAACCTTGCCAAAGAAAATCCAGTGGGAAAAAACTTTGGTCGAAGGACAAAAGAGTACACACAGGTCAGTGTGATGGGGGTAAACTAACTATTTCAAAGGTGCCTCGTCAAAACCTTGTCAGGGAAAACCCAGTAGGAAAAATCGCTGATCGAAGGACAAAAGAGTACACGATGGTTTAGAAGTATACAACTGGATACTCCACCTGATTATAATAATCCTTAGTGAATAAGAGATTTGAACTGTGTCTCGTTAAAAACCTTGCCAAAGAAAACCCAGTGGGAAAAACTTTGGTCAAAGGGAAAAAGAGTATACAAGCATACATCAGGATGCTTCCCTTTTCACTCGCACTCGACAGGGCGCGGGATATACGCACAACAGGGCGTTTGGAGGCGCTCGTTGGGGCGCTCCCCCTCACATGCACACAACAGGGTGCAGGAAACATGTTTCACTTAGGCTAGCTTTGAAAGCTTCCTAAGTCCAATCGCTTTGACATGTTTCGGGAACGAGTGTTTTGGCAGTGACGTGGTGAACAAGTCTGCACGGTTATTCTCCGATCTAATGTGTTGTACTTCAATCTTCTGAAGCGCTTGTTGTTCATGTGTAAAGAACAACTTGGCGATATTATAGAAGCATGGAATTTCAGAACCTGAGGACCTATGAGCCAGACACTACATGCGCCAGAGCTCGGACAGAGTACTTCACAGCAAAAATATCGAATATAGACATTGAAAGAGGACTTTTTATTACTTATAAAAGTCTATTACATGTCTAGAAAAGATTATACAAAGGAGAATTTCTACAAAAGAAAAGACCCTAAGTCTACGCCAGCAACCACCATACGCCCTCAAATAGGCGCAGCAATCACCATGCGCCCTCAGTCAGGCGCATCCCATCATGCGCCCTCAGCAGGGCACATCCTTTCAGCAGCTCAGTTATGTGCATCCTCAGTTATGTGTATCCCTTCGGCAGCTCAGTTATGTGCATCCCTTCAGCAGCCCAGTTATGTGCCGTTCTTCCAGCCAGGCGCACCGCCGTCTAAATACTTCGACTAATGAAGCATTTATTGAGCAAAACGAGGGTGGAAATCAACCCTCTAGTTGGAGGAAGATCTCCCCAAACCGAGGAAGAGAAGAGCACCGCAAGCCGACCTATGGCCAAGGGAAGCTTCGAAAGAGCCTTCAAAGGCGAAGGAAGACCGTAATCGAAACCGCGGCTAAAGGAGCAGCTTTCAACACAACCAGAGTGGGCGACACCCACTTTGAAGGAAGAAAGAGCCCCCAAAGCCGCAGCACCGTCATTTCGATCTGTGGCTCTTTCTGCACAACGAAGACGAGGCTCGAGCATCCCGATCTTTGGATGCAACATGCACCTTCTGCCAGCCTCAGAAGCCCTCGACTCCGACTTTTGGATGTAACAGTCACCTTCAAGTGCATCAATGAAGACGTTGCGTCGCATCTTCACCCTCGAGAGCATCTCATCAACAGAATGCACTCGAGTAAACATGTTCATTTCAGAAGAACGTGAGAGAACGAGAAGCAAACTTTCTCCATGCCACTATTTATAGGCCGGGCAAATCAAACCCATGCGCCAAGTGGATGGCTCTCCGAATCCCCTGCAATGAATTTGCATTTAATGGATGAACCGGACGCTTCAAATTCAGCCAAGTCAAAACGGCTATTTAAAGCACTCGAAGATCGTAACAGTCGCACCATTAAAGATGTGTCACAAAGCGAATGCGCCGGCCATACAGCGCGTCACACAGACGCGCCCTTCAGCACCAAGTGCATCATAAGGGATGCGCCCCCATGCGTCGCCATACGCCTAGTGGAACGTCGATCGATGCACCCACTCAACTGTCCATCGAATGTCGAAAACATTAAATGCCGAACTGACAGAGTTGGCAGCACGACTCCCGAAGTCTGAACAGTTGACTGCTTTTTCAGAAGACGAAGCGTCGCCAACATCAGCATCATCATTACTTCCTTCCGACGGCTACTGCCACGTGGCCACCCAACCTCTCGCATGCGCCTCTGTAGCCATGCATCCAAATCTGCATGCGCCTAAAAAACTATACGCCTCAGACTTTTTACTGATCCCTAAAGACAGGAAGAAAGTCACCATTAAAGCTTTACATGCGCCTCAAAAGCTATGCGCCCCAGACTTCTCTCTGATCCCGAAAGACAGGAGTTAAGTCACCACTGAAGCCTCGTATGCGCCTCAAAAGCCATGCGCCCAGAATGGTTCGTGACTCCTAAAGGTTACGAGCCAAAGTCTCCTCGTGCACCCAATCCTAGGCACATCCTGCCAAATTATTCTTCCATCAAATCCGAAATCTCTGAGCCATGAGTCGACGATACGTGTCTTTTGACTCAGCTCACCCAAGATCTCAGTAACAGAAAGATCTTCTTCTCTGCTACGTGCCGGCTCACAACAGCAGCATAAATAATTCAACCCCTCGATCAGGGCACATCGTCCATGTGCCTCCATTAGCAATCACCACGTGGCATCTCCACTTCCAGGCGCATCCTACATATGCGCGCATGAGCAGCCAGCCTGCAAGACTATAAATAAGAGGGATTATTTCCTTCACACACACACACAGACGGCAACAAAAAAATGAACAAACACACCACTAGAGAGAGAGATATAGACACTCAATATCTTCCTCCTCGCAGCAAGCTCCAGCACCCAGAGCAATCCAGACCTTCAGAGAACCGATAACCGTCGTCAGATCGTCAACGGAGTCAACGCATTACCACTCACTCCATCGGTACAAGGAACCCAGATAAACAAAAGTGTAATCCTAGGACTATATCTAAGTCCTATACTGTAACACTGTTCTGTTTGTATTAAAATTTGCAATAAAAGAATTTTAATGGCAAACAAGCTGGCGACTCTGCTGGGGACCTCTTTCTCCTCCACCGAGAAAGCTGTGTCGCAATCTGACGATGTGAAGGTGGACTCCTCCCACAAGACGCTGGTCGTACGCCTTAATCAACAGGCGTATGAGGAGTTCATCTCCGAAGGCAGTACGAGTCCTTCGAAGCGGCTGTCGAAGCCGAAGAAGACCCGCCGAGTCTGGGTGCATAAGGTCGATGCCTCGGGCACCACCACCGAAGGAGATACGCCGATCCAGCCTTTCCTTCCTGCTGATGTCCTCAGCAACCAAGATGTGCCCAATGGTGCAGCGCATCTCTCGAGGAAACGTGCGACCGACCACATTCCCCAGCCATCACCCTCTCAGGCGAGGAAGATGCGTCGACGGAACAGGGGCGCAGCCAATGCCCCACGCATTACCTCTGGTGTGCCACAGAAGATCTCTGTCTTTGACAGACTCACTAATTGTAATGGGGAGAAGAATTTGGATTCTGAGTACTATGCGTCCCAGCGGCCTGGTACGAAGAAATCTAAGGCAGCACATGCCATGCGCCCCAAACGTGCTATGCCAGCAGCAAGCCAGAAGCATGCGCTCACAATCATTCGCGCTGCTGATGGTAAGCTGTATAAGGTCGACTCAGGTGCTTCTGCGCCAGAAACGAGCCGACCTTAAAAGTTCTTGTCTCACTTGGGCGCATCTATTGCGTGCACAACCAAGTCGAGTAAGGCAAATCCAGTGGTCTTGAACTCCCGCGCCTCCTCTGGTTGTGCGTCTGAGGTCCGTTCAAGTTACTTCAAATGTTGTTCCTCCACTACTGATCGGGATGCCTGTTTGGGGTTAGATCAGGGGGCACAGCACACATCTGACCACCCCGGCGCTCGGCCTTGCCATGCGCCTGAAGGGGGTGTGAAGGTGGCACTCTCCTCCAATATTTTACGCAACGTGATCACTCATAAGCGCCGATCAGGAGAGCCGATCGACAAGTATGATGCGTCCCTCACAGGACACACTTGTGCTGTGGTCACTATCAACTGCTGTTGTAAAATGGTAGTCCCGCCAAGGCAGTCAGTGTTCCAGCAGCTGCAATTATCGACAACCCTCCGACGTCACCTCAGGAAGAAGGTGTCAACAGATAAAGAGCCAAGGATTGCTTCATGCAACGTGATCTCCTCGTCAGTCCGAAAGACGACTGGCAACTCCTCGTCCTCGTCCAAGAGCCAGCCAAGGAAAACCAAGGCGAATGTCTCATCCTCCGGAGTGTTTCAAGGCACTCGGGGGAGAAAGAAGATCTTGGAGGAAACTGGGGGTAGTCAGACCCTTGTCGAGCCTCTTTCCGAAGACGAAGCTGTCTTCCAAAGTACAGCTGAGGCCGATCTTCTCGAAGTCAGCCTCCCGGAAATGGCTGAGGGTCATCTAGCCCCTGTCCTTCAAGACGAGGGTGTCCCCCAAAACATAGCCGAGGGTAGTCTAGCCCCCACGGATCCGAGTCTCGGCGACGAAGAAGTCCTTCAAGACGGAACCAAGGGTAATCAGGCCCTTGCAGATGCTTCCGTCGAGAATGTTCTCCAGAAAATAGTCGGGGGTGGCCAGGATGAAGCTCCATGAGAGGCTACTCCCCTACAAGAGAGTGAAGCCGAGAGCGAAGCATCAACCGATCCATCCACTTCCAGCCGTGTCATTACAGTATACATGGCTGGGGGTGATTCCGTATCTGATGCACCACCACCGGACCTCGTCCAACGCATGGACATAATAGAGGGAGGACTCAAAACCCTCTCTGTCTCCATACAAATACTGACTCAAGCAGTATTTGAGATACGGTCAGCTTTGGCCAAGACACCTTCTACCGGTCCCGACCCAGGGGCCAATGGAGAGTCAAGTGTACCCCTTCAACGGGTGTCCTTGGATACGGATTGCCGAGAAGCACCTCGGACATCGGAGCCCTCAAATGCTCAACTTTAAGTAGTACCACCTTCCCCGACTCCCAGCTCCACAGAAGACGTGGTCGAGATGATCAGGGACTTGCGCGAGCGCTTTGAGTCCAAGACGAGACAAGAGGAGCGCCAAAAGATGGGGATTCCCCAACCTTATCCCCTCGAGTGGAACAAAGTGGTTTATCCTCCTAAATATAAACCGCAAATACTGATGCCATACGACGAAAAGGACTCTCCTCGTCGCTATCTGACGTACTTCCAGTCTCAGAAGGGACATCTTTCGAAGGAGGATGCGCTACTCACCACTATATTTGTCGGAGCACTGAAAGGAGTGGCATACGACTGGTACTGCAGCCTCCCCGACAATTCCATATCCTCCTTCGACGACCTGACGCACCTTTTCCTCGACCATTTCTACGACGGTAAAAAGGACATGACAATGGCGTCCCTTATACAGATACACCAGAAGGAGAAGGAAACGGTTCGAGTGTTCATTGAACGTTTTCATCAGGCCTGCTTCAGACTACCCCCGGGCATGGCAGAACATGCGCTCCTCTCCTCCTACAGCTTGAACATGCTGCCTGTAATCATACTCTGGCTCAACTCTACTCCTCCTTCCGACTGGAGCTCCTTGATCATTGAAGTAGAAGCCGCGGAAAAGAAGGCGGCCAATGCTCGTCTTCTGGGAGTCAGTTTTCCTGCCTTTGAGGATAAGGGGAAATGGCCTGCAGCCAGCAACCCCGGATGAGACACGAAGGGGAAACAGACGTTGACTGTCAATGCTTCAAAAGGTGCGTCAGTACCTACTCAGAAGCCTCCACCTACACCAAGGCCAAAGGAGGTTTATTCGTTCAACGACGAAGACACCCTGCAACTCTTTGAGATACTGAAGCAGGGTGACAAGATCAAGCTGCCGGACCTGAAACGTCCCGACGAGGTTGGGAAAGTGGACAACCCGAGGTACTGTTACTACCATCAATTTTTCGGACACCCAACCAAGGACTGCTATGTCCTCAAGAATTATATCCAGCGCATGATCAACGCGGATGTGATCTCTGTCGACTACGAGGAAAAGACGGTGTCAGCCAACCTGGTTTTACTCCAGTTCGGCACCCTGCCGCCGACTACAACACAAGGTGGCGTCGTCCCCATCCCTAAGGCGACAATGTAGGTGGTTAACTTACCACCTACTCGTGACAATGTGAGTGGACTCATCCTACTCACCACATCTCAGGGAGAGATCCTCTGGGTTCACCCTGATCTTGTCTCCAAGGTGACTCAACCGGAGGTACGCCCTACCTCCAAATCCAAAGGCAGGAAGATCAAGGCTTGCCGCATGGTCTCTTCTTCAGCAGAAGAGGCACTTTCTGTACAGACGCGTTCACAACAGAACGCCCAACCCGACGAAGCTATCGTCGAGGTGGTGCCTCCTTGCACCGTCCCTGCTGTCCAAGATGAGGGCCCGTCTAAGCCCCCAGCATCCAATAGACAGAAGCAGAAAGAGGCCTGCTTCGATGGGCCTCTGTGAAAGGAGAATGCTTCGGGGTTAGCCAAGCCCCACAACTTCGATATACTGGCACAACTGGCCAGTACTCCCACCCGTCTATCTCTGTTTGAGCTCCTTCGTCTTTCCAAGGACTCCCGAGAAGCTCTCTGTGAAGCTCTGAAGGATGCTGAATCCTTTCTCAGTCAGGTCAAGCAGCCTGAAGATCTTCCGACTGTATACACGCACTGCCACTATGCGGATGAGGTTATCCCTAATAGAACCTTCACCCAACAGGACATGCTGCTCAAGCACAACCGACACAACAGGCCGCTGTATTATACAGGGTATGTCGGTTCAGTCAAGGTGAAGCGGATTCAGATCGATCCGGGGTCTTCCCTCAGCATCATCCCGAAGATGCTGCTCTCAACGCTGGGGATCCCTATGTACCGGTTGGCGCCTTCCAATACAACTATCAGTGGCTTCAACGCCAGCAAAAGCGAGCCGCTAGGCAAAATTCGACTAAAGTGCCATATCGGTAACCTCAGAACAGAGGTCACTTGTTATGTCGTGGACGCCGAAGTCAACTACAACCTGCTGTTGGGTCGTCCATAGCTGCATGAGTACATGGTGGTGCCATCCACGCTCCACCAATATATGAAGTACGTGTCCACCAACAACGTCATCCACACGGAGTTCGCGGACATCGACCCTTTCAAAGGGATTGAAGCCTACTTCACGGATTCTGACTTGTACAAGTCACCTGACGAGGAGGAAGCCAATGATGCTGATGACGAAGCAGAAACGACAGCAGAGCCGGACATGGAGCCTGAGGTCATCTCCGACGCTCCTTTGAAGATCCGACTCAAAGGTAAACCACCTCAGAAGTTTCCTCCCATGAGCATTAAGCTGCTCGGGAAAGCACTAGCTGTTCCTGAAGCTCCTCTGAAGATACGGCTCAAAGGAAAGCTGCCTCAAACATCGGCTCCCCTTGTGGCGAAACTACAGGGGAAGGCGCCAATCACTGGAGGCACAGTGGAGGCACCTCTGAAGGTACGTCTTAAAGGCAAGCCGCCACCATCCAAACTGCCAGAAAAGGCCCGCATAGTCCTTTCGGACTCCAAGTCCAATGCTGTGGTGGATTCTTCCAATCCTACTCCAGTACTCACGGATGAAGAGCTAGGGGAATATATCTCTGCTGATGTAGATGCCCCATCTCTGGACATGCTAATCCCGTGGGATAAAATCTCATATTTTATCAATAATAGAGTGTCTTTTAATTATTCTAGTCTTCCACATTGGAATGCCATGTATATATTAGATAATGCTCTACGGTCATTACAAACACAAATAACGACCGCCCATCATGTAAATCGAGTAGTCCAGTCCCAAGGGGTCTGTTACATAGTCCCGCCACGGAATCGAGATGAAGAACCCATCATCTTCGGCAAAGTTGAGCGTCATCAAGACCTCCCGCCACTCGAGCCAGAACCAGATACCGGCAGAATGCAAGTCTATCGTTACACGGACAAGGCAAAGTACCTCATCCAAACGATGGGTTACGACCTAAAAAGCGACAAAGGCCTGAACTACGGCAAGGGTCGACGTCTCCCCCTCCGGCTTCCGACACCTAAAGGAAAGCCACAGGACTACTACAACAAAACTCGACGGGGGGTAGGCTATGTCACGCCACTGTCAACTCCGGAGAGTTCAGACGCAGAAGAGGTAAAGCATTCTCACTCGTCCGAAGCATCGACTTGGGATTCCGATACCAACATTGGATCAGTCTTCAAGAAATTGCTGTCCGCCAACATGACATCAGCACAACCTCAAGAAGATGAAGGCCAAACGCCAAAATTCTTTGAAGAAGAACCTTGGGCTCAACGCCTGGAAGAACAGTGGGAGTCCCGTTTTGAACTACGTGAACCTTCCACCGAGGACGAGGTCGAGCAGATCGACCTTGGGGATGGATCTTCTTCCAAACCCATCTTCGTCAGCAAAAGCCTAAAAGGAGAAGACCGAGAATCTTTAATCCAGCTGGCTAAGGAGCATATCGACGTCTTCGTCTAGAGCTACGAAGATATGTCAGGACTTGACCCCCAGATCGTGATGCATAGGCTGAACATCTTACCTGATGCCAAGCATATCAAACAACAACAACGACGCTTCCGTCCGGACATCATAAACGCCATCGATCAGGAGGTGGATAAGCTCTTGACCAGCGGCTTCATCCGTGAAGAACAACACCCAGATTGGGTAGCCAACGTCGTCCCCGTCACCAAAAAGAATGTGAAGATACGAGTTTGTATCGACTTTAGTGACCTCAACTCTGCTTGCCCGAAGGACGAATTCTCGCTTCCAATCACCAACGTGATGATCGACAACACATATGGCTTTGAGCGCAGGTCTTTCATGGACGGGTATTCGGGCTACAACCCGATCAAGATGTTCCCCGATGACGCAAAACACACGTCATTCAGGACTCCAAAGGGCGTTTTCTGCTATACAGTGATGCCCTTCGGCTTGAGGAACGCTGGTGCGACATACCAACGAGCTATGAACACCATTTTCCGTCAGCATCTTCGCAAGACAGTCGAATGCTATGTTGACGACATCGCAGTCAAGAGCCGTCTTAAAGGAGATCACCTACAAGACCTCAAGACAGTCTTCGATCTCATGCGAGCGCATCAGCTCAAGATGAACCCCGCTAAATCCTTTCTGGGGGTTTCTAGCAAAAAGTTCCTAGGCTTCATCATTACGGCGAAAGGCATTCATGTCGACCCCGAGAAGACCAAAGCCATCCTCGATATGGACCCTCCGAAGAACCTTCGAGAACTTCAAGGCCTACGGGGGCGTCTGGCATATATCCGAAGGTTTATAACAAAACTTTCTGGCAAATGTCAATCATTCATTCAGCTCATGAAAAAGGGAGTCTCTTACGTCTGGACAGAAGAGTGCCAAAAGGCTTTCGACGACATCAAGGCTTATCTGACAAGCCCGCCAGTCCTGGTGGCACCCGTCACCGGCAAACTATTTATCCTCTACGTCCGTGCCATGGACCATTCCTTCGGTGCTCTGCTAGCTCAGAACAGCGATACAGGCTACGAGCAAGCAATCTACTACCTCAGTCGAACTCTGATCGGGGTCGAACACCGGTACAACTCCGTTGAAAAGGAGTGCTTGGCTCTGTTATTTGCCATTCAAAAGACTCGTCAATACGTCTCGGGCCAGATAATTCATGTCATTTCATGAGTCAATCCACTCAGAGTCCTCATGACGAAGCCAGGATCATTAAACTCTCGGCTTGCCACATGGGCGATCTTGCTAACGCCATACAATATGGTGTTTGTTCCATAAAAAGTTGTTAAGGGCCAAGCTCTAGCCGACTTCTTAACTGTACACCCTATCCCAGAGTCCTCAAGACTTTATGAAGACATCCCGGATGAGGTCCAAGAATCAAACATCACCGAAGAAGGCTCCGTCTGGCAGATGTTTTTCGATGGCGCTTCAAGAGCAGGCCCCAAAGGCTAAATTATCGCTGGAGTGGGGGTGGTATTAGTCTCCTCCGATCAGCTGGTCATCCAGCGTGCTTACTCCCTTTCAAAGCCGTGCTCCAACAATGTTGCTGAGTACAACGTGCTCATTATGGGACTCCAGCTGGCGCAACAGTTGGGGGTGAATCATCTGGAAGCCTATGGCGACTCAAAACTCATCGTAAACCAGATCAGAGGGCACTACGAAGTTCGCCATGAAGATCTGATCCCTTACCATGAAGTTGCATTGAACATCATTTCAACCTTTACTGAGTTCTTCATCGAACACGTACCTCATCTACAAAATCTGGAGGCTGATGCCCTGGCCTGCCTCGCAGCCTTATTGGCAGCACCCCTCGGGACTCAACACTACGTCACAGTGGTGGGTCGAGACTTGGTCTGTCCTAAAAACAACCTATGCGCACGAGTGGCCCATGCCATGTCAACCAGTACCAGTGTTAGTGTCCGAGACTGGAGATTCCCGTTCATCGACTTTGCTGTCTACGAAATTCTTCCAGAGGACCCGAAAGAAGCCGTCTCAGTCAGGAGACGCTCTCTTCGATTCTACTACGATACAGCTACTAAAATACTGTACCGACGCTCCTACGATGGACTTCTCCTTCGATGTTTGTCCAACAAAGAAGCAGCCGAAGCCCTTTGAGAAGCTCACGATGGAACCTGCGGGGCCCATCAACCTGGCCCTAAGTTGTAGGACCGACTGCGACGCGTGGGATACTACTTGCCAACCATGGCCGCTGACGCTGTCGAATATGCTAAGAAGTGCCATGCGTGCCAGCTTCATGCAGACTTTATTCATACACCGTCAGAACCACTACATCCTACAGTCACCTCCTGGCCCTTCGAAGCTTGGGGCATGGACATTGTGGGACCAATCACCCCTCCTTCATCGAGAGGACACCGCTTCATCCTAGCCATCGCTGACTACTTCTCCAAATGGGCAGAAGCAGTTCCACTGGCAGAAGTAAAAAGCTCCAGGGTGATCAGCTTCATCAAACACCACGTCATCTACCGTTTTGGAGTACCCCGGAGGATCATCCACGATAATGGTCCTCAGTTCATCAGCCATGTTTTCAACAGATTCTGTGACAAGAATCGCATTCAAAACGTGGCATCAACCGTCTACAATCCGACAGCAAACGGATTGGCCGAGGTGTTCAACAAGACTATCGTCGGGCTACTCAAAAAGGTCGTGTCATCAAACAAACACGACTGGGACGAAAAGCTCGGCGAATGCCTTTGGGCCTACCGTACGACGGTACGGACACCGACAGGCAACACACCATTCTTCTTGGTCTACGGTAGCGAAGCGGTACTGCCTCTCGAGATCCAGATACCCTCTCTACGGGTAGCGATCACAAACCAACTCACAGAAGAGGACAATTAATGTCGTCGTCTGCAGAAACTGGAGGCACTTGACGAAAAGCGTCTCCTAGCCCAACAACGCATCGAACTCTACCAAGCCCGTATATCACAGGCTTTCAACAAAAAGGTCAAGCAGAGGACTTTTCAAGTAGGCGACCTGGTTCTGGCAGTCAGGAGGCCGATGGTGTTGACTCACAAAATACCAAGAAAGTTCGAGCCCAAGTGGGAAGGACCTTTCATCATAGAGACGGTATACTCAAACGGTGCTTACCGCCTTGCCAAACCCAATGGGGACTTGTTCATGATGCCCATCAACGACAAGTTCCTGAAGAAGTATTACTCTTGACATCTTCCAGACATGTACTTCTACAAGGGGATCTGTGGACCCAATCATCAGGGCTCACATGCAATTCCCTTCCACAAAATCATACGCTTCCGGAACCCAGCTGTTCCGTAGCGTCCTCCAGTAGAAGGGCAACCACGTCCACATCACCTCTGAGTTGTCCCCCTACACCCTACAAAGCAAAATCTTACATCCCATAAGACTATGCTATCCATCATGTTTACCACGTCCACATTACCTCTGAGTAAACATCACGTACAGTCAACCCCTGCGTTGTCGTACATTAATCGCAGAACTTCCACGTCCACACTACCTCTGAGTAGTTCCGCATATCCTCTAGAATCATTCCTACCACATCCATAACACCTATGAGTGGGAAGATTCTATCATTTTGAATCCCATATTTGCCACGTCCACATTACCTCTGAGCAAACATTTTGGTTCTTTCAAACTTATTATCTGTACCTAAAAACCAAGGTGCACAAAAGATAATAGGTGCACACAAATCATCAAGTTCATGACAGCAAAAATGAACACATCACATAAAATTATGTACTTCTTTATTTTCTAAAAAAAAGGGAGAGTAAAGGATTACACTATCCCGAACAAGAGTTGCAAATACACAAAGAGAAGAGACTACACGCCCTAAACATCCCCAGGATTGGCTGAAAGCTCTTCAATCCGACGCCTCAAGTCTGCCGCCCGAGTCTCCACAGTCGCCAAGACTCGAAGTTCAGCTTCCTGACGCATCGCTTCAATAGCCTTAGGAGAAGTATCATTTTTATGCTTCTCATCCAGCTGCTGTCGCTGCTGAGCCAAAGTAAGAGCCCGATGGGTAAAAGCTGCCTCCTCCTTCTTGAATGCTACGTGTTCAGCCTGGACACGTTAGGCATGTAATAGAAGTCGGGCCCGTTGATCCTCAAGACGACGGATCTGGGCATCAATCTCCGCGATACTAGTGTCCAACATAGCTCGCGCCTCCACCGTCTCCCGCGTAGACTGAGACAATCGCTCCACTGCAGCTTCAGTCTCAGCCACTTCGTATTCCCAGACACTCACGGTGGCCTGGTAAGAAGACTCAGTCTCGGCGATCAGCTTCTCCTTCTCCGCATCAATCAGGACGGAGAGGTTGTTTCACCGGATGCACTGCAGTTCGGAAAGCCGCTGGTCCAACTCGACCATGAAGGCTTCTAGAATGTCGGCCATATGATCGTCGCCTTGATGAAGACGTATCAGGTTGATATGAGGCATTGCCAGAGTTCTTGCAATCGCAAAACTCCTATTGGCATCCATCACAGCCGATACACCCCTCTGCAGTATTTTATACACTGCCTCGATGATGAATTTCACGTATTCATCTGTATCCGCCAGCACCTGCGAGACGTTATAGTAGGAGTCGGAGGAGCTGCTTTAGCAGGTGGACCGCAAGAAGGGCCGCCTGCCTCAATCCGTGAGGCTGGGCCCTCGGTATCAACAAGCTCTTCATCAACAGGGGCTGGACTACTAGCCCGAGGAGCCAAAGGAATCGAAGAAGCCGAGGCAGGCGTCAAGATAGTACCCCAAGTAGAAGAAGCAACAGAGGGTTCCATCAAACCCTTACCCTTCCCAAACTCGGAAGAACCTCCGACGTCAGTGGCCACCTCATCAGCCCCCAATGTACTATCAGCAGCCAGTACATCCCCTGGCAGAACGGGGAGATCAATACTTGTCTCCTGACTCGCCCCTGAAGTCAGGACCGCCAGACGAGTCTCCACATCAAATCCCTCTACAAGGACAGGATCTGTCGCTACCTCCTGATCGGTAGCCACCTCAGCTTCCACTGCTGAGTCTGGGGTAGGGCTCGGCAATGATGCAGCCGACCTCCCCTCATCACGACAAAGAAGGGAATCAACCCTCTCCTCTGTTCCAACCATATCTATTGCCCCCGCAAAAGACTCTTGCAACTCTGGAGCGACGTCATCTGAAGATGACAAACTCCACCCCATTTCATCACCAGGAAGCCCCGTGTCTGCTGGGCCCTCGGCATCCAAGGCCCCTGCTGCAGCCTTCATCATCTCGAAAGCTGCAGCATCCTCAGCTTCCCTTCTGACATAATCTGGGGATGCTGGAATCTCCATGACAACAACATCATCTGGGTTCTCCCCCATGGGAGACATCATAATCGGCGGGATGCGCACATCAGACGAGCCCGCCATCTCCTTTGGCCTGCTCCCACAAGATTTTGGAGTACAGGGCCTCCTTTTTAGCGGCTCCTACTGTAACGTCCCAGTCCCAAAATACGTAGGACTAGGAACATAGACATGCCAGCTGTATTTATACGGAGTACATAGGCTTCGTATAGATACATAAGCTGTAAAATGCTGTAAAACCACAACTAATCTCATCCACACAGAATAAATGAATAAAAGATCATATAATGAGAATAAATTTGTCTTGATACAATATGTTGGGCGGAGACAAATCCACTACCAACAAAATAAAGAAAAGTACATAGAAAATGAAATGAGTGGCGAGCGAAGCGAAGACGATCCAAATGCAATCATCCTCGAAGAAATAGCGAAGATGACGGCTAGAGCTAGAAAACCTGCGAAAGACAATAGCACACACCTGGCAAGACAACCAGGTCCTCAGAGGGACGTAACAAGACACATAATAGCATGCCATATAAACTGAATAAATATTGCTCAAATAAATAAGTCAATCGAATTTATAACATAGTCCAATACGCACCTACTGAACGAGCGTACCATCCCCCCAACCAAACAAGGACAGGAGATGGTAAACTAATTCACGATGACGTATCTTTCCATGCTATGAATCCAATATGGTATCCGAACCCCAACAAGGTTCAATACCTTCTCATCGAAGTAGTAAGTCACACCTACAACCAAACAAGGACAAGATGTGATGAACTAATCCGCAATAAGTTATTGTTCCAAGCCACGGTCAGATACAAGTACCCAAACCAAAAGTACTCGTACCTAACGGATAAAGGTGCCTATCCATTCTAAGTGAAATGTTGTTAAGAACAATCCTTCCTACGCATGGGCCCTGGCTGAATAGGATCGGCATAGTCCCTCCTTGGGGCACTAGAGGCCCAATCAATAAGAGCATGACGTTCCGCAGAATCGTCAGTGGCCGTCAGTAATCATGGGTAATCTGACCCGCGTCTCCGACGGAGCTCACGGGTTTCAAAGGAAAAGTGCATCGAAGCCCATACGCTAAGGAATTGTCCTCCCTGCCCAATGCCTACTGTATTATATCCACAACACAAACCACTATAACCGCTAAGTCAAACTAGCATGCAACTTCTATTAGCGGTTATTTCTATCGCACGGCTTGTACGTACTGGTGGCCAGCCAATCACGCACTTCCGTATTCTACATGCGACACACAACTTCGTGTTACAACGTGTCAAGGCCAATGAATGCAACACACAAGGTGGTCCCTTAAATCTAGGTTTAATTCGTAAGAAAATAATATACAGCAGGAAACTGAACAGTAAATTCTAACAGTTATGCTATGTATCACAGTTTATTTTGCATAAAGAAAATAATAAACATGCATGAAATATGAGCTAAAATAATTAAACAGCAAATGACAAGGTGTCTTGCCTGGTAGTACGCCTGGTGTAGTACAATGATCTAGGTGGCACGATTTGCGACATTGGTACAACAACTATGTATGGTGACCTCGGATGATGGCACGGACGGTTCTATTGGGTCCATGACATGCGAATTAGTTAGGGTGGACATAAGGTAGACCAAAATTGGTCGAGGGAATGAGGAAAAAGGATAGTCATTGACAAAAGGATTAATTAAAGAAGAAAAAAATTGGATAATAATAATATCTATGAATTTAGAAACTATTTATAATATTTGAAAACTATTTTTTTATAACCTAAAATATTTTAGATAAATCCTAAAAATCATAATTTGTTTTTAAGCGAAAAATAATTTAGACAATTATTTGAAAAATACTTTAGAAAATTATTCTATAATTTAGAGCCTATATTTTTCCTATTCAATTTACTTTATATAAGTACCTAAAATCTAGAGACTAAAAACGGAATTTTTGTCAAAGTACAATGTTTTTACAAAAAGAAACTTCCCTTGAAAATATTTTGGAAAATAATAATAATTTCATAGAAATTCCAAAAATAATAATTTTAGCAAATAATTAGTTCTAGCAATAACAACATCAATAATCATAATAAAACTAATATGAAGAATAATAATACTAATGAAATTATCTACAACCATATACATACTAATAATATAATTAGTATATACCAAATTTATTTTACAGTTATGCCAAATTTTTGTAACCCCAATTATTAGAACTGATAATAATAATAATAATAATAATAATAATAATAATAATAATAATAATAATAATAATAACAGTTATCCTAAAAAGTAAAAAAAACAAAAAAAAAACAAAACCTACTTCGAAAGTAACAACCCAGCAAGCAGCAACTACTAACTATGAAAGAAAAAAAAAATTGTATTATATACTGTTCTCTTCTCCCACGGAGGAGAGAGAACATTAAAAGTTAGAGAAAGAAAAGGACAAAAAAGAAAACGGAAGAGAGAGAGTGAGAGTCGAGAAAGGGTCGGAGTCCGGCGGAGAGGGAGTGGGCCGGGCTCGAGGCGAGTCGGGCGCGGAGAAGGAAGGAGGCGACGGGGAGAAGAGCGGAGGCGGGATGCGGACGCCGTGGCGCGCGCGAAAAGGTGGAGGCGGGCGGTCGCTGTGGCGGATCGGGGGGTTTCCGGCAAAAGGGGGGTTTGGGGAGTCGGAGTGGAGGGCGGTCGGTCGAGAGGTGGTGGCTCGCGCGGAGATGCAGAAAAAGGGGGGGCGGTTCACGGTCGGCGAGACGCGACGGAAGCGGACGGCGAAGTTCGCCGGAGGTTAGTTCTAGGTTAGGGTTTTTGATTTATGTTTTTCTCTTGGTTTCTTTTCTTTTCTTTTTTTTTGGGCACGCCGTCGACGATGGCCGGGGTGGCGCGGTGCTGGTCGGAGGACGGCACATGCGTTGGGGATTTGCACGACCGTGGGTGGTACGGCCATGACCTGAAGGCGGTTGGGAGCAGAGGGGGCGCTAGCCGGTGCGATGTCGACGGAAGGGTTTTTGTCTCTTCCGATAATGGCGATGGTGGTGACGAACTGGGCGTGCGGTGGCAGGGTTTCCGGCCAGTGGCCGTGGTCGGGGGTGTTCGTGGGGAGTTTGGCTGGAAGAGGGAACAGGAGGTCAGGGTTGACGGGGATGAGGCTGCTGGGTTGGTGACGGGGTGTGGTTCTTGTTGATGGCTGTGGTAGGGTGCGACGAGGTTGGGACGACGGTGACAGTGGTGAAGGTGATGGTGGTGGAGCGGCGAACAACGTGTCAGGGTTGTATGGTTTTAGAATAGGGATATGTTAGAGATTAATTGTGTCGGATTGTCGACACGAAGGGGATGATGTATATGTAAAAAAATGGAATAAGATTGTGGATGGTGGAACACGGACACAATGCACGTAGATTTATCGAGGAAATTTGTGAGAGATGAATAATGTGGAGGAGTACCTGCCTATTTATAGGATGTGGGAATTCCCACTTAGATATTGATTAGGATTTAATTTAAACCCCAAAAATAGATATTTAAATTACTAGTTTAAGTCAATTTAATAAATCTACATCCAAATCAAATCCAATTCAAATCTAATTAAATTTTAGCTCAAATCAAATGGGATAAATCAAGTTCCAAATATGGATATTAAATAAATCCAAAAATCAAATCAAGATTTAAATAGCCACAATAACTTTCTAATATATTTTTCAAAATACCAATAATAATAATTTCGAAAATAATAAATATTTTTTTAAAATATCTTTTGGACAATAAAATATTAATATTAATAAATCTCGAAAATTATATTTCTATTTAAAATAGACCAATAAATAATTACGAAATATATGTATGCAAAAATATTTTTTATATTACTATGCTTTTCTAGTATACGAAAATATTATTTATTATTAATAACTTTTACAAGTTTAGAAATGATAGCAAAACTAATTATTATATTATTTGAAACTATAAAAATAGAACAAAAATATTTTTCTAAAATATGTACGCTCGCACATATTCGCACTCGTCGAGCAAAAATAAAATTTCGTGCGTAACGTAAAATACGACTACGCGACGTACAATACAAAATTTTAAATCGGTACCAAATTTAATAATAAAAAATAGTAGAAATTTAGGGGTTTTACATCCTAGCCAACTTAAAAGAATTTTGTCCTCGAAATTAAGAATTCGTAGGGGGTGAGAAGACACAAGGGGGTATCGATGGAAAACAATCTATAATAAATCATGTCGTACGAAATCATGATCTAGATCATAGAAAAAAATACGGTATGGTCACGGGTAATGAATGAGGGTCACGATTAAGAGAACGAAATAGATTCGCTTTAATTAAGCGATTAGAGGGTCTTGATAGGGTCGAGTAGTTTAGGATGAAGATATAGCAACATCGAGTGATAATGGTTGTAGGCGATATGATGGCTAGAGGAATTTCAAGTACAAGTGCCTTCGTCCTTCCAAAATCGGTGAAGGCGAACGCGATTTAAGGAGTTCAATGACGACATTACGATTACGTGGTTCATAGGCGGTCGTATAGATTTCAAAAGAATCGTCAAGGCAGTCGTGGATGGGATTCTAAAGGATGAGTTCAACTACATCCCATCCACGTAGATTCATATATGAAAAAGGCGAACCAAAGTGCACTCGGTTGATCAGACCATCATGCACCGATTCTGATTAGACAATAGGCTAGTGAGTGGCCACTCTATAGCATATGTCTCGATCAAGCTCGATAAGGATTAGCTTGCAAATACTAGGCTATATTAGCATCATTTTAGATAGTAAAACATAGGCACGAGGGTAGATGAAACATGAACTAATACGAATAGTCTAAGTGTCATAAGGATCTAAGTCTTGTTTATTTCTATACTATCATTCTACGGTTTTTTTGACCAAGGCTTGGTTGACCAAATGGGTTAAATTTTTCTAGTCTCTATGGTCTAGATAGTACTATTGGTATTTCCTTAATGGTCAAGGGTGTGTCAAGTCGTGGGGTATTCTACCCAACTTAAAAGAATTAAACTAATGATGGTTGGGACAGCTAACTAATAGGGTCAATCTCTAGCAAGCACGAAGGAAAGATAAGGATAATGATAGAAGGAATCAAGAAAGATGCAATCGATGAGTCAAATGGTAGACAGATTCAAGGAAGAGGTCAAGTAAGTGGATGAGATCCTAAACTTCTAATCCTATACGCAGGCTTGCTTGGTACCGTTTAGTAACCAAACAATTTATCTCGACCTGCATGGGCCACCACAAAAACATGTAACGTCCCAGTCCCAAAATACGTAGGACTAGGAACATAGACATGCCAGCTATATTTATACCGAGTACATAGGCTTCGTATAGATACATAAGCTGTAAAATACAGTAAAACCACAACTAATCTCATCCACACAGAATAAATGAATAAAAGATCATATAATGAGAATAAATTTGTCTTGATACAATATGTTGGGCGGAGACAAATCCACTACCAACAAAATAAGGAAAAGTACATAGAAAATGAAATGAGTTGCGAGCGAAGCGAAGACGATCCAAATGCAATCATCCTCGAAAAAATAGCGAAGATCACGGCTAGAGCTAGAACACCTGTGAAAGATAATAGCACACACCTGGCAAGACAACCAGGTCCTCAGAGGGACGTAACAAGACACATAATAGCATGCCATATAAACTGAATAAATATTGCTCAAATAAATAAGTCAATCGAATTTATAACATAGTCCAATACGCACCTACTGAACGAGCGTACCATCCCCCCAACCAAACAAGGACAGGAGATGGTAAACTAATTCATGACGACGTATCTTTCCATGCTATGAATCCAATATGGTATCCGGACCCCAACAAGGTTTAATACTTTCTCATCGAAGTAGTAAGTCACCTACAACCAAACAAGGACAAAATGTGACGAACTAATCCACGACAAGTTATTGTTCCAAGCCATGGTCAGATACAAGTACCCAAACCAAAAGTACTTGTACCTAACGGATAAAGGTGCCTATCTATTCTAAGTGAAATGTTGTTAAGGACAATCCTTCCTACGCATGGGCCCTGGCTGAATAGGATCGGCATAGTCCCCCCTTGGGGCACTAGAGGCCCAATCAATAAGAGCATGACGTTCTGCAGAATCGTCAGTGGCCGTCAGTAATCATGGGTAATCTGTCCCGCGTCTCCGGCGGAGCTCACGGGTTACAAAGGGAAAGTGGATCGAAGCCCATACGCTAAGTAATTGTCCTCCCCGCCCAATGCCTACTGTATTGTATCCACAACACAAACCACTATAACCGCTAAGTCAAACTAGCATGCAACTTCTATTAGCGGTTATTCATATCACACAGCTTGTACGTACTGGTGGCCAGCCAATCACGCACTTTCGTGTTCTATATGCGACACACAACTTCGTGTTACAACGTGTCAAGGCCAATGAATGCAACACACAAGGTGGTCCCTTAAATCTAGGTTTAATTTGTAAGAAAATAATACACAGCAGGAAACTGAACAGTAAATTCTAACAGTTATGCTATGTATCACAGTTTATTTTGCATAAAGAAAATAATGAACATGCATGAAATATGAGCTAAAATAATTAAACAGCAAATGGCAAGGTATCTTGCCTGGTAGTACGCCTGGTGTAGTACAATGATCCAGGTGGCACGATCTGCGACTTTGGTACAACAACTATGTATGGTGACCTCGGACGATGGCACGGACGGTTCCATTGGGTCCATGACATGCGAATTAGTTAGGGTGGACAAAAGGTAGACCAAAGTTGGTCGAGGGAACGAGGAAAAAGGATAGTCATTGACAAAAGGATTAATTAAAGAAGAAAAAAATTGGATAATAATAATATCTATGAATTTAGAAACTATTTATAATATTTGAAAACTATTTTTTTATAACCTAAAATATTTTAGATAAATCCTAAAAATCATAATTTGTTTTTAAGCGAAAAATAATTTAGACAATTATTTGAAAAATACTTTAGAAAATTATTCTATAATTTGGAGCCTATATTTTTCCTATTCAATTTACTTTATATAAGTACCTAAAATCTAGAGACTAAAAACAGAATTTTTGTCAAAGTACAATGTTTTTACAAAGAGAAACTTCCCTTGAAAATATTTTGGAAAATAATAATAATTTAATAGAAATTCCAAAAATAATAATTTTAGCAAATAATTAGTTCTAGCAATAACAACATCAATAATCATAATAAAACTAATATGAAATAATAATACTAATGAAATTATCTACAACCATATACATACTAATAATATAATTAGTATATACCCAATTTATTTTAGAGTTATATGCTAAATTTTTGTAACCCCAATTATTAGAACTAATAATAATAATAATAATAATAATAATAATAATAATAATAATAATAATAATAATAATAATAATAATAATAATAACAGTTATCCTAAAAAGTAAAAAAAAACAAAAAAAAAACAAAACCTACTTCGAAAGTAACAACCCAGCAAGCAGCAACTACTAACTATGAAAGAAATTTTTTTTGTATTATATACTGTTCTCTTCTCCTACGGAGGAGAGAGAACATTAACAGTTTGAGAAAGAAAAGGACAAAAAAGAAAAAGGAAGAGAGAGAGTGAGAGTCGAGAAAGGGTCGGAGTCCGGCGGAGAGGGAGAGGACCGGGCTCGAGGCGAGTCGGGCACGGAGAAGGAAGAAGGCGACGGGGAGAAGAGCGGAGGCGGGATGTGGACGCCGTGGCGCGCGCGAAGAGGTGGAGGCAGGCGGTCGCTGCGACGGATCGGGGGGTTTCTGGCAAAAGGGGGGTTTGGGGAGTCGGAGTGGAGGGCGGTCGGTCGAGAGGTGGTGGCTCGCGCGGAGATGCAGAAAAAGGGGGGGCGGTTCACGGTCGGCGAGACGCGGCGGAGGCGGACGGCGAAGTTCGCCGGAGGTTAGTTCTAGGTTAGGGTTTTTGATTTATGGTTTTCTCTTGGTTTCTTTTCTTTTTTTTTTTTTGGGCGCGCCACCGGCGATGGCCGGGGTGGCGCGGTGCTGGTCGGAGGACGGCACATGCGTTGGGGATTTGCACGGCCGTGGGTGGTGCGGCCATGACCTGAAGGCGGTTGGGAGCAGAGGGGGCGCTGGCCGGTGCAATATCGATAGAAGGGTTTTTGTCTCTTCCGATAATGGCGGTGGTGGTGACGAACTGGGCGTGCGGTGGTAGGGTTTCCGGCCAGTGGCCGTGGTCGGGAGTGTTCGTGGGGAGTTTGGCTGGGACAGGGAACAGGAGGTCGGGGTTGACGGGGATGAGGCTGCTGGGTTGGTGACGGGGTGTGGTTCTTGTTGATGGCTGTGGTAGGGTACGACGAGGTTGGGACGGCAGTGACAGTGGTGAAGGTGATGGTGGTGGAGCGGCGAACAACGTGTCAGGGTTATGTGGTTTTAGAATAGGGATAGGTTAGAGAATAATTGTGTTGGGATTGTCGACACGAAGGGGATGATGTATATGTAAAAAAAAATGGAATAAGATTGTGGATGGTGGAACACGGACACGATGCACGTTGATTTATGGAGAAAATTTGTGAGAGATGAATAATGTGGAGGTGTACCTGCCTATTTATAGGATGTGGGAATTCCCACTTAGATATGGATTAGGATTTAATTTAAACCCCAAAAATAGATATTTAAACTACTAGTTTAAATCAATTTAATAAATCTACATCCAAATCAAATCCAATTCAAATCTAATTAAATTTTAGCTCAAATCAAATGGGATAAATCAAGTTCCAAATATGGATATTAAATAAATCCAAAAATCAAATCAAGATTTAAATGGCCACAATAACTTTCAAATATATTTTTCAAAATACCAATAATAATAATTTCAAAAATAATAAATATTTTTTTAATATCTTTTGGACAATAAAATATTAATATTAATAAATCTCGAAAATTATACTTCTATTTAAAATAGACCAATAAATAATTACGAAATATATGTATGCAAAAATATTTTTTACATAACTATGCTTTTCTAGTATACGAAAATATTATTTATTATTAATAACTTTTACATGTTTAGAAATGATAGCAAAACTAATTATTATATTATTTGAAACTATAAAAATAGAACAAAAATATTTTTCTAAAAAATGTACGGTCGCATATATTCGCACTCGTCGAGCAAAAATAAAATTTCGTGCACAACGTAAAATACGACTACGCGACATACAATACAAAATTTTAAATCGGTACCAAATTTAATAAAAAAAATAGTAGAAATTTAGGGGTTTTACACCTACAAAAAGGAAGCATTAGTTATATGAAATGTTGAACCTAAACCAGACTATGTGGGACATCCTTACCTCTGCAGATGCTGAGTCCCATGACACCGCCGGTGACGATGCCTTCTTCTGCCTTTTTGACGCAGAAGAGCCAACCTCTGTAATCGCACGTCGTTTCAGTTGATCAACCGAAGGTTCGGCCTGACCCCCTGGGGATGCGGCAGGGACACCTCGATGACCCACCTCTGGCGGACGGTACGATCGAACCCTAGCCAATGTATTCCCGGTCACCGCTAACGGGGTGCCCACAATAAGACTGGTCTCCCTATCATATCTGGGAGGCGCGGTAGCCATAACACAATAAAACTTGGCGACCGAGTAAAGAATGGACGGCCGCGGATTCTGGATGGGCAGCGTAAAGCGAGCTCCGGTACACCCGGCATTATAGTAATGCCAAGCTCGAGCACCATCCAGCAAGCTCCCAGCATACCCCAGGGTGATACTGGAATTATCCAACATTAACTGAGCGTAGCCGAATTGTCGTAAAAAATAGCTCGGTAAATACGGTTCCAAGTAGTACTGGTTCTTGTTCCGGTATATCAGATGGGACGGCCGGATACTTTACAACCAGCAGAATCCCCATGGAGGCAGAGTGCTAGCATCCTCACCCGAATCCATCAAATCTTCACCGGCCTCAAAACCCGAAAAGACAGGTCCTACTTTGATAATCTCCTACCCCTGAAGGCGGGATAAAACCTTCCTGCAAACAGGAACGCCAGAATGCAACCAGCTCCTCTGGTGGAAACGACGAAGGAATGCATCTCCAGCCCTATGGTCTTCCTCCGAACCCGGACTCACTACATTTGGATGGTATAAAATTAACCATCCCATCAGATAATGAAATGACAGTTCGGCACGCGGGAAGTTGTCATTCCTACCGTGATCGTGGACTACGTTTCCTGCAAACTCCCGTAAACCTCACAGCAGGTTACACACCATCGCAGGGAGTAGAGCCAGGCGCCGGCCGAAAACCAACTTCACTGCTGGCAGGATTAAGTTTCGGGTCACCCTCTCTACGGAACCTGACCCACCCGAAAAGACGTAATCCCGAAGCCAAATCATAAGATACGCAGCTAATACTGCTTTCGACGATATCCGATGAGTAAGATGCCAAAAACAGCTGTAGGAGCGTTCATCCGATTGCTGTTCCTCATTCTCCCGGGGATTCCTCTCACCTAACTTGCTCATTTCAGAGAGCACCTCGCTACGGGAAAGCGCTGGCGGAGTAGAGAACTGCGGGGGATCCTCCTTGTCTTGCTTAAAGACGTAATCTCTCCAAGCGGTCACGTGAGGCTGCGACCCGCTCTTATACCTCTTCTACATATAGTAATGATGACTCGCCACTTCCTTGAAGATGGCCATCATTTCTTCAGCTTTGTCCCCCAAGACTTGGAACTCCTCGTTGGTCGGGAAGTACTCCTCATAAGGTTCTGATCCCCAAGGGAGCTTTGATACCTCGTGCATTTCATGAAGTGCAAGGCCTAACTCCCCCACCGGAGTAAAGAAGGTCCCGGTATGGGTATCAAACATCTCCAGGAGCGCGAGGAACGTATGCCGGTTGATGTCAACACCTGCCTGAGTAGCACGGATCACAACAGTCAGCCCCATCTTTTGGAGTTCGGTTTAAAACTGTGACAGCATCCAGAGTGTCAGCTTGTCCCATTTGGCAACGTAATGACACCAACCCTCTACCCGAAATTCACCTTTCGGGTACGATCGCTCCATCAGCAGCATGCGATCGCTCCATCAGCAGCATGCGATTGGCAAAAGTCGAGGTCACTATAACTGCTCCCAGGACGTAGAGTCCGCCAGGTAAAAGAAGGTCCACCCCCCACGACGGTCAAAGTATCCCTTTGATCGAAGGTAGAGTCGATCTTGATGATGCCTGCCACCGCTCCCCACTGTGATGGGGTTAGATCCCAAGACATCCTCCTCTTGGAAGCAAGTCGACAGAAGGCCGTTAAAGGCCATTGACGTTCGAGTTGCTTAACAGTCATGTGCACTCCCCTTGCTGTAAAGATCCAGTCTTCCTTGACCTTCAACACCTTTGCTTCAGTAGAAGTAATGCGGTCCCCAAACAGGAACTCAGGCTTCAAGAAGGTCACTTTATCAGATGTGGCAGACTTCAAAATACCACGCTCCATCATCCGTTTGAGGAACCCATAGGGTTGTTCCCGGATTTGAGTCATTCTTTCGGGATGCTGATCCAGCATAATAGCAGCTTGAGCAGGGTTTATCACCTCTTCATCGTAGTCTACGCCCATCTGGCAGAGGGCAGCGTTCAGAAGCACTTCATTCAAAAGTGGGACAGTCATCGATACTGGCAAAGATTCAAGGATGTTAGAAACAACAAAAGAATCCAAGCCTCATTCTCATCAAAAGCACGAAGTACATCTAAAAAAGGAGCTTCGGCGCATCATCAGGGTGTAAACCCATGCGTGTCAGCGGTGGAGCCTCGGCGCATCTTCAGGGTTCAAACCCATACGCGTCAGCAATGGAGCCTCGGCACATCTTCAGGGCTTAAACCCATGCGCATCAACAATGGAGCCTCGGCGCATCTTCAGGGCTTAAACCCATGCGCGTCAGCAATGGAGCCTCGGTGCATCTTCAGGGCTTAAACCCATGCACGTCAGCAATGAAGCCTTGGCGCATCATCGGGTTTAAACCCATGCACGTTATCGAACCTCAGCACATCATCAAGACTCAAGGTCCATGCGGATCGACGTATGTACGATACAAGAACGGGATGATGAAACTCACCGACCACCGATGGCCGAACTTCAACAAATAGACGGGGAACATCAGCCACAACAGTCTATACATGCTCTTTCTCTTTGCCTCGTCCCTTGCCAGCACCGCCGCGAGGAGTCTTGGGAGCCATTCCTTGAGAGAAGAAAGTTAGGGTTTTCGTGAAGTAGAACTCTAAAAAGCAAAAGTAAAGAGAAGATGAACTCTTTCTCTCTCCATCTCACGCCTGTTTATAGGCTTGGTCACACGCGTGAACCGATGAAGTGTGACCACAGCCGTCGCCTCGGGTTCTGTGAAGAGATAACCGCAAATAAAACCAAAGAGATCATTATTTATCTTTTTTGGTTATCGAGGCGTTATCATTTGCATTAACTGAATGGATCATGCGCCCTGATAGTCATGCGCCCCAACCTCCATGCTTCTTATTCAAAGTATTCCAAAACTTGTCCAAAAGTTTTGAAAACTTTGTAGGGGGTCTTGTAGAAGCATGGAATTTCAGAACCTGAGGACCTATGAGCCAGACACTACATGCGCCAGAGCTCGGACAGAGTACTTCACAGCAAAAATATCGAATATAGACATTGAAAGAGGACTTTTTATTACTTATAAAAGTCTATTACATGTCTAAAAAAGATTGTACAAAGGAGAATTTCTACAAAAGAAAAGACCCTAAGTCTACAGCCAGCAACCACCATACGCCCTCAAATAGGCGCAGCAATCACCATGCGCCCTCAGTCAGGCACATCCCACCATGCGCCCTCAGCCGGGCGCATCCTTTCAGCAGCTCAGTTATGTGCATCCTCAGTTATGTGCATCCCTTCGGCAGCTCAGTTATGTGCATCCCTTCAGTAGTCCAGTTATGTGTCGCTCTTCCAGCCAGGCTCACCGTCGTCTAAATACTTCGACTAATGAAGCATTTATTGAGCAGAACGAGGGTGACAATCAACCCTCTAGCTGGAGAAAGAGCTCCCCAAACTGAGGAAGAGAAGAGCACTGCAAGCCGACCTGTGGCCAGGGGAGGCTTTGAAAGAGCCTGCAAAGGCGACGGAAGACCGTAACCGAAACTGCGACTAAAGGAGCATCTTTCAACACAACTAGAGTGGGCGACACCCACTTTGAAGGAAGAAAGAGCCCCCAAAGCCGTAGCACCGTCATTCCGATCTGCGGCTCTTCCTGCACAATGAAGACGTGGCTTGAGCATCCCGATCTTTGGATGCAACAGGCACCTTCTGCCAGCCTCAGAAGCCCTCGACTCCGACTTTTGGATGTAACAGTCACCTTCAAGTTCATCAATGAAGACATTGCATCGCATCTTCACCCTCGGAAGCATCACATCAACAGAATGCACTCGAGTAAACATGTTTATTTCGGAAGAACGTGAGAGAACGAGAAGCAAACTCTCTCCATGCCACTATTTATAGGTCGGGCAAATCAAACCCATGCGCCAAGTGGATGGCTCTCCGAATCCCGTGCAATGAATTTGTATTTAATGGATGAACCGGACGCTTCGAATTCAGCCAAGTCAAAACGGCTATTTAAAGTACTCGAAGATCGTAACAGTCGCACCATTAAAGTCGTGTCACGAAGCGGATGCGCCAGCCAGACAACGTATCACACAGACGCGCCCTTCAGCACCAAGCGCATCATAGGGGATGCGCCCCCATGCGTCGCCATACGCCTAGTGGAACGCCGATCGATGCGCCCACTCAGCTGTCTATCGAATGTCAAAAACATTAAATACCGAACTGACAGAGTTGGCAGCACGACTCCTGAAGTCAGAACAGTTGACAGCTTTTTCAGAAGACGAAGCGTCGCCAACATCAGCATCATCATTACTTCCCTCCGACGGCTACTGCCACGTGGCCACCCAACCTTTCGTATGCACCTCTGCAACCATGCGCCCAAATCTGCATGCACCTTAAAAGCCATGCGCCTCAGACTTTTCACTGATCCCTAAAGACAGGAAGAAAGTCACCATTAAAGCTCTGCATGCGCCTCAAAAGCCATGTGCCCCAGACTTCTCTCTGATCCCGAAAGACAGGAGTTAAGTCACCAGTGAAGCCTCGCATGCGCCTCAATAGCTATGTGCCAAAAATGGTTCGTGACTCCTAAAGGTTACGAGCCAAAGTCTCCTAGTGTGCCCAATCCTAGGCGCATCCTGCCAAATCATTCTCCCATCAAATCCGAAATCTCTGAGCCATGAGTCGACGACACGTGTCTTTTGACTAAGCTCACCCAAGATCTCAGCAACAAAAAGATCTTCTTCTCTGCTACGTGCTGGCTCACAACAGCAGCATTAAGAATTCAACCCCTCGATCAGGGCGCATCGTCCATGTGCCTCCATCAGCAATCACCACGTGGCGTCCCTACTTCTAGGCGCATCCTACATATGCGCGCATGAGCAGCCAGCCTGCAAGACTATAAATAAGAGGGATCATTTCCTTCACACACACACACAGGCGGCAACGAAAAAAACGAACAAACACACCACCAGAGAGGCAGATACAGACACTCAACGTCTTCCTCCTCGCAGCAAGCTCCAGCACCCAGAGCAATCCAGACCTTTAGAGAACCGATAACCATCGTCAGATCGTCAACAGAGTCAACACATTACCACTCACTCCATCGGCACAAGGAACCCAGATAAACAAAAGTGTACTCCTAGGACTACATCTAAGTCCTATACTGTAACACTGTTCTGTTTGTATTGAAATTTGCAATAAAAGAATTTTAATGGCAAACAAATATGTGTTTGGTAGCATCCCCTATGATGTAACCATGTTTCGCTTGATCAATAACAGCGGTATTGTCCTCATAGACGACAACAGGTTCATCTGGGTCATATAGAAGATAACATGTACTTCGAATATGGCCAATAACAGCTCGAAGACATACACACTCTCTAGTCGCCTCATAGAGCGCGAGTAGCTAAGAGTGGTTCGTTGAAGTAGCCACTAAGGTCTATTTGCGAGACCTCCAAGAAATTGCCATGTTCCCAATGGTAAAGACATAACCAGATTGGGACGGCCCCTTGTGCGGATCAGATAAGTATCCCGTATCGGTGTAGCCAACAAGGGTCGCGTTGCTTCGAATGCCAAGAGCGTTGCACTCACTCAAAACCGCGTAGGGATAGAACAAGCCCAAGTCCGTAGTAACCTTAAGGTAGCGGAAAATGTCTTTTATGCCATTCCAATGGCGACGTTTTGGCACGGTGCTGTGTCGAGCTAGGCAATTCACAGCAAACGAGATGTCCGGTCTAGTACATTGGGCCAAGTACAATAAAGCGCCTATTGTACCCAGATAAGAGCACTCAGGACTCAATATCTCTTCGTCGTCTTACTTTGGACGAAATGGGTCCTTAGTAATGTCTATAGAGCGGACGATCATGGGAGTAGCGGACGGCTTAACGTCAAAATGACTAAAGCGTCTCAACACCTTTTGGGTGTAGTTTGCTTGATGGACAAGAATTCCATCTTTACGGTGCTCGATCTGCAGGCCGAGGTAAAACTGTGTCTTCCCAAGATCCTTCATCTCGAATTCCCTCTTCAGGATATCAGCAGTTTCTGATAAGTCTTTTTCGGTTCCTATGAGATTCATGTCATCTACATAGACCGCGATGATTGCGTATCCTGAAGTGGATTTCTTTATGAACATGCATGGGCAAAGTTCGTTATTAACGTATCCCAAACCGATCAAGTATTCGCTTAGGCAGTTATACCACATTCACCCATATTGTTTCAATCCATATAGCGAACGCCTCAGTCTAATCGAGAACGCGTTCCGTGGTCGGGAACTACTTGATTCAGGCATCTTTAGTCCTTCAGGGACTCTCATGTATATCTCTATGTCTAGATCCCCGTAGAGATAGGCTGTGACCACATCCATGAGCTGCATATTTAGTTTTTCAGAAACTACTAAACTTATTAAGTAGCGGAACGTTATAACGTCCATTACGGGAGAATACGTCTCCTCGTAATCAATTCTAGGGCGTTGTGAGAAGCCTTGCGCCACAAGGCGAGCCTTGTATCGCACAATCTCATTTCTCTCATTACAGGTCCAAACACGTTTCTTTTCGCTAAGGAGTCTAGTTCAGCCTGGATTTCTTGTTTCTATTGTGACCAGTCCGTTCGTCGTTGACACTCGGCAACACTACGAGGTTCTATGTCATCATTGTTCATAATGTCAGTGGCCACTGAGTATATGAACACATCATCGATGACAGTTTCATTTCGCTTCAAAATATCGTCTAAGCTAGCATACTCAACGGATATTTCGAGGTTATCGGCAGGATTAGGAATAGGTGTTTCATCTGGAACGCGCTTTTCTAATACATCGTCGTGATCCGTAATGATCTCATGTGGAAAAGCGCTTTTAACAAGATTTCTCCGCTTCCGGGGCAGAACATCTTTGGAACCAACCTGTCTTCCCTTCTTCTTGGGAATAGCGACGGACTGGATGGCCGATGGCAGCGTCCTTTGCTCGGCGGGTTCGACCGGAGCAACATATTTCACAGGAACATGGCGTCTCTCAGGGACGTCTATCCTTGCAGGCATATTTGCAGCAGGTATAATTGATCTCGTGACTTTTGCTAGGTCGCTAAATGCGTTTGGCATTTGATTTGCAATATCTTGTAGACCTAGAATCCTCTACACTTCCTTATCACTATGTGCAGAGGGGGGATCATGATGAGCAAAAGCGGGCACATGCCACGGTAATTTACGTCGTTCCTCATCAATGTTAGCGTGTATTTCTCCCCCTAACGACGGGAAGATTGCCTCATCAAAGTCACAATCTGCGTGTCTCGCGGTAAAGAGATCGCCTGTCAAGGGCTCTAAATAGCGAATGATGGACGGGGAGTTATAACCGACATATATTCCCCGTCGCTTCTGAGGTCCAAATTTTGAACGTCTTATCGGCTCAATTGAAATATTGACTAGGCACCCAAACACGCGTAAATATGAGATGTCAGGCTCACATCGAGTAACCAGCTGGTACGCATAAAGTGGTTGGGTGGCCATGGCCCTCAGACGGACCAAATTTGCAGCGTGCAAAATAGCGTAGCCCCATGCAGATAGTGGAAGTTTGGTGCACATAACCAAGGTCCGCGCTATCACTTGCATTTGCTTTATAAAAGCTTCTGCTAGGCCATTTTGGGTATGAACATACGCAACAGGGTGTTCAAGATTTATTCCCAAAGTCATGCAATAGTCATCGAAAGTCTTCGATATAAACTCCGCGGCATTATCAAGTCTAATAGATTTCATCGGATAATTCGGATGGTGAGCCCTTAACTTAATGATCTGGACGGGGAGTTTAGGAAACGCTGCGTTTCGGGTGGACAACAACACTATGTGTGACCATCTAGTCGATGCATCAACCAAAACCATGAAGTATTTAAATGGTCTGCATGTTGGTTGGATTGGTCCACAATTATCTCCCTGAATTCCCTCAAGGAATTGAGAAACTAATCTCGTAGGTTTCACATGGAGTGGCTTGAGATTCGTCTTCCCAATCGAGCAGGCTTAGCATAGGCTTTTCGAATTTATAACGAAATTCTTTCCTCCAAGAGGATGCCCATGTGATGCATTCATAGTGCGAAGCATAGTATTTTGACCCGGATGACCCAGCTGGTCATGCCATTGCATAAAGTCCTCTCATCAACTGGCGCTCGGCGAATGATGAGATTTGTCACGACCCGATCCCAAATTATTGGGTCAAACCGGATCATGTCCAGCCTGCACCGTTGTTGAGACGGCGACAGTAAGCTGTTCCATTAGCAGGTAACCATACAACAACAACTATATTTGTCACAACTCAACATCGGGAAATGAAACTTTATTAAACTTGGAAATTAAATACAAATGGGAAAATGTTCTAAAATAAATAAACAGAGTTTGAAAATAACAACAATGCCGAATAAGAAAAACTATCTATCAGCCGGTTCATCGGCCTCAGTCCCAACGTCCTCCAATGGGGACTCTGGCAGCACTACCGGGTACAACATAGGGTCGTAGTAGCTGTTGTATAACAGCTCTGCATCATCATAGTACCCTAAAAATATATCTCCAGTCAGGAGGGAGTATAGTACAATTCATGCTACTTTAAAACAGTTAAAGTAAATAATAGAATCATGCAGTTTTAAACAGTTTAAAGATGAACAGTTTTCAGCAGTAAAACAGTGTGATTTGAACAGGCAATGAATTATGACCGGCTTGGGATGTACAGTTGTATCCTATTGATACGATACGGCTTATCCCCGTGTGTGTGAGGGGTAAGCTAATACAGTTCTAAGTTACAGTTGGCTTTGGTCATAATCACTTCTCTATTCCCCCAGTCCCCAATCAGTACAGTAGTCACAATCAGTACTCTCCGAGAGAGTTACGTGTTTGCATCGTGGTTTAAACATGCAGTAAAACAATTATAAAGATAACTGTAAAACAAACACAAACTATACTTGCCTCAAAAATAAACTTGACTGGAGAGGATGAAGACTTCAAGACATGAATTCAGAATCGTCCTCGAATTCCTACATTCGAGAAATTGACTCAGATTCCAGGTTTACCAATCTAGCTACGCTAGTTGAAATCTATATTTGTGTCCTAATCCATTTTTAATTCTTTATTTAACCAAACACGGAAACACGCTTATTTGTGAGTTAATTTTAATACGAGGGAAAGATCGTTTTATACTTTAAATTTGGAAAACTCGTCGATGCCAGATTAATTTATAAATATAAAACTAATTTCTTATTTAGTGAGGAATACATGATCTTTAATTAATATTAAAACTGATAGATTTTAGGTGAGAAAATCTTATTAATTTTTATACGAAAATACTTTTTATTCAATTTATTCGAACGCTACCAAAAACTCGCAAAATCAGCAACAACCAAACCTATACTACCAAATATAATTACAGACCAACAACCAGCTTGGCTTATGCCCATTTATAATTTATTTACATAAATTGAAATAAGACAAAACTGCCGTTAGTCCTAAACTTTCAATGAATTAAATATGAATAAAATTAAATGGTAAAAATAAAGATAAAATATTTATTTATAGAGTCTCAGATATGGTCCAATCTTCAACTAGGCTAATGCCTCAACGTCCGGGCGAAGCCGGTTTCGTTTACACTTAGCCAGGCCCATTGACCGATACGGTCGTCGCCCAAATCCAAATATTAAATAAAATCTCGAAATCCATTTTAAATTTATTTTTAAAATATTCTAGAATTTACGGAAAAATCCGGCAGCATCTTCTCTATTTTTGGTCAACCCAAAAACTGGGAAATAGGCCGATAATCTTTCCTGCAAATCCCAAACCAGGGAATCCCAAATATGTATATATATAATAATCCACAACCAATCCACAGATAAATTCGGAACGACCCGAAATAATTTCGGAAGTCCGATTCCAACCCAAAAACGTCACAGAATGCTACCAAAAAAATCCGGAAAGCTCAAAACATACCAAAAACCAATTCCCGAAAAGTTCCAAAAATCCAAAATAATCAACAGAACCTTTCCGAAGGTTCCGAAAAAATACGACGTCGCTAAAACCGAATTCCCAAGCGGGAATCGGGGACCATTCTCATCACAGACTGGAAAGAAAAAGGGCAGGACAGGGGTTATACCTCAGGTTGCTCGGCTAGAGCTCTCAGATGATAAATAATAGAAAAAGATCCGAACAGCAGGTCGGGAAGATCCGGAACAGCAATGCAAACCCGGGACAGCGTGCAGAGTTGGAACTTCGCTCCTAGCCGGGAACGGAAAGTCACAGAATGCGGATCGGGGTCGGGACAGCAGTAGACAGCGGCAATGCTGTCACGGAGCCACTGAGACAGCGGATCGGGGCGCTGTGCTCGGCCGGGGACGAAGGGGGTCGGCGCACAGGGGGTGCGGGAAGGCCAGTGGTCGGATCGAGCGCTGGGGGTCGAAGAGGATGGCCGGGGCGCGTCGGAGGAAGCCGGCGATGGACGACCGGAGGTCGGCGCTGGGGCCAAGGGGGTCGGGCGGGGGCTTCGGCGCGCTGGAGGCGGCCGTCGGCGGGAGCTGCGCCGGGGAGGGCGCCGCACGGGGACTCGCCGGTGTTGCTCGTCGGGGCGAAGGGGTGCGCTAGGGCCGGCGGATGGGTCTGCGGGAAGCCGGCATCGGGAGGAGGCCGAGGCGCATGGCGTGGCTCGCGGGTGTGGGGAGAGAGAGGGGGTTGTGAGGGAGTGGAGAGTTGTGAGGAAGAGGGAGTTGTACTGTGAGAATTTTTTGTGCTCGTGAGGAAGAGTAGAAGAGAGGTTCTGGAGTAGTGGTGGTGGTGGGTTGTTTGGGTGAACTAATAAAGGGAGAGTGGGAGTGAATGAAGGAGTAGTTGTGTGGATATGAGAAGTAGAGGGGGAGAAAAAATAGGGGTGTTGAACGTGTAGTAAGGGGGTTGTGCTGGTCCTCGTGGACCAGCTCCTCCATAATTTTTTTTTAATAACTAAAACAGAATTTAGAAAAAGAATAGGGTCTGGGTTCAGGCTCGGGTCTGGGTTCGGACTCGGGTCTGGGTTCGAAACCAAAAGTCCTTGTTAATTAATTTTGAAATAATTTTAACGCTCAAAAAACATAATAATAATAATAATAATAATAATAATAATAATAATAATAATAATAATAATAATAGAATACTAATATTAATTTATCACAAAAATTGGGTTTTACAAGATTACTCTCGATGTGTTATATCGTAGTGAGATACAAACCACTTGAAAGACTTTTCAACTTCTCCATGATACGCTTTTGGCCGTACTGAGTGGAGGTAATAAAAAGATACTCGAAGCCATGTTCTCGAGCAGTTTCAACATAAAATCCGTTTTCTCGAATATCCTTAAAACTCAGTAAGGTACGACTGGACCTTGGAGAATATAAGGCCTCTGATACTTCAACGGGAGTACCATTGGACAACGAAAAACGGGCTTTGCCAAGACCTTGAACAAGGGTTGAGGGTCCCGAAATGGTTGTCACTGAGGTTACTTTAGGCGTATAGGAGATAAAGTATGATTTATCTCTCAAGATAGTGTGAGTCGTTCCACTATCAACCAGACAATCTACTGCCCCGTGGTCCATGCTTATAAGTAAAGAAAATTAAAGTTTGTCACACGTTTGAGGAAAGTGCTCGAAATAGAACTTTAATTTATCGAAAAAACAGAAAATACAAACCACCAAAAGTTTCATGACTTAAATCAAATATAGAGAGAAAATGGAGATTCATTCTTCCATTTCTGCTATAAAATCGGGGGTCTCAAGATTTAGATTTTCGCACTCGTTGACCAGATTTGCTTCGGCCCGGCGCCCCTTGTGATAGTTATCAACTTCTTGGGGGGTCGCCCCGCAAGTATGTTGTATATGACCATAAGCACCACATTTGTAGCAGAGAGTAGGCGCTTGGTCTTTCACTCTCGCTTTGGGACGACTGACCCGTTGGTTCTTACCATGAGACTGCCTAGGAGTCAAAGGTCATTGGTTCTTGTTAGAACCTCACTTTGGGTGGTGAGACTTAAACTCGCCTCTGTTCCTTGGTTGGGACGACTGGCCCTTGTCTCGTTTCCACCGTGGATTTGGTCTACGGAGAGCGTTTGCATCAGGCATTGGAATTGCCTTTGTTCCAGCAGGACAAAAATTGTTGTTTCTCATTAAAATGAGACTGTTCTTCTCGTCTAGTAAAAGCTGGGTGATGAGCTCGGGAAACTTGGTGAACTTAGACTGACGGTATTGCTTCTGGAGCAAGTTGTCAGTGGAAGGAAATGTGGTGTATGTTTTCTCCAAAAGATCACTGTCGGTTAATATCTCACCGCAGTATTGGAGAAGTGATCGAATCCTGCAGACTTCATTGTTGTAATCAGTTACACTCTTGAAGTCTTGGAAGCGCAGGTTCAACCAGTCATGGCGTGCTTCAGGTAGCCATATGGTCTTCTGGTGGTCGAAGCGCTCTTTCAGAGAGTCCCATAGCGTCTTCGGCGAGGAGATTTCAATGAACTCCGCCTTCATGGCGTCAGATAAATTCCTGCGGAATAGAATCATCGCTTTGGCGTTCATTGAGCGAGTGACTTCCACTTCACGCTCTTCCTCGTTATAGATGACGTCCAAGAGGCCCTACGCGTCTAGATGGTTTTGGATGTCTTGCGTCCAGTCCAAGTGCCAGAGGCTTCAAGGATGGGAAAATCAATCTTGATCGACATTTTTCTACAACAGAAGAAAAAAGCATGATCAGTCAACATATAAAACGACAGGTTTATATAGATTTGGTTTGTATAAGCAACAACAAACAATCGTAAATAAAACCAACAGTTTTGAAAAAAATAATTTTTGTTTTAAAACTTTTTCATATATCGATCGTCGGGCCGATATAGAGAGTTCAATTAGTTTCTTGTAAAAATGCATAATTATAAATACAATTTAAGCAAAAAAATATTCGGTCAACCCCTTTCAGTAGCTCTACGTGAATATGACCAGGCGGAAAAATGAGGGAGGAGGGTCACCGAGGACCTCTTAAGAACCAAGCCCTAAGTTCTTTCTAACATCATACCCAAATAGGTGAGCCTATTCGGAGAGACTTCGTAAATTTTTTTTTCAAATGTAAGAATAAATAAGATTTTTCAAGAAATTCACACTATTCGTGAACTGTGCAAAATAGGTGACAATTTAGTGCGTGCTCAAAATGAGCGTTGCCTTTGAAAGATTATTAGCCAAAAAAATTTATTTTGGAAGGCCCAAATTTGGCGGTGCCAGAATTTGTTTATGTAGCCAAGACAATTTTTCAAGATTTTCCGTTATTACGCAAAAAAAAACGTACAACATAAGCAAGCAACAGCATACAAAAGAATTGGTGCCTAAGCAAGCGGCACCAAAAAAATGTCAACTATTTTTTCGACGTCTAATGAAGCGACGACAAAAAAAATAGCGAGAAAAAAAATACAATTTTTACTACCCATCTGTTACAATAATTCACTGAGTAACATAAAAAAAATGCTACTAAGGTGCTCGGCAGGGCGCAGATGGCAATGAGGTTCTCGCCGTGGCTCTCCAAATCCATCATTACCAAAAAATATTAGCATTTAAATTTTCTTCATCAACATGAAAAAATTTTTTCAAAAAATTTTTTTTCAGAAAAAAAACTAACAAATATTTTGTTGGGATAAGTACTATTTAAACAAAAAAAATTCTGAAGTTGTCAGTTAATTTTTTTTTCAGAAATGTCTTTTACCAAAATATATACATCAGACTAATTGATAAACACGCCAAAGTATATTTTGATAAAAAATTTTTTTAACAAAATATTATGTTTTACCAAAGTATATTTTCATAACAAAATTTCTGTAACAAACCAAACATAAAGTCTCAACTTCGGAACCAATTAAAAGTGTATACAATACTGAAATGTGCAAAAGTGTGTAACATTAAGAATATAAACTACTGTTATCAAATCAAACAGAAAGTGCGAACCAATTAAAACTTCGGAATCAAAAAAACACTTAGTGTCTGTTCCAATTCTAAACATAATAACCGGTTCTGGAAAAATAAAAAAATTTGATTGTTTGAATCTCAACCAAATACCAATACAGAGTAGAGAATCTAAACATAATAACAAATTTTTTACCTTTCTTACCGTATGATGGAAGAAAGTGAGAAAACGATTGCGGATATGCGGGATTGGCGACGAGCGACGGGGTGCGCGCGGGGCAACGGTCGGCAGACGTCGAGGCGAGCGGTACGTCGGGTCTCCGGCGTTGCACGAGCAAAGTGCTGATAACGTATCGTAGGGCAAAAGCTCAAACACACGGAGACGAAACTTTCTCGTATATTATCAACCACACAAGTGCATCTTACAAGCTATCCCAACCTCTCTTTATATAGGGAGAGAGGTTGGGGGTTATGAAGAAACGAAAGGCCAAAGGTCTTGTATGTTACAAGGAGATGAAATGAAGGGCCATATGAGTTACAACATATATATATATATATATATATATATATATATATATATATATATATATATATATATATATATTAAAAAATGGAAAAAAGGGGTTTTACATTTAGATATAAATAATTATGAAATCTTGAACTTACTTACTACACTAATATTCTAAAAAGAAAGATACTTAAATTAAAATTTACTTTTGAAAATTTAGGGGTCTAACAGAAGGACCCGATGGAGGATGGACGTGGGTCACGGCTGTCTCAAAGCATGAAGCTATCACAGGAGCAACCATACTAGCCCTTGGTGTAGCAGTTTCGAGTCCTGGTACCACCACCGTAGAGGGAGCCCCACTGGTGGTTCCCCAAGAGATGTACCCTGGGCAGGACCCTCCAGAATTGAGGATTTCCCTATGCTAGGACCCGTGCTTGGTCCTCCAGCGTTGATAGCTAGCCCACCATCTCGACAGAGACCTTCAGATGTCGGGTCAACCGACATTCCATCAGCCGCCCTGCTAGCTTGCTCTCCAATGGCTTCCTTGACTACACCATTAGTGCAGGAAGGAGGCTCGACTGCAGTTTCCTGGGGCATCACTTCGGCCAAGATACAAGTCTCCTTGGTCGTCTTATCAGTCTCTTCATCCTCAATGACGGATACTTCGACTGTCTGGTCGGTCTTCACAAGATCATCCCTAAACGTCACAACAAACTCGCTTACCCCACCTCCTGAAGGGGCTTTTTCTTGATAGGTACCTACAAAAGTTACAACTCGTAAGAAGAAGAGGGAGGTAAAAGAATATAAAGAGATTCATACTCCACATACCCGTCGTAGCTGCGGGTACATATGTCGCCATCACACTAGAAAGTCATTGGACTTGTAGGAGAACGATGTAGTCAGGTCAAGCGGGGGCTCAGTCATTGGAGGAACCTCAACCGAAACTGTCTCCTCTGTCCTTGACTTCTCAACTCGGACAACTCTTCAACCGCTACCGTCGAAGACCCCTAAGAATGTACATATGTCTCGGCCCCGACCGCCGAAGGCACTGGAACCTGGGGGACCCTGGCAGAACTGCCTTAGAAAGACCCCCAAGGACTTTAATATCGGAGTTGGTCAAATACTTCTTTGACCGCTTTGGCTTCTTCATGAGCTAGGCAAAGAAAATAGACAAGAAGAATGAGTGAAAATTTGAAAAAGAAATTTATTGAAGGACAAAAATTATGCCAAGTACCATTTAGGGGGACCCTGGCGGCTGTGCCTTCTTCCGTCCTGTAGGCGAGCTTATCCGATATCGTCATCTTATGGGCAATCCCCTTCATTCTGTTTGGAAAGAGGGAGCTCACCTCAGCCGGAGCCCGGTATTTTAACGGCTGGGCAGCCTCATCTATAGAATGGTCTTCCTTGCTAGTGGAAGCACCGGATCCCTCCAACGCCTTACCTCCCGAAGGTAGCTGAGTGCAGACTTGTTTGATGACCTCTGTTGAGGCCTCCATCTTGGTCCCCCACAACGAAGCTATGCTCTCGATTGTATCTCGGGAAGAAATTGTTCATCGAACAGTAGAACTTAACATTTGAAATAACGTATAGGCAACTCTAGAGGGGGTGAATAGAGTTTGTGTCGATAACCACCAAATAAAAATTAACTCTATATCACCTCCATAAAACAACTATCAAGATAGTAAATAAATCAGAGAAAAATGCGAAAGTAAATAAAGATCTGTAGAGCATACGCAAACACATCAGTTTTAAGCTAGTTTCCCTCGTGGAGGACTAGTCCATGCCTGAGAACTCTAGCTCTGGATTGAAATCCACTATTTGTGAAATAGTGTACAACCTCGTACCTTTACTCAAAAGAGCACGCCAACTTCTTACAGATTCGTAGGTGGCAAAACTTGGAATTGTCCAAGTGACTTTTCTTTCACTCTTGCACACAACTTCTAGCTGATATCGCACTGAGCACCTTGGGCTAAGGAGAGTTGTGGCTTAGGAGATATGGAAGAATAAGGCTTTGAGTAGTAGAGCTTAGAAAGCTTGAATATTTGAAGGTGAAAGATAGAAAGATGACGAAGAGATGAATGAAAATGGTTTAAATCATGCGCTATATATACTAGTCTGGAAGGCAGAATTCCGCCAGAATTCTGTCCTCAAAATTCAAAAATATGGCCGTTGTACCAGCTAGCAATTGGTAACCCTAAAAATCAGTTTCTGGAAATCAGGGGACAAAGTTCGGCCCGAACTCTGCCTCCTAGGTGGCAGAATGGCCTTTGGGCTTTTGGGCTTTGTGGAGCTTGGGCTTGGTTCAGGAATTGGTCTGTTTGTATGGTAGAGCTTGGAGAGATATGTCTAGGGGTTGAGATGACTCAGTGCGACTCAACGTACACATTCTCCTAGACTCAATAAATTGAAGATTACAGACTTTGAACAAGTAGGAAAACTAAGAGCCCTTTGATGACGCCTTTCTTCTGATATTTGAGCAGTCCTGAAGACATCTTTTTTTTTGACAGTAGTCGTCCAAAGATATACAGATCTGGAAATCTGAATACCCCCGATGCGATGCCCCGAATAGGTCGCTAGGTGGTTCGGAGAAATCTTTTTGTATGACGCCATCTTTGGTCCATCATTAATTCTTTATTGCCTATATCAGGTTTGATAACGTTTGATCATGCTTACTACATGTCCACAAATATATGTCAGGCGAGCAAAATATGTTGCAGTACAATACAAGCATAGAAATATGATATATGACAATTAGGACAATGCAAAGTTTAAGTAGCAGCATGATAGTGAGTATATGAATATTAGTGACATCATTATGTTAAACTTAAATGATTAGCCATATTCAAAAATACGATGTAATCATTGGGCTAACAACATTGACATACAAAATGTGCATCTCGGGCCTACCCGTAGGCACTATGAAGCTCCATTTCGTGCACCTAGTATTGTAATAGTGCCACGTACAGGCTCCATCCAACAAACTCCCTTCATAACCCTAACAAGTACTTGAGTTTTCCATCATCAGTTGGATGTAACCAAAATAACGTACAAATCGACTCAGAATATAGGGTTCTATGAACACATGATTCTTGTTCCTATATACCGAGTGCGATAGCCAGATCGACTGCATCAGGCTCCTGATGTCAGGTTAGTCACATGGTCACCCTTGTCCTCCAAGATGTCGTCGACAAAGAACCCTGCATAGGTAGGAGGGATCCTGAAGAATTCACACCCATTAAGATGGTCCAACACCCTTCGACAGACAGGAACACCTATGTGAAGCCACTTCTGCCAATGATAGCGGCGCATAAAGGCATCCTCGTCAATATAACCCTCCTCCGAGTTAGGGTTTATCAGACCATGATAGTACAACACCAACCAGCACATCAATTAGTAATATGACAGCTTACCTGTCATGACCCGCACCCGCTTTCGGATACAAGACGTGTCCAAGCCCAGCCTATGCCGCAGTGTCGACGGTAGAACGCTGTCTGATATACACAAATCGTGGTAGTCTAGAATCTCATGGTAATCTATATTTCATCTCCAGAATAATCAAGTCACAACCAAGATCAATGAATAAGACATAAAACTGAGCAATATTGAATATAAATGAATGTTTCCAAGAATCAATGTCACGTCTGGTGGACACAAATCCAATACCAATAGACGAAAAGAGAAAAATACATGAAATATAATATCTGGATACATCCTGCTAATCAAGGCAACCTCAACTGCAAAGCACTCCGGTCTGATGCTGACTCAATCCTCTCGTCTGCTACTGAGTCCACTCGGCTAAACCTGAAGAGATCATCAGGTCATCAGAGGACTAGCAAGATACATAAAAAGAAGCCTTTCCAACAGTTTATCATGCATGAAGAAAATCCAAAAATAAATAATTAAAACTAAGAAGTAATAAAATACGAATCTGTGAACTGACTATACATAAATGAATTGCTAGACGAAGACGAGAAAACTCATGTCAAGATGTCAACAGATAACCAAATCGAATACTCAAACCCTCACCCCTAGTGTAGACTCGCAGGTTTGATCAACAACTAACCCTCGCCCCTAGTGTGGACTTGCAGGTTAGCTTCAAGAATCACCCTCGCCTCTAGTGTGGACTCGCAGGTGTGGACCAAATACTACTAACCCTCGTCACTGGTGTGAACTCACAGGTTAGCTTCAAGATTTCAAGACAAAGAGGTATAGCAGTTCAGTTTATGACTTCTCGACCCATGACACGACTCAATCAAGGCACAAGTGAACACGTCCAATAAGACACCAAGCTAACTGTGAACATGGCCTATATTTTTTTTTTAATATACAAGCAGGATATGAAAAGTACATGTCAACAATAATGAGAAAAATTGAATAATGAAAGATAGTACATGTAAATAAAGCTATAAGAAAGAGAATGTATACTTGCCTGTGGTCCTGAGCTGTCGGCACGAGTCAAGTTCGTATCTCGGTCCAAGTGACCTATTTATACCATATACATAATATCAATGCACAATTTAGAATCAATAAGTAGCCTATCAATTTATTGGTTAGGTTTCAAGGTCATGCTACTTCATTCCCTTTCCTAAAAGGCTTCTAGATATGTTATGCCAAATATATAAGTATTCATCTATGTATCCTAGAATATCACCAACTAATGCTTGACATAAACTTAACCCTACTACAGTTACTATATCTAAAATTTGTATTATCTACTGCCCCTTAATGTTATCCCTCCCTTGCCATACAAGTAGGATTTAATCAGTTACAACCATACTTGTGTTATTGCTATTTTTACCCCATGTTTGGCCAACACATGGAGTCCCTTGTCCCAGTCTTATTGTTGCTATATGATTCAGCCTAGCAAAATGCCATAACCATTAGTATACAACAGTTCACCTAAACTGCTACTTACCAGCTCTGATGTCGATAAGGTAAATCTTATCTCTGCACCTAACGTAACATCAGATGCACACATGTGTACTTGCACAAAATCTGAATCTGGGACACACACATTTGCATCCTCACTTATTTGAACATTGGACATACACATGTGCATTCCCTTATGCACCATTGCATATCACCCCCTCAATTGATGTTAAGCATGTCCCTACAGTTTGCTTATACACGCCCTCCTTGTCTTTTATCCCTAGTACATTAATCCAATATACTCTGCCTACCATGGCACCAGTGAACTCCTGCAGCATATACTGCCATTACACTGAGGTGCCCTCCTTTAAATGAACAGGAACCATAGAACAATCTACGTAAGAGAAAATCTATAATTTAAAGGGAAGACATCAACTAAATACATCTCATTAAGTTAACATGGTCAGTTAAGACACCTAAGCTTGGACTGGATAAACCTGGTGAATCAAAACTGCAGTAGCCTTGAAAATAAAGCATAAAACATTGAAAACTCCTTTAACACAAAAGGGTCCAGAATTGCAAGGTGCTATCCCTTCGGATGCAACCAAAAAACTGTGCAGAACCGGACCATAATCAACTCCCTAATCAAACATTCTGACTTTCATACGAAAATTTAAATGAGTGAATATCATCCAAATCATTTATGCCTGTCTAAAATTATTTTTCCTTTGTAAATCTGATTAGCAATCCCTTAGGTTTCCTAAAGGCAGCGTATCTAGATTTTTTACTGGAATAACGCGAGATGATAGGATAAATTGACATTAGGTTACGTATTCTTATTTTACGTCACATGGACCCAAATAAGACACAAGACAATACAATGGGACACTTGTTATAGTGTATCTTGTCATGTCTGACACAAATCAGACGAATGTCATCAATACTAAGCAAGACTATAAAAAAAATTCTCTCCAAGGCTAAAGATATATGCCATAATACAAAGAGGCTCTCCTGGAGGTTTAAAACATATTCCTTTTTCTTTTAACAAGTTCTCCACAAAATGCAGACTGATAAAGGACTTATGTTAACCATCAGAAGTCCGCTGAACCATGACTCATCAAAGAAGCACCAAATGATAATACTGAACCAACAACTTGCCACTTCCATAAAGCATGGATTGTTCATCTCAATCAACAACAGAACATCCGTTGAAATTCACACTGTAATCAGTAACTGGGATCGAATAAAAGATTAAGAAGCAATTTCAGATAGAACCATTAAGTGCTACAATTAGAACTCGATTTCAAACTATAAGTATATTACTTATTTGATGAAAATTCTTCTTCCTAGAATCATCGCTGAGATGTGAATCTTGGAAAACAAACTTAGCATTGTTGGACACCGTTATTGGAGTTCGCTTGTTATTTGGAAGGAAGTATTTGATCGAGAAGTTTCCATTTCTGCACTTAAACATACTAGATATCTCAGCCTTAAGATCACTGAGTGTCATGTCCCGATCAATGTCTATCGCATGTGCTTCTCCACCAGAATAGGACATGTTTCCATCTCTATTTTTGACAAACTCTTATTGGTTGAGCAATCAATAAATGTTTTATGTAAAATAGCACAACCTTTCAACACTATGATATATTAGCAAAACTAGTAGATGCACTATATAGTACATAATCATTTCCAGTAACAGAAATTACAACCAACAAAGAGGGACATCAGCATCACCCTGTATAAAATATTCTAAGGGTCAAAGATGAGATCAAGTATCGATCCTTGCATAGCCCCAATTTGCCTCTTAGGCTTGTGTATGGCCCGTGCAATGCCATGACAAGAATTTACCTTCCTTTATGCGGTATGCCTATTGAACCTTGTTTCAATACAATACTACACATATATGTATCCTAGTTTCAGAATAGTACACCCTTAAAACCCCTCTTAGGCATTTAAACAAACATAATGTTGCTATTCAAATTACAGGTGTAATATAGTCGAAGCGTACCTAAACTCAAATCGGATACGAGACACAGCGTTGCCCAATCACTCGAACACTTCCTTGATTGCTCCTTGATCTCCCTTGCAACGGAAAAGGCAGAATATTTAGGGTTTCGATGATGAGAAGTGGACGACTTATCTCACCTATACACGTATATATATCCAGGTAGCAGATATAACCTGAATTGTAATAGGATTGGGATAAATCGGATTTGATTTCGATATGATCCAATCCCTCTGGTTTTCCCAGTCGGCCAAAAGGGAGCAGGTGATTTGAATCTACCTACAGGGCTGAAGCCTACGGCTATGAGAGGTTTCAAATATGCCCTTTTTGCACTTAAGTCTCTTTATAATTGGTTTTTGCATAATCCATCTTCTCCTGCTAAGTTGGATACATACATATATATATATATATATATATATATATATATATATATATATATAATATATATATATACACATTTTCTCTATGAATAAGCCTCTAGAAATTTATTAGTGTAAAAATGTTTACAAAACTAAAATCACTATCTTGGGTCAATTAATTAAATAAAAAATCACCTTAAAAAAACAGCAAGGGGGTTTACATCCTACCCACCCTATAATTTTGTCCTCGAAATTCAAATAAAACCATGATCTACTAGAAAGAGTAGTCTAACATATTACTATAAAATTATTGCGAATACTCGCAAGTCAAACCAACATAGTGCTTATTAATAATGCTACTACTATACTCTATTGAAAATTTTCGCCATCTGCTCCTTGTGGTGCCGCTGCATCCTCCGTGATCATGGCAAAAGCTTGCCCTCCTTCTGTGGTCGTTAGTGGTGGGGCACTCGCGTTCCTTTTCGGGCAATTTTGAGATAAATGTTGGTTGGATCCACAAGTCCAACACAATCCTAATATGCCGCGATAATTTTCTTGAGTGTGGCCTTTCTTTGAGCAATACTGGCTGGTGGGAACATCCTGGACTTGACGTGGGGCTGCTTGTGGCTGTTGTTGATGGTGCTGCGCTGAGGTCATCCATAGAATGTTGGGACATTTCGCCGGTGCTAATTGGTTGTTGCCTCCTCCGAATGCGTCTCGATTTCTCTTCGGCTTGTGACTTAACTCTTCTTCTACAGCTTGGGCGACTTACAAAATCTTCTCGTAAGTGGTGGCTTGACTGGTGGCGATGGTGAGATAAATCTCGTGAGATAATCCCTTCCTGAATCGTTGTGCCTTGTCTTCACGGGTGCTGACCAAGTTCTTCACGAAGCGGCTGAGGTAAGAAAACTCCGATGTGTACTCGTCGACGGTATGGTTGCCCTGCTCTAGGTGCTTGAACTGTCTCATCAACGCCTCTCGTGCTTCGTACGGATAGAATTTTTTCTTGAACAGTCGCTTGAATTCCTCCAAAGTTACATCTAGAGCAGAAAATCGGGGCTCGTCTTAGTACCATGTCCGTGCGATGTTGAAAAGTTGTCCACTAGTTGACTCAATCTTCAGATCTTCTGGGACTCGGGCCATCTTTGGGTATCGTTCAACGTTCTCCAACCACTCGTCAGCGTAGAGAATCTTCTCTGTCCCATGGAATTTCCTGGGCCGTAGGTCCATGAAGTTCTTGGAAGTTTCGGGGCGCTGTCGCGAAGCATCTCTAATATGAAGAGACTCCCTCAAAGTATCGCAAAACATGTTGGCTTGTTCCTGGAAGATCCCTAGGAGTGTAATATTATCTAGTGCTAGAGGCAGAGGCAGAAATGGTTCTGGATACATCGAAGATGCTGGATGCATCATAGGAGCCGGGTACATTGCTGGTGCTGGGTGCATGGCTGAAACTGGATGTAGAACACGTACTGGATGCGAGACTTGTGCTGGCGGTTGGACAGATGCTAGTGGCAGAACGGGTGCTGGTGGTGGAGTCTACGGAGGAAACTGCGGAGGTGGTGGAATGTCGCCTCTGCGAAATCTCAAGAACCGCTGTTGTGGCGGATTACCCATATGAGTGAGCTGGCCTCCTTGTGTTGGTGGAGTCATGTACGTGAAAAAGCCTCCTGCAGTCCGTGAAGTGTTCGAGAAAGCATTTTTCTTGTCTTGAGAGTCCATCTTATCTGTTACTAAGAAAATACTTTAGCCGTTGAATAATTTCAAGCTGGATGCAAGTCGAGGATTTAATGAATAATTAAGGATAGAGATCAATAAGGAGTCAAGACACGTGGATGAGATCCTATGAGTCTAATCCTATTTGCAGGCTCATAACGGTACAGTGACGTAACCGGATTAACGTTGACCTGCATTGGCCACCAAAAAAAACTTGTCACAACCCGCACCCGCTTTCGGATACAAGATGTGTCCAAGCCCAGCCTACGCCGCAGTGTCGACGGTAGAACGCTGTCTAATATACAAAAATTGTGGCAGTCTAGAATCTCATGGTAATCTATATCTCATCCCCAGAATAATTAAGTCACAACCAAAATCAATGAATAAGACATGAAACTGAGCAATATTGAATATAACTGAATGTTTTCAAGAATCAATGTCACGTCCGGTGGACACAAATCCACTACCAATATACGGAAAGAGAAAAATACATGAAATATACTACCTGGATACAACCTGCTAATCAAGGCAACCTCAACTGCAAAGCACTGTGGTCTGATGCTGACTCAACTCTCTCGTCTGCTACTGAGTCCACTCGGCTAAACCTGAAGAGATCATCAGGTCCTCAGAGGACTAGCAAGATACATAAAAACGAGCCTTTCTAACAGTTTATCATGCATAAAAAAAATCCAGAAATAAACAAGTAAAACTAAGCAGTGATAAAACAAAACCCGAATCTGTGCACTGACTACGCATAAATGAACTGCTGGACGAAGATGAGAGAACTCATGTCAAGATGTCAACAGATAACAAAATCAGATACTCAAACCCTCGCCCCTAGTGTAAACTCGCAGGTTTGATCAACTACCAACCCTCGCCCCTAGTGTGGACTCGCAGGTTAGCTTCAAGAATCACCCTCGTCCCTAGTATGGACTCGTAGGTTAGCTTCAAGATTTCAAGACAAGGAGGTCTAGCAGTTCAGTTAATGACTTCTCGACCCATGACATGACTCAATCAAGGCACAAGTGAACACGTCCAATAAGACACCAAGCTGACTGTGAACACGGCCTACATAGCAATGATAAAATATACAAGCAGGATGTGAAAAGTATATGTCAACAATAATGAGAAAAACTGAATAATGAAAGATAGTACATGTAAATAAAGCTGTAAGAAAGGCAAGGTATACTTGTCTGTGGTCCTGAGCTGTCGGCACGGGTCAAGTTCACATCTCGGTCCAAGTGACCTATTTATACCATATACATAATGTCAATGCACAATTTAGAATCAATAAATAGCCTATCAATTTATTGGTTAGGTTTCTAGGTCATGCTACTTCATTCCCTTTCCTAATAGGCTTCTAGATATGTTATGTCATATATATAAGTATTCATCTATGTATCCTACAATATCAACAACTAATGCTTGACATAAACTTAACCCTACTACAGTTACTATATCTGAAATTTGCATTACCTACTGCCCCTTACTGTTATCCCTCCCTTGCCATACAAGTAGGATTTAATCAATTACAACCATACTTGTGTTATTGCTATTGTTACCCCATGTTTGGCTTATACAGGGAGTCCCTTGTCCCAGTCTTATTGCTGCTATATGATTCAGCCTAGCAATATGGCATAACCATTAGTATAGAACAATTCACCTAAACTGCTACTTATCAGCTCTGATGTCGATGAGGTAAATCTTATCTCTGCACCTAACTTAACATCAGATGTACACATGTGTACCTACATAAAACCTGAATATGTGACACACACATTTGCATCTGCACTTATTTGAATATTGGGCATACACATGTGCATTCCCTTATGCACTATTGCATATCACCCCCCTAATTGATGTTAAGCATGTCCCTACAATTTGCTTATACACACCCTCCTTGTCTTTTATCCCTAGTACATTAATCCAATATACTCTGCCTACCATGGCACCAGTGAACTCCTGCTGCATATACTGCCATAGCACTGAGGTGTCCTCCTTTAATTGAACAGGAAGCATAGAACAATCTACGTAAGAGAAAATCTACAATTTAAAGGGAAGACATCAACTGAATACATCTTATTAAGTTAACATGGTCAGTTAAGACACCTAAGCCTGGAATGGAGAAACCTGGTGAATCAAAACTATAGTAGCCTTGAAAATGAAGCAGAAAACATTGATAACTCCATTAACACAAAAGGGTCCAGAATTGCGTGCTATCCCTTCGGATGCAACCAAAAAACTGTGCAGAACCGGACCATAATCAACTCTCCAATCAAACATTCTGACTCCATGCCCAAATTTAAATGAGTGAATATCATCCAAATCATTTACGCCTGTCTATTAAATTATTTTCCCTTTGTAAATGAGATTAGCAATCCCTTGGGTTTCCTAAAGGCAGCGTATCTAGATTGATTACTGAAATAACGCAAGATGACATGATAAATTGAAATTAGGTTACGTATTCTTATTTTACGTCACATGGACACAAATAAGACATAAGACAATACAATGGGACACTTGTTATAGTGTATCTTGTCATGTCTGACACAAATCAGACAGATGTCATCAATACTAAGCAAGACTATAAAAGAGATTCTCTCTAAGGCTAAAGATATATGCCATAATACAAAGAGGCTCTCCTGGAGGTTTAAAATATATTCCTTTTTCTTTTAACAAATTCTCCACAAAATGCAGACTGATAAAGGACTTATGTTAACCATCAGAAGCCCGCTGAACCATGACTTATCAAAGAAGCACCAAATGATAATACTGAACCAACAACTTGCCACTTCCATAAAGCAGGGATTGTTCATCTCAATCGACAACAGAACATCTGTTGAAATTCACACTATAATCAGTAACATGGATCCAATAAAAGATTAAGAAGCAATTTCAGATCGAACCTTTAAGTGCTACAATTAGAACTCGATTTCAAACTATAAGTATATTACTTATTTGATGAAAATTCTTCTTCCTAGAATCATCGCCGAGACGTGAATCCTGGAAAACAAACTCAGCATTGCTGGACATCATTATTGGAGTTCGCTTGTTAATTGGAAGGAAGTATTTGATCGAGAAGTTTCTATTTCTGCACTTAAACATACTAGATATCTCAGACTTAAGATCACTGAGTGTCATATCCCGATCAATGTCAATCGCATGTGCTTCTCCACCATAATAGGACATGTTCCCATCTCTATTTTTGACAAACTCCTATTGGTTGAGCAATCAATAAATGTTTTATGAAAAATAGCACAACCTTTCAACACTACTATATATTAGCAAAACTAGTAGATGCACTATATAGTACATAATCATTTTCAGTAACAGAAATTACAACCTACAAAGAGGGACATCAGCATCCTCCTGTATAAAATGTTCTAAGGCTCAAACATGAGATCAAGTATCGATCCGATACCAGCCTCTCTAGTCCTACTACCCATACGGTTGCACAGCCCCAATGTGCCTCTTAGGCTTGTGTATGGCCCGTACAAGAGCTATGACAAGAATTTACCTTCCTATATGCGGTATGCCTATTGAACCTTGTTTCAACATGATACTACATATATATGTATCCTAGTTTCAGAATAGTACACCCTTAAAACCCCTCATAGGCATTTAAACAAACATAATGTTGCTATTCTAATTACATGTGTAATCTAGTCGAAGCGTACCTAAACTCAAATTGGATACGAGACACAGCGTTGCCCAATCACTCGAATACTTCCTTGATTGCTCCTTGATCTCTCTTGCAACGGAGAAGGCAGAATATTTAGGGTTTCGATGATGAGAAGTGGGCGGCTGATCTCACCTATACACGTATATATATCCAGGTAGCAGATATAACCTAAATTTTAATAGGATTGGAAGAAATTGGATTTGATTTCAATATGATCCAATCCCTCTGGTTTTCCCAGTTGGCCAAAAGGGAGCAGGTGATTTGAATCTACCTACAGGGCTGAAGCCTACGGCTATGAGAGGTTTCAAATATGCCCTTTTTGCACTTAAGTCTCTTTATAATTGGTTTTTGCATAATCCATCTTCTCCTGCTGAGTTGGATACATATATATATATATATATATATATATATATATATATATATATATATATATATATATTCTTTATGAATAAGCCTGTAGAAATTAATTAGTGTAAAAAAGTATACAAAACTAAAATCACTATCTTGGGTCAATTAATTAAATAAATAACAAAAAATAACCTTAAAAAAATAGCAAGGGGTTTACACTACCTGGGGAAAATCTTCATCTTTTCTACCATGCTTGATTATTCTCACTGAGAACTCCCGCAAGCCCCATAAAGATCCGCAGACCATGGTAGGGAGGAGGGCGAGACGATAGCCAAATACTAGCTTCACGACTAACTTAATAAGATACCTGCTTATCCTATCAACGTCCCCGGAAACCCCTGGGACCACACAGGTGCGTAGCCATATCATTCACAAAGGCGTCCAGTACTGCCTTCGGAGACATAACACACAAATTATGGCAAAAAGAACTGTAGAACATGGAAGTTGGCTACCCTTTAGCATCCACCTTGGGGATCTTCTCCCCCGCTGCTGTCATTAGCACGTCTACCGCCTCAAGTGTGTGTGCTATACGAGTAGAGATGTGGATCTGCTTAGGCCCAGTAGGATGCTGGTTAAAGCCCTCCAAGTTGAAACATGAAGGGGAGCTTTTGGGCATCCTGGCACTGACACACTTGGTGATGACATAACAACTTCTTGTGCACGTCCATCATCGCGGGCTTCTTTGCTTTGAGACCAACCAACTTCTCATTGCAAGGAATGTACTCTTTACTCGGCTCGTTGCCCCATGGGACCTTTGAGATTACGTACATCTCGTAGAGTGCCAAACCCAGCTCGCCTCCGGGTACGTAGAAAGTCCCAGTATGGTGATTGAACATCTCTAGCAGAACCAGAAACATATGCTGGTTTATCTTCATACCATACTGGGTGGCCCGAATGGCGTAATATAGGCAGATGCCTTTGAGCTCCATTTCGTATTGCTTTAGCATCCACATCGTCAAGTTATGCTACTTGTGGTCGGGATGGACCCAGCCCTCAACGAGAAAGGCCCCCTTCGATTACGAGACCTCCTTGGCAAGAAGGCAGTTGGCAAAAGTTGATGCCCTGAAAGGCATAGTATTAGGGCTCAAGTCATTAAAGATATGCCTTGGGCGCAGCACCCTCAAAGTATATGATGGCCCATCATGGACATAGCTAAAAACGTTCTTCTTTCGAGAGCTGGAGTCAAGCTTGAGGCGGTCCGTCTGTGATCCCTTGGACCAAATATTGGTGCTAGAAATTTTTATAATATTTTATTATTACTGTCAATTATTTTTTGTGTATATATATAAATATAACAAGTGTTATTAGGCAATAAGTAAAGCAAGGATTCTTGTAGAATATTAATTTAGCCAGGGGCCTTAGTATAAAATCTTCCAGTTTAAACCTCTTCAAACGACCAAAGCCCTCTCCCTCTCTGGAGAATTCAAATTTAAATCCTCTGTTCAAAATTCGTAAAGAAGTATCAGAATCTTTATGGATAAATCCAAATGTGATTCTAAATCCAGTTCTCCCAAATCTTTTTCCTCCTGATCCAACTGAAAACCCTAGCTATATAAAGGAAGAGTAGCATACAACTACCTCCCCTACTATGAACCCTAAGGCTTGGTTTTTCCCTACCGCAGGAGGTTTACGGAGGATTGAGGGATCAATCGAACGAGGAAAGCCAACTAAATAGGTACACCGATCCACTCTTATTTTACAATTCATGTTTAATGTCTTAAGTGTTCGATATGATGTCTAGGAGGAAGGGTAGATCAATTAGAAGAATTAATGCCCTGTCCCATGATTTTGAAAACCTTAGATAGTCGAGGCCACTTTGGTATTAGAGTTGATACTGAACTAATCCAAATGTTAGTACCAGGTTTGATATTGAAGTCACACTCGACGCTTGCATCAGAACTGGTAGTTAATACCATGTTTGAATTTGTATCAGAGGTGATACTTAACATCATATTCGACTCTTGTACATGATTAACACTCGGTGCCATTGACTCTTAAATCCAAGTCGTAGGCCTAAGCATTAGAGTAACATTGATGCCACCTTCGACTCGGTATCAATACTGATACATTGGATAGACCAAACACTAGAGAGAACATGTCATATGTTGTATCAGAGGGATCAATCTTCCCATTACTTGTATTAGTTGCATTATAATTTTGTTGCACAGGGGTTGCACTTGCATTGGGTTATTAAGGGTGCCCTGATTATGCCAACTGCTCATATATGGAACTCATATCCTGTGCTAAGGATACATGTTATAGTATTAGCATATGAAGTCTCAAAGTTGAAGGGGTATTCATACCAGTTAGTTTGAGGGGTACAGGTCAGATCGAGTCTCACGTGATGATAGGAAATCGACTACATGACATACATTAGGAAAATAGGATGGTTCCCCATCAGAGTCTGCAATAGAAGTAAATTGTTAAGGAAGACACAAAGTTTTACATTTGGTTTTGCTCCAGTCCCTTATATACATGTATGTCCCTTCGTGTGTGTGTGCCTCTCCTTGTTATTGCTCGTTTTATACTTTATCTGTTGCTGTCAGGTTGGATAACTTGCCTACAGTTATCACCTTGCTCCGACTCGTACACCATGCATTGCTCACCCTGTAAGGTTCCAGGATTGGTCATTTACAGTAGGAGGATATGTAGATGTGTGTGTGTGTGCATTAGAGTGTCAGATAAGTTACCTATGTTAGGGAAGACCCATATATGGATGTGTCAGATGGCTTGTATCATTATAGGTACTTGTGTATATGCGTCAAGGGAGTCCTAGTATCAAATTGAGTACCCAATTAAGATTCCTAGAAAACTCTGATACAGGAAATAGAATTGATAGTATGAAATTACTGTATGATTACTCAAACCTGAGAAGTTATGAGTATACAAAGCCAAAAGCCATTGTAACAGAACTAATGTTCGGGTGATCATATAACTAGAAAGGTGTATTGGGGATAAGCACACATTAGATACAATGAGTCGCAAACTTGAAGTCCTTAGCACTCTCGACCCCAACTGTGGTAGGGTCCTATCAATATAGTTAGGTATCGGGCGTGAGACAGTAACTAGATACCTGGAATATCAAGTAGAACTCAAGTATCAGAACTTTGTACCAGGTTACACCAACATTAGGTTGTATTGGATATTGGGTTGTACCATACATCAATTTGTAGGGGTATCAATTGTTTGGGATAATGTATCAGCTAACCACAGGGGCACCCCAACCTTAGTAGTGACTATTTGAGGTTAGATTGCCATATCAGCATTTGGGTAGACTCAAGTGTCTGCTTGCAGGATTGCAACAAATGTGATAGGCCGCACAACTCCAAGGTTTGGAGGGTATCAGGAAATTAGGAGTGTATCAGCGATGTCCTCTGCATTAGAGAAACTGCAGGAAAGAAATAAGAGTTCACTACCTATATAGATACAAACTGTAGACTTCATAGAGTACTAACAAGAGTGCACCAAAATATGAGCAATAAAGGAGACTTGAGAACCTTGTAAGGACTTAGATGTAATAGGGGGGTATGTACATTAGTCTATGTTCGGGATAGTAGTACCAAATGGGGCAGCCTAGGGATAACTAGGGCATGGCCAGTGGAGTACCTAAGAATAGTAGATATCCAAAGTACCAGTAGGCACCTGTCAATGAACACGAGTAGGTAGCTTTCCCTACTTAAACAGTTTGTATTACCCTCGTATCCGACCTGAGTGGACACAGTAGGTTACCTGGGGAGGGAACCATTAAGAGAGTCATACTGACACCAACATCTAGGATATGTACATCCCATAAATGAGTATAAGCAGAGTATTAGTTAGACTATAGGACCAGTAGCAGTATGAATCATAAGGACTTTCGACTGTGTCTACTTGGAGCAATTTGATAAATAGAGGGTTGACACCAAGATGTACCATCACTTATGCATACAGGTAAGTTGGTAATACAAATGGCAAGAGTGAGATATTCATTTCAGCAAGCATATTCATATTGCTACGATAATAGATAAGTTTAAGGTGGCTTAAATAAGCTAGGTGTCGGGTCAGTTATAAGAGTAGATGTAAAGGGTAGATAAAACACATAATTTGGGTGGGTGAACAAATGATTAATAGACAAACTTAGGGTAGCCACCTAGTATACACCAGAAATTACCATATGGTGTTGAACCTAACAACCAAATAGATAGGATAAAACTTGAATTGCCTTCATTTATTGACACCATGCTTTGTAAATCATATAACAGGTTACTTGGACCTCGATACGGACTCTTGACCCGTATCTGTAGCTCAGGACCAAAGGCAAGTATACCTTGCCCTTTTTAAAGCTTTATTACATGCTTATCTCCTTTCACCACCCAGTTGATTCTGATTTGATTGTTGACATGTGCTTCTTCACGATTATATAGTCCTTGTTTACAGTTAGCCTTGTAGCCTTATTTGGACATATTTTTTACTTGTACTGGATTGAGTTGTATCGTAGGACGACCGTGTTATAAACTAAACTGCTATTTCTTTATTTTGATTCTTATAACCTGCGAGTACACATACGGGGCGAGGGATGACCGTTTGCACCTGCGAGTCCATACACGGGACGAGGGTGAATTGTCTTGAACTGACCTGCGAGTCCACATTCGGGGCGAGGGTTAGTGATTAGTTTCAAACCTGCGAGTCCATACTCGGGGCAAGGGTTTGGTATTACATTTATCTCTTGTTTACTTGTTCTTCCTGCAGTTCATTTATGCCTAGTTGTTCATATATTCATATCTCATGATCGTTTAGTCTTTTCCTGTTTATATCCTGGATTTCCTTCATGTATGATAAGCTATTAGAAAAGCTTGCATATTATGTATCTTGCTAGTCCTCTGAGGACCTGATCATCTCTTCAGGTTTGGCCGAGTATTGAGCCAGGTGCACACGAGCAGGTTGAGCCAGTATTGGACCACGGTACCACTGCAGACCAGGATACCTTGATGATTAGCAGTTTTGACTCAGTTATTTCAATTTTATGTACTATTTTATTTCGTCTATTGGTAGTGGATTTGTGTCTACCGGGCGTGACTGGGATTCTTGATGAGCTTGATACTTTATTTTATACATTATCATTCTATATTCAGTCTCATTTGAGTTGATTGTGTCATATTTCTGTGGATGAGATATAGACTGCCTTTCTAGTTCTATAGACTCTGTGACTTGTATATATATTAGACAGCGTTCTACCGTCAACACTGCAGCGTAGGCTGGGCTTGGATACGCCTCGTATCCGATAAGCGAGTGCGGGTCATGACACCGTCAAAGCTCCTCTTTACGTAGGAGTGAGATCCCAGTCTATGTGTCGTTTCTCGTCCAAACAAGCAATGACCAACAGCGGAAGACGTCACTCGGTCGCAGGCACATGCAACCTAAGATCACAATTGTCAAAGTACCAAGCTTCCTTGATCTTCATGATCGTAGTGTTTTTTAAAATTGACTTGTCTCCAAACATGAATTGGGGCTTCAGTATTTTCGAGCCAGCTTCGCCATCCATGAGAATTTTGCCCCGCTCCTTTATATATTAAAAAAGATAAAATATTGGGTTATGATGATCGCCATCCTTCTAGGAGGCTGGTCCCAAGCAATCAATTGTTTGGCAGGGTTGACCATCTATTTGTCATAGTCCGTGCCCAGAGCACAAACCGATGAGTCAAAAAGGATCTTATCAAACATGGGGATAACTATTGTAGGTCCTAAAAATTAAGTTGCACCCATCAACAAAGTCATCAAAATCAAATTATACATCCTTCAAATGAACTGCACAGAAGATAGATTATGCAGCCATTCGATTGCGCAGGATGAACTACGCACTCATTCAAGTGCACATGCTGACGTGGCCTTGCCATCATTACCTGACAGAGAATCAGATCTTCTGATAGCTGACAGCACACAGAACGAGGAAACTGTTCGTTTATTGTGCAGCACAGTACTCGAGGACAGCTGTACATACAGTACAATCTGCCTGTAGCGCAATCCAGCCCAGTGCGGTCCATTCCAGCGCAATCCGAAGCCTGTACAATTTATGTGGCAGACTTCATCGATACAATTGACAAAGTACACGTGGCCTTCATGCCATCAATTGCTCACTACGTGGCAACTGTCTATACATGATCATGCGCAATTCAAGTAAATGATGCCATGTGTCCAAGACAGTTGGCCCACAATCAAACAACTGCCAGCGCAGTATGATGCTGCACAATTCAGTTCATGTGCAATCCAGTATGCGCCATTCAGAATAACTAAAAGTTAGTTATTACCAAAACTCTATAAATAGAGTTTCAAGTCTTCATTATGGGGATCAGACATAAAGTTCAGAAATATTAGAGAGTTCAGGAGTTCTTGCCCAAGTGCTGCTGCATTCTTTCGAGGCTATCGCCTTCAAATTCAGAGGCTACCGTCTTCAAAGTTCACATCATCCAAGGGATAAAGCAATCGTCATCTAGATTGGATTCCTATAGTTGTACTTTCCCAGAATTCTTGTAATCTTCTTTACAAAGTTTGTTGAAATAAAGATCAACTTTTGTTTTCGCAAACAAAATGGCGACTCTGCTGGGGACGACTTTCTCCTCCAACGAGGAAGTGACAACTCAATGTGACGTTGCGTCTATCGAAAAGACGCAGAAGACGCTGGTTGTGAAGGTCAACCAGACAGCCTACGAAGCCATGAACAACTCTGGGACCACTCCTCACACTGCGATAACTTCTGCCACAAGCAAAGTGCGCCCAGTCTGGATCCTAAAGACTGCTGCGCAGTCTGTTGATCCTACCACTAAGACTGCTGTACAGTCTGTTGATTCTGCCACCAAGACTGCTGCACAGTCTAAGGTCTCTGTTGCTAAGACTGTTGCACAGTCTGTTGTCTCTGCTGTTGGATAATCTGCCTCTACTACTCATGCGCAGTTTGTTGTTGCCAATGCACAAACCACTTCATATACTGCTCTATCAAAGTGCAAGACTCTTGTTCCTCTGGCGCAGTTGGCTGCTACTCTGCCTGCGCAGTCCACTACTCCAGCAACCAGAGTACAACTCAAGCACTCTGGCAACAAGGCTCCTGCTGCGCAAACCACTCTGGTTGAGGCCAGAAGACATTCTGCCAGAACTACTCCTACGTAATCTGCCAGTGCGCCATCAATCCATGCGCAAACTTTGTCTGCACAATCCAAGAGAGACAACCCTTTGGCTAATCTCTCCTCTTCTCACAATAAGGGGAAAAGCTCTGCTCCTCTCCAACACTCTGCTGCTTCTGCGCAATCCACTAGGGGTAGTCTTTTGGCTATTCCTCCTCCTCTCCAAAACAAAGGAAAAGGCCCTTTGGTCTTTTCTCAAACTTCCTCGTCCCAGGACTTGGAAGACAACAGAGGGAAACTCTCTTTAGCTAACCCTTCTTTCCAAAACAAAGGAAAAGGCCCCTTGGTCTTTTCTCAATCTTCCTCGGTTTTTACCGTTGAAGATCAATCTGAATGTGCTCTGGCACCAGTCAGTACAAGAACCCTTTCTCACAAGGATTCTTCTTCTCTCTTTGCCAAAGGGAAGTGTATTGATCATAGAGGTATTCTGTCTACTCCGGTACCAGAGTTCCAAGATCTCCCAACACTTAAGATCTCCCGTTCAAGACAGGGAAAATTACTGGTGTCTCAGACAGAAACCCCTGGGGGTGAGGTTGCTGATCTAAGAACTTATCTCAACAGGCCAACTTCGGTGAAGCGCAAACAGCCAATGCCGAAGACCAACCATCATCAGAAGCAAACCTCGAAGATCAAAAATCCAGACACCTATACCAATGAAATGAGCACTTTCCTGTACACTCAGGGGACAAAACATTTGAAGAATCGGAACCATGTTTCGAATATTATCAAAGAATACATCCTTCGAACTTTTGCTCATCCCGTTGCTGTTCCCGATCTCCGAGAACACCTCAAGCAAAAACGGTATAATATCTCAACATCCCCAGTGCAACCACTTGGACACCATTACAATCACAAAGTGGTCATCAAGTGTTGTTGTCAGACAATAAGACGATCTGTCTTCGATCGTCTGAACTTTCCTAACTCTGAACCTATGTTGGAAGATGAAGACGAGATTTTGTACGCCTTCGTCAACATGACTTCCAGAGACACTGGGGGTAGAAAGTGCTCCAAGTACGGCAAGCCTCACAAGCCGAGTCAGCGGTATTTGGATCTACTCCAGGAATCTTCTGAAGGAGTATTCCAAGATACCAGATCCCGAAGCCGAGGCACAATCGGTCAAAGGAATCTTCAAGATCCTTCCGAATGTCTCCTTTCTTCTCACTCAGGAGATGATTCTTTCTCTGACTACGATGCATACAGTGAAAGCTCAGAACAGACAGTGTCCTCCACTATACCCAGAAAAGTGACAGCTTATGTTGTCAATGAAGATCCAGACGCTTCCAGTTCAGCTAGTCAAGAACAGAGAATAGCTGCACTAGAAGATAAGCTGAAGAACATGGCCGAGATGGTCGCAAGTATGCATTCCATTATTGTGGCCCAGCATACAGTGCCACCGACCGTACCTCCTGCAAATCCTGAAATCATAGCATCGTCGGTGCCTGTCAATGCAGGGCTGGGGGTAGCATCTCTTCCAGTACCTCCTGTACAAATCCAACCTACACCCATGTCAGTCAGGTGCTGGGGGTAGTGCTTATCATGCTGTTCCTCCCTCTAACACCGTAGTTCAGCCTGCTCCTTCTAGATAAGTGGAAGATGCCAATGAAGCTGTCAAGCTCCTACGTACTCAGTTCGAGGCTTTCAAGGAGAAGGACAACTTGCAAAGGTTGGGGATCAAGCAACCCTATCCAGTTGAATGGAAGGAAGTCCCATTCCCTCTAAAGTATAAGATCCCAACAATTTTGATGTTTGACGGCAACACTTCTCCCAGTCAGTTCATTAACCATTTTGAGGTTATGACTGTCCAACTTCAACCAAATAACGCTCTTCTTACCAGAGTATTCGTTGGCTGTTTAGCCGGCGTAGCATACGATTGGTATAGAAGCTTGCCCGATGGTTGTATCACTTCCTTCTCCGGCTTAAAACAAATCTTCTTGGAATGATTCTATGAGGGGATCAACGATATGACTATGTCAGCCCTCAATAAAATCAAACAAAGACATAATGAAACTGTTGAAAGTTTTATTGAAAGATTCCGTCGGAAAGCTTTGAAAATGCCGCCTGGAACTCCAGCCGCTGTCACCATAGATACCTGTAAGGCAAATCTATTGCCTATCATCAGCATATGGACAGGGTCTACTCAATTCCAAGACAGGCCATCCTTCATTGTCAACGCTAAAGCAGCTGAAGTTAGTGCCGACAAATTCAAGCAGCTAGGGGTGCAAATGTCTAACCCCGACCGGGATGAACACCAGATAATAGGTGGCGGCAATCGCCAGAACAACCGCAAGGGAAAAAAAACTTTGAACATCAATTTGAACAAGAACAAAGAATCTCTGGCAGTCAACGTAGCTCCCCCTACGTCCACTTCTACCCCTTCAGCACCTCCACCAAGAGAACCTCGTCCGAAAGTAGAGTATTCTTTTGATGAGAATGACACAGTGATCATTTTTGATTGCTTAATCAAAAGCAATAAGCTCCAGCTCCCAGATCCCAAGAAGCCCGATAAAGTCGGTAAGACTGATCATCCCAAGTACTGTGTCTATCACAGGTTTATCGGATATCCCACTTGAGCATGTTATGTGCTCAAAGGTAAAATTCAAGAGCTGGTCAACGCTGGCGTTGTCACTTTGCAGCAAGATGAGAAGACTGTTATCGCAAATATGGTCTCAGTTCAATTCAGAGACTTCCCGCCCCAGATGGTGCAACACGGTGTCATTCCTATCCCCAAAGCTACTATTGAGATCGAGAATCTCCCTCCTCCACGAAGTGAAGGTCTTGTCCCCTTGTCTCTTGACAATAGTGAGATTATGTGGATCCATCCGGATCTTGCTTCAGAGTTCGAGGTTCCCTCTTCCTCTAAGAAGAAAGACCGCTCTAGGGGTAAGACAAAGATTTGCAATATGGTGTCTTTTGACCCCATAGTTGATAAAGAAATCTTGCTGGGCACCCGATCAGGGAAAGCCTATCTAAAGGATTACCCCGAAGCCCAAGAGAATACTGCTTCTTCCTCTGAGCCTGCTCCAGTGCAGCCTGCTTCTACTGAGGATATTCCTGCTGCATCCTCACCGATTGTAGAGTCTACTCCTCCCAAGCCGACAGTAGCTGATAAAGGCAAACAACAAGTCTGTTTCGACAAACAGTTGAAGAAGTCATCTTCTTTCGGACATGAAAAGCCTTACAACTTTGATATCTTGGCTCAACTAGCCAATATACCGGCCCGGCTATCCATCTTCGAGCTTTTGCGCCTCTCCAAAGAGACTCGAAAAGCTCTGAGCGAAACTTTCATGCAAGCTGAAACTTGTCTAGCTCTTCTGAAGAAGCCGAAAGCAGAGCCAGTCTCTTGCCTCCATTATCATAGTGTGCTGGAGTTAATTCCAAACATAACTTTAACACAAGATGACATGCTGATGGAAGACAACAGGCACGACCGTCCTCTCTACTATACAGGATACGTCGATTCGATGAAAGTTGATCGTATTCTGATAGATCCAGGGTCTGCTCTCAGTATTATGCCGAAGACAATGTTGGATGCACTGAAGATCCCAGTGCATAGTCTTTCCAGTACAATCACCACTATTCTTGGGTTTAACCAGGAAAAGAGTGAGCCTCTGGGCAAGATTCGCCTAAAACTCCAAATAGGCAATCTTCGTACAAAGGTGACCTTCTATATCATTGACAATCATGGTTGTTCTTACAATGCTCTGTTGGAGAGACCATTTCTGCACGAGCATAACATTGTTCCTTCGACTCTCCATCAATGTTTTAAATATGTTGATGATAATGGAGAGGTGCAAAAGGAGGTTGCTGATCTCTATCCTTTCAAAGGCGTCGAAGCATATTGCAACGATGCTCGTATATACAAGGATGAATTCATGAAGGTTTTCCTGTCTCTGGACACTGAAGAAGAGCAAGAAGCAGTGCCCAATGACACCCTCATCATACCTGTCAAAGGACGTATTTCTCGTCCTCAATCTTCCAAGCCACTGGCTATTCACTTGCTAGTCCAGAAGCAATCGACTAATGATGATCATGATCAAAGGGAGCTCACCTCTTCTGAGCCACTTGTTATTGACTTACGTCGTAACAAGGAAAAAAGGCAACTCACCTCTTCTGAGCCACTTGTTATTGATTTTTCTCATAACAAGAAAAAAAGGGAGCTCACCTCCTCTGAGCCGCTTGTTATTGACCTCCGTCGTAACAAAGCCAGTCCTCCTCCACGTTCTTCTTCTCCCCCTCTTGTAATAAATCTGACCAAGCCTGCTAAGGCTAAAGGTCCTGTTGTAAATACAATTGTAGAAATCAATGAAAAAGCATCTACTTTCCAGTATGCTGATGTCTTTTATCATGCTAAATGCTATTTGGATATGTTAGATAGCTATCAGTCATTTACAATGGGATTTGTACAATCTCTTCAAACAGAAGTCTCACTCGAACATCCAAAAGATTCATATCGTATTGTTCCTGCTCGTAAGAAAGACGAAAGTCCAATACTTTTTAGTAAAGGACCGGAACAACAATTCAGCTATACGGATGATAGCAAAAATAATGATGCGGAGCATCTTTAACTCCGTCGTTATAGTCAACAATCAAAAGACATCATCCAAAATATGGGTTATGACTTTAAGAGTGGCCTCAACTACGGTAAAGGACGAAGAACTTCTATCCGTACGGCTGTTCCGAATAAAAAGTCAGAAATGTACTACAGCAAGACCAAAAGAGGGTTAGGATATGCTTCACCTCCAGTATTATCGCCAACAGCTTCTGAATCCGATAGTGAAGAGCATTCTAATTCTTCTGATTCCAGATCATGGGATTCTGACACTAGCATAGGTCAAGTCCATCGGTTGACTGTATCTTCTAATATGGTCTCCGTTGAACTTCCAAAAGGCTATGACGAGGATATTGAAGAAATCCTGAAATAGATCCTTGGGCTCAATGGATGGATACCCAATAGGAACTTCGATTCGAACAAAGGGAACCTCCTACCGAAGATCAATTAGTTCAAATAGATGTAGGAGAAAGCGGGTCACCTCGTCCAATATCCATCAGCAAGAACCTTCCAGAGGCAGATAAACAAGAATTAATTCTTCTGGTTAAAGAATACATTGATGTCTTTGCCTGGAGTTATGAAGACATGCCAGGTTTAGATCCCAAAGTTGCTACTCACAAATTGAATATCCTGCCGAATGTAAAACCGGTCAAACAGCAACAACGATATTTCAAGCTAGAAATGATGGACGCAATCGACGATGAAGTCAAGAAGCTCATCGCTTGTGGCTTTATTCGAGAAGAACATCATTATGATTGGGTAGCCAATGTCGTCCCAGTTCTAAAGAAAACCGGCAAAGTTTGAGTCTGCATCGACTTTCGGGATCTTAATGAAGTATGTCCAAAAGATGAATTTCCTCTCCCTATCACGAACGTCATGATTGACAACACCTGTGGGTTCGAAAGAATATCTTTCATGGATGGATGCTCCGGATACAATCAGATTCTGATGAATCCTTAAGACGAAAAACATACTTCTTTCTGTACTTCTTGCGGAGTCTACTGCTATACTGTGATGCCATTTGGTCTCAAGAACGCTGGTGCAACTTACGAACGAGCCATGAGTACCATCTTTCGAGATCATCTTCGCAAGACTGTCGAATGCTACATCGACGATATTGCTGTCAAAAGTCGTCTAAAGGAAGATCACATCCAAGACCTGAGAACTATCTTCAATCTCATGCGCCAACATCAACTCAAAATGAATCCCACCAAGTCATTCTTGGGTGTCTCTAGTGGCAAATTTCTTGGCTTCGTCATTACCTCTAAGGGTATACACGTGGATCCCGAGAAGATCAAAGCCATTCAAGAGATGCGTCCTCCACACAATCTAAAAGAGCTACGAGGATTCCAAGGTCGACTTGCGTACATCAGGAGGTTTATTTCAAATCTGTATGGACGCTGCAGACCATTCACTCAACTCATAAAGAAGGGTGTATCTTTCGTTTGGACCGAAGAATGTCAACGAGCATTTGATAACATAAAAAGATATCTCATGAATCCACCAGTCTTGGTGCCACCAATCTCTGGCATACCATTCTTAATGTATGTCCGTGCTATGGATCATTCATTGGGTGATTTACTTGCCCGAAAGAACAAAGAAGGCCACGAACAAGCTATCTATTATCTCAGTCGTACTATGATTGGTACTGAACACCATTATAGTTCGATCGAAAAAGAATGTCTAGCTCTTATGTTCGCTGTTCAAAAGACCCGACATTACATCATTGGCCAAACTATTCATGTCATATCCCGAGTTAACCCTCTTCGAGTACTGATGAAAAAGCCTAGCACACTTAATTCTCGGCTGGCTACATGGGCCATTCTGCTAGCCCAATATGACATGGTATATGTTCCTCAAAAATCTGTCAAAGGTCAAGCACTGGCGGATTTCTTAGTAGCCCATCCTGTTCCAGAGACATCTAAACTCTATGATGAAATTCCAGACGAGACATTAGAATCTAATACAATCTCCGAAGAATTTCCTACTTTGCGTCTATTCTTTGACGGTGCATCCAGGATTGGACCCAATGGTGCCATTGTTTCAGGAGTTGGAGTTGTCCTTGTTTCTTCGGACGGATCAGCTATTCAAAGAACATACTCCCTAGATGAACCTTGCTCCAACAACGTAGCAGAGTACAATGCTCTACTCATCGGCCTTCAACTAGCCAAGCAACTTGACGTCGAGTATCTTGAAGTCTATGGTGACTCCAAGCTGGTTGTTAACCAGGTTAGAGGGACCTATGAAGTTCGCCATCAAGATCTAGTACCTTACTTTGAAGCGGCAATCAACATGGCTACATCATTTAAAGCCTTCTTTATCGAATATGTACGCCGAGCTTGCAATACTGAAGCTGACGCTTTGGCCAATCTTGCAGCAGTCTTAGCCATCCCTATCAAAAGACAGCAGGTGGTGGTTATCTCTAATTGGGAATTGTTTTGCATCGAAAATAATCGTAATATTGAGTTCAGTAATCTTACTGAGGTCAATGTTATCGATGAAGATTGGAGAACTCCTTTCATCGACTTTGTGGTCCATGACATACTCCTTGAAGATCCCAAGGAGGCTACGAGTATTCGTCGAAGGTCTCTGCGATTCTACTACAATCAGACCACCAAAACTCTCTACCGGCGGACTTATGACGGTCTACTTTTACGCTGTCTTGCCGGTGATGAAGCGAAGCGAATACTGCGTGAAGCTCACGACGGTGTTTGCGGAGCACATCAACCCGGTCCTAAACTACAGGATCGCATCCGACGCATGGGTTACTACTGGCCTTCTATGGTATCTGATGCCATCAAATATGCGAGGAAATGTCGAGCTTGTCAAATCTACGCAGATTTTATTCATCAACTATCGGAATTCCTTCATCCGACTGCTGCCTCCTGGCCTTTCGAAGCTTGGGGCATGGACATCATTGGTCCCATCAATCCTCCTTCTTCTAGAGGACATCGGTTCATACTGGCAATAACCGACTACTTCTCCAAATAGGCTGAAGCTATACCTCTGGCTGAAGTCAAGACCAGCAGTGTCATCAACTTCGTCAAACATCATGTCATCTATCGATTTGGTGTACCTCGAAGAATCATCCATGACAACGGACCACAATTCATCAGTCAAAAGTTCACAAGGTTCTGTGATGATCACCGGATTGATAATGTTGCTTCGACTGCCTATAATCCTGTTGCTAATGGCTTAGCTGAAGCTTTCAACAAGACTATCATCAAGCTCCTCAAGAAGTTTGTATCTACTAACAACAAAATTGGAGTAAAAAGCTTGGAGAATGTCTTTGGGCCTACCGAACTATGGTCCGCAATCCTACAGGCTGTACACCCTTCTCTTTGGTGTACGGTTGTGAAGCAGTTCTACCTCTAGAACTCCAAATTCTGTCTTTGAGGATTGCTATCGCCAATGAGCTCACGACAGAGAACAACGATCTTCTCCGACTTCAAGAGTTAGAAGCGCTTGATGAGAAGCGGCTATTGGCTCAACAACATATTGAGTTATACCAAGCCCGTATCTCAAAGACTTTCAACCGCAAAGTTAAGGTCAGAGCCTTTCAGAAAGGAGAGCTCGTTCTAACTGTAAGATGTCCTATGACTATGACTCACTCGAGTAAAGGCAAGTTTGATGCGAAGTGGGAAGGTCCATACATCGTGAGCAAAGTTTTTTCAAATTGAGCCTATCAACTCACAGAGGTAGACGGTCGAGTTGCAATGATGCCCATCAATGGCAAATTCCTCAAGAAGTATTATGTGTAAATGTAACAGACATGGATTGTAATTATCAGACAAGTTCATAAATAAAATTTAGTTTTATTTCATCTTGAATGATAGTACATAATATCAAGGAAGGTCACTATCATCCTTCTCAAAATTGGGACGTGGGCCACTACCGTCCTTATCAAAAACATGATCAGCAAAAGTGTCGAGAACATTCTTGCTGGAACCCACCAGGAATTTGCAGGCAGCCATCCTCATGGCTTCTTCTTCTTCAGTCTTCCCTAGTTCGAGAAGGAAGTCCAAGATGTCCTTTGGCGGCTTGGGGGCAGATGAACCTTCACCCGCTGTCATCTGCTGAGCCGGCTTGTCTTGACATTTTTCAGTACCTGCTTCCACCTTCGAGGCGATCTCAGCCTTCTTGGATGCATCTCTGGACAACATCTTTATGTTGAAAAGTGAAAGTGACCATCTCATCTAATTTTTTGTTCTATTTATAGACAGAGCGTCGTAAGACTATGAAACGACACATTCATCCGATGGTTCGCCCGTTCATTATATTCATTTGACGGTTCGTCCGTTCATTACATTCATCCGACGGTTCGCCCGTTCATTATATTCATTTGATGGTTCGTCCGTTCATTAGACACATTCATCCGATGGTTCGCCCATTCATTATATTCATTTGACGGTTCGTCCGTTCATTACATTCATCCGACGGTTCGTCCGTTTATTATATTCATTTAACGGTTCGTTTCACGCTCCGACTCGTCGAATCGGTTGCCATCGCCTTGACTCGATATAAATTGATCCCTGCGGGTCGGGACGTGATGTCGTGCAAGTCTTTATTGGACTTGCACAAGGTAAGGATGTGTAATTAGAGATTTCTTTTGCCTTGACACGTTGAAATTAAACAGTGCAGAGAGTTGAAAACATAGCATAGGAAGAAATTTAGCTTTTTATTCATAAACTTGCAAATTATGTGCAAGGTCATTTTTACATTACATATGCCGTTGCGGCTACATCTTAAAACACACAAAAGAAAAACTCTCGACAAGCTTGCCCTGAAATAATCCTTGTCGTTCCATACATTCACGCCCCTTTATACATTTGAACAAAGCCTTCGATCTGAGTTGGACTTCAAAATACTTCAAAATATGAGAGCTTCGTGCCGCCTCCCGTTCTTCAGCTTCAGGTCTAGTCTCGAACTCCCGCAGCACGCTCGTTACCTAGGGAGTTGGGGGTTAGCACACTTGCTAGTGGATGGGACGAACCCACTCGTCTAAACCTACACTGCTTATTAAGGATTCTAGCATACGAAGTGATCTTTCTATTTAGAACTATATGAATTGCAATTCATTTCGAAGGCACATTTTATAAGATAATGCATAATAAATTTCCATGCATTCTTACCACGGCCGTGCTCCTTTCCTGCACAAGATATACATGATACTTACCACCTGCACAAGATAATAGGTGAGCATGCAATCTATCCTATATGCGGTCATTGGTGATATCGACACCATGAAGGACAATTACGTAGCCTTGCGACGTGCCCTCCAGTCCAGGTAGCGAGCCTAACTGGAGGTCTCGCAATGCCTCGTGCCGAAGCACGATTTCCATAATTTCTTCCTAGGCCGATTCGGTCCCAGGGCCCCGGGTTCCGTCTCGAGGAAAGCTCACCTTGTGCACAAGTCGTCCTTGACCATGCGAATGTATGAACAGCTTAATATGTATGAAGTAAATTGCATAGCGTAACCATTATCAAATCACATAATCATTCCTACTCGCGCAAGGGTCCTTTCCCCCGAAACCGTACGTTCTGATTTAGTATCCCGTAGGCACCAATTTCTCCGAGGCATGATGTACCGCCACCAAGGTTTTCATAGTTGTGTTTTGCATGGCATGAAATATATCCTATCTCTTTCTTAGAACTTTATCTTTTCTCTACGTAGTGTGAACTTATCGATTCATAGTTAACTTTTCTAGGTTGATATATTATCCCGAGCTCTTGATCTTAGTGGCAAGCTTACATCCCGTTAGCATCATCGATTTGAACATTGAACTTTATTTAGTTGACGGGAAGGAGTAGAAAAGAAGGGGCCGAAGAACCACCCACCTAAGGAGATTGCTCCGAGAGTAGGAGAACGCTTCATGACGGTCAAGCGTCAGTTACACGAACTCCTGTAATGGCACGAGCGTCGAATTAGATCCCTTCCTTCAATCCTTCCTTCAAAATTCCCAAAGACGCATTCAGAAATCGATGCGAAAGCACACTATCAAATCCATGCAATAATTCATTCAGAAAGCCAAGAAAACCAATAAAACCAACGGCAGACGGGTTGCGTCGCTCTCTTTAGAGTTCCTTCGCCAAGACGTCGCCTACCGTATCTAGGACTTATTCCAACAATAGTCGATCCATTAGTTGGAACGGTACTCATATCACTCGTCCAAATCGATTTTATTGATGCCATGGTTTTTGTATATCAAACTCGTCGCCGAGTCAGACTAGCCATCTATGTTCCCGACCATGTCTGACTTGGCACGAGCCTATTACATAGTGCTTCGCCCCAACGGGAGCGGGGCACTACATAATATACCACTAAGAAAAAGTTTCGTCCCGAAACTTAAGAACAAGGGTCTGACCTTCGTCGGCAAAAAGTGAAGGGTACTTCTCCTTCATCTCCGCCTCTAGTTCCCACGTCGACTCCTCAACGGAATGGTTGCGCCAGAGTACGCGAACCAAGGACATCGATCGGCTTCGCAGGATCTTTTCTTTACGGTCCAAAATTTGTACGAGCTCCTCCGAGTATGATAGGTCGGCGCGTAGCTCCAACTGATCGAAACTAACCACATGACTTGGGTCATGCACGTAGTTCCGAAGTTGGGAGGCATGGAAGACGTCGTGCACTTCGGCCAGGACAGGAGGTAGCACGATCCGGTAAGCAACGGTCGCCACTCTTTCGAGGATCTCGAAGGGCCCTACGAATCTCGGAGATCGGCACTTCCTCCCGTAAAGCGCCTCGTAGGGAGCCATTTGGATGCTCGATTGATAACTGTTGTTGTATGTGAACTCCGCGAGCGGCAAGTGCATATCCCAACTAGTCTTCAAATCTATCGCGCACAGGCGTAGCATATCCTCCAAGATCTGATTCACTCTTTCTGTCTGGCCATCGGTTTGTGGGTGGTACGCGGAGCTAAGGTTCAACATAGTGCCCAGTTCCGCCTGTAGACTCGTCCAGAAACGTGATAAGAATCGCCCGTCTCTGTCCAAAATAATTGTGGCAGGTACCCCGTGCAGTCTGACTATTTCGTCGAGATAAATCTGGGCTAACCGATCGACGCTCCATGATGCTTTAATAGCGATGAAATGAGCGGACTTGGTCAAACGATCGCCAATGACCCAAATCGCATCATTCCCCCGCGACGTCTTCGGAAGGCCCATGATGAAATCCATAGAGATGTCGTTCCACTTCCATACTGGAATGTCGAGGTTCTGTAGCTCCCCGCCTGGTCTTTGATGCTCGGCCTTCACCCGTTGACAAGCCATGCACTGTGAAACAAACGTTGCCACGTCTTTCTTCATTCCGTGCCACCAAAAGGTCGTGCGCAGGTCCTTATACATTTTGGTACTCCTGGGGTGCAACGAGTACTTTGCATAATGGGCCTCCGTCAGAATCTCCTTTCTAAGTTCAGCATGGTCCGGCATGCATATCTTTTCCTTCATCCGCGTCATTCTGCCCTCGTCCACCACAAAGTCGGTCGCCTTTCCCGTCGAAATTAGTTCGCACATCTTTTTCAGGAATAGGTCGTCCTCCTGTGCGGTCTTTATTTTGTTGTGCAAGCTCGACTCAAGGTGCAATTGGGCCAATAGTGCGCCACGGTAACGGATTCAGAGTTCGATACCCATCTCTGCCAAGTCTCACTGTATGTTGCGGTTGATAGACAAGCACCCAGTGAACATTCTACTCAGGGCGTCCGCTATGACATTTCCCTTACCTGGCGTGTAATCGATAGTCAGATCATAGTCTTTAATGAGGTCGAGCCAACGCCGCTGCCGTAAGTTCAGGTCCCGTTAGATGTATTTGAGGCTCTTATGGTCCGTATAGATGCGGCAAGCTACACCATAAAGATACTGCCGCCATAGCTTCAACACGAACACAATGGCCGCTAACTCAAGGTCATGCGTAGGATGATTCTTCTCGTGTTGCTTCAATTGTCTCGAAGCAAACAAAATCACCTTATCCCTTTGCATAAGCATGCATCCCAAACCCGTCCGAGACGTATTGTTAAATATTTGAAACCCTTCCGGCCCGTCTGGAAGTGCAAGGATCGGCGCTGAGATGAGCCGTTTCTTCAACTCTTGGAAGCTCGATTCGCAGGCATCGTTCCACTCGAATGCGACTCCCTTCTGGGTGAGGCGAGTCAGAGGCGATGCAATTTTAGTAAAATCTTTCACAAATCTACGTTAGTAGCCTGCCAAGCCGAGGAAACTTCGGATGTCGCCTGCTGAGGTAGGCCGCTTCCAGTCGACTATTGCTTCAATCTTCTTTGGGTCCACCGTGACACCTTCAGCTGAGACAACGTGCCCAAGGAACGTCATGCTGCTCATCCAGAACTCGCACTTGCTTAGCTTGGCATAGAGTTGGTGCTCACGCAGAGTCTGTAGCACCGTCTTCAAGTGTTCAACGTGCTCATCCTTGCTCTTCGAATATATGAGAATGTCGTCAATGAATACAACGACAAATTTGTCTATGAATGGTCGGAACACCCGGTTCATTAGGTCCATGAATGCGGCAGGAGCGTTGTTCAAGCCGAAGGGCATGACTAGAAATTCGTAGTGACCATATCGAGTTCGGAAGGCGGACTTCGGCACGTCCTCGGACTTGATCTTCAATTGATGGTAGCCTGAGCGAAGATCAATCTTGGAAAATACCGTCGCCCCTTGCAGCTGGTCAAACAAGTCGTCTATCCTCGATAACGGGTACTTGTTTTATACTGTGGCTTTGTTGAGTTCCCGATAATCGATGCACAGCCGTATCGATCCATACTTCTTCCTCACAAACAACACTGGGCTACCCCACGGGGAGACACTAGGGCGAATATATCCGCGATCTAGTAACTCTTATAGTTGTGCCTTCAGTTCCTTCAGCTCTGCCGGCGCCATTCGATAGGGTGCTTTGGATATCGGTCGGGTGTCCGGGAAGGTCTCGATGCTGAATTCTATCTCTCGATCCGGCAGCATCCCTGGCAACTCGTCTGGGAACACATCAGGAAATTCTGCCACGACTTCAGTCTGGGCCGTGCTTGCAATCTCCGTTCTCGTGTCTCGAACTGATGCTAGGTACCCGCTGCATCCGGAATGCAACATACGCCTTGCCAAAATTATCGATATTATCATTACCGACTTTGATGCTGCTCTGCACGAATAAGAGAACTCGGTTTCGCCTTGAAGGCGGAACATGACTCTCTTCTATGCGCACTTGATCGTTACGTGGCATGCACCCAACCAATCCATACCGAGGATTATATCGTACTCCTTGACATCGAGGACGATAACTTCCAAGGATAGATTCCTCCCTCCAATGCAGATATAACCATCCCTACAAATATGAGAGGCAGGCATATCTACTCCCGATGGAGTGCTAACGCTAAGATTTATATCTAAAAGTTGCATAGGTAGTTCATTCTCTTTTACAAAGTCGGCAGATATGAAACTATGCGTAGCACCTGAATCGAACAATACTCTAGCAGGCATATTTTTATAGAGTAGTATACCTGTCACGACAGTGTCGGACGCATAAGCTTCATCCCGGGTCAGTGCGTAGACTCGACCTTGCGCCCATTGGCGATTTTGTAGGTTCACGGGCACCGCGTTTGCGCCATGGGCGGGAGGTGCCCTGTTCTGGTTCTGCACGTCCCTTGGTGGATGTTGGTTCGCCCTCTCCATGCGACAATCTACTGCCTTGTGACCTAGCTGGCCACACTTGAAGCATCCCCCTCGGCAATCGACCGCCAGATGTCCCATCTTGCCGCAGCGATGGCACCGTACGCCTGGGTGAGGCCCCCGATACTCGGACGCGTTCTGGCACTTTGGAGCACCAGATCCTCCTGCGTCGTGAGGATGCTTGTTGAAGTTGTTGCGGATGCCTGATCCGCCCTTCTGCGATGCTCGATCGAAGACCCGTTCACTATCAAGGACGGCGTTATATGATTCCCTGTACGTCTGGTTTCTCTGGTTTATGATGTTCCGACGTAAATCATCATTCAGGCCTTGCTGGAAGCGCTCGTACCACGCCTCTGTGTTCGGCAGAAAAGCCCCGACAAACTTTACAAGCTTTATCAACTTCGCATCGTAGTCTTCAACGGACAAGTTTCCTTGCTTCAAGGACATGAATTCCTCTTCCTTCTGTCGACGAAGGGCACGAGGGATGTATTGCTCGAGGAAGGCCCATTTGATCGTCTCCCACGAGATCTTGGCGTTAGGGTTGGACTCTTGGAGTTCCTGTTTCTTTGCCTCCCACCAGTCGTAGGCCCTCAAGTTGAGCTGCAACGCTGCGCACCCGACTTTCTTGGACCCCTTGATGTTGAGGAGAGTAAACAGACTCTCAATCTTCACAAGCCACCCAATGACTTCGTCAGGCTCTGTTCGACCGTTGAATTCAGGTGGGTTCATTTTCTTGAACTTGGTCATCTTGAGGAGGGAGGAGGAAGACACATGTTTTGTCTTTACGGGTTACATTTTTTCCTCGGACGTGACGGTCGTCGAATTCTATTGCGTCGCTATGGTGCTCACGATCCGGTTCAGGGCCTCCATTTGCTTTTGTTGGGCACTGACTTGGGCCTGGATCTGTTCCTGCAGCTGTCGTTGCTGCGTCTCTGACTGGCGTTGTTGGAGTTCCATAAGGCGTAGTAGTCGCTCCATGGCAGATTCGCTAGGCGTCGCACCTTCGGTACTATCCGTGCTCATCAATGTGGCGTTGATAGCAGGGACACCCAATCTTTCTGTTATTCCAACAAAATTGAGCAAACCCGTTAGTATTCTTAAAATATCTACGGGCTTATATGTATGGAACGATTATTTCAGGCCGCATATGTCGAAAAGCATAGTTTTTGAAAAATTTGCAACGGCATCATCTAAAGAAAGTATTTTTGAAAGGTCCGAGGTGTGAACCGTGCTCTGATACCAACTTGTCACGCCCCGACTCACCGAATAGGTCGCCATCGCCTTGACTCGATATAAATCGATCCCCGCGGGTCGGGACGTGATGCCGTACAAGTCTTTATTGGACTTGCACAAGGCAAGGATGTGCAATTAGAGATTTTTTTTGCCTTGACGTGTTGAAATTAAACAGTGCAGAGAGTTGAAAACATAGCATAGGAAGAAATTTAGCTTTTTATTCATAAACTTGCAAAGTATGTGCATGGTCATTTTTACATTACATATGCCGTTGCGGCTATATCTTGAAACACACAAAAGAAAAACTCTCGACAAGCTTGCCCTGAAATAATCCTTATCGTTCCATACATTCACGCCCTTTTATATATTTGAACAAAGCCTTCGATCTGAGTTGGGCTTCAAAATACTTCAAAATAGGAGAGCTTCGTGCCGCCTCCCGTTCTTCAGCTTCAGGTCTAGTCTCGAGCTTCCGCAGCACGCTCGTTACCTGGGGAGTTGGGGGTTAGCACACTTGCTAGTGGATGGGACGAACCCACTCGTCTAAACCGACACTGCTTATGAAGGATTCTAGCATACGAAGTGATCTTTCTATTTAGAACTATATGAATTGCAATTCATTTCGAAGGCACATTTTATAAGATAACGCATAATAAACTTCCATCCATTCTAACCACGGCCGTGCTCCTTTCCTGCACAAGATATACATGATACTTACCACCGGCACAAGACAATAGGTGAGCATACAATCTATCTTATATGCGGTCATTGGTGATATCGACACCATGAAGGACGATTACGTAGCCTTGCGACACGCCCTCCAGTCCAGGTAGCGAGCCTAACTGGAGGTCTCGCATTGCCTCGTGCCGAAGCACGATTTCCATAATTTCCTCCTAGGCCGATTCGGTCCCAGGGCCCCGGGTACCGTCTCGAGGAAAGCTCACCTTTTGCACAAGTCGTCCTTGACCATACGAATGTATGAACAGCTTAATATGTATAAGTAAATTGCATAGCGTAACCATTATCAAATTACATAATCATTCCTACTCGCACAAGGGTCCTTTCCCCCAAAATCGTACGTTCTGATTTAGTATCCGTAGGCACCAAATTCTCCGAGGCATGATGTACCGCCACCAAGGTTTTCATAGTTGTGTTTTGCATGGCATGAAATATATTCTATCTCTTCCTTAGAACTTTATCTTTTCTCTACTTAGTGTGAACATATCGATCAGAGTTAACTTTTCTAGGTTGATATATTATCCCGAACTCTTGATCTTAGTGGCAAGCATACATCCCGTTAGCATCATCGATTTGAACGTTGAACTTTAAGAATTTAGTTGCGGGAAGGAGTAGAAAAGAAGGGGCCGAAGAACCACCCACCTAAGGAGATTGCGCCGAGAGTAGGAGAACGCTTCACGACGGTCAAGCGTCAGTTACAAAAACTCCTGCAATGGCACGAGCATCGAATTAGAACCCTTCCTTCAATCCTTCCTTCGAAATTCCCAAAGACGCATTCAGAAATCGACGCAAAAGCGCACTATCAAATCCACGCAACAATTCGTTCAGAAAGCCAAGAAAACCAATAAAACCAACGGCAGACGGGTTGCGTCGCTCTCTTTAGAGTTCCTTCGCCAAGATGCCACCGACCGCATCTAAGACTTTTTCCAACAGTAGTCAATCCATTAGTTGGAACGGTACTCATATCACTCGTCCAAATCAATTTTATTGATGCTATGGTTTTTGTATATCAAACTCGTCACCGAGTCAGACTAGCCATCTATGTTCCCGACCATATCTGACTTGGCACGAGCCTATTACATAGTGCTTCGCCTCAACGGGAGCGGGGCACTACAGTTCGTCCGTTCATTGCATTCATCTAACGGTTTGCCCGTTCATTATATTCATTTGATGGTTCGTCCGTTCATTAGACACTTTTATCCGATGGTTTACCCGTTGGTTCAATTCATCTGACGGTTCATCCGTTCATTCGACGGTTCGTCCTTTCATTACATTCGACCGACGGTTCACCCGTTCATTCAATTCATCTGACGGTTCATCCGTTCATTCGACGGTTCGTCTGTTCATTACATTCGTCCGACGGTTCACCCGTTCATTCAATTCATCTGACGGTTCACCCGTTTATTTTACCACCATTTCATCTGACGGTTCACCCGTTCATCCCGACGATTCATATCGTTCATACATTTTGATAAATCATCCAGTTCGTTCTTATCAGCAACTTGTCATCTTTGATTAAGTTGTCTATTGAAATAATGATATTCAATAAATTATATTTGCCACGTCTATATTACCTCTGAGCAGATATAATTAAATATAATTATTTTCCAGAATCAAGAAATATATCATGTCCTGTACCTCTGAATATATTTTTTTTGCTATTATTTATATCTGAATAAGATATGCAATAAATAATAGAACCACAAAGAATGTCTTTTTATTGATCAAAATTCAAGATATTACAAAGATTCATATTGTAAAACAAAAAGATACAAGGAATATTTCTACTAGGCTGGAGGTGTCATCAAATTGGCAATTTGCTGCTTCAAAATTCACAGACGCTCTTTACAAGATTCCATCACTCTCCTCCTGGCTTCTTCCATCCCAAATTTTTCATTGAAGCTTGGCAGAGTTACCATTCTGCGAGTGATTTCAGGTTGATGAGCTGCAACATATTCATCTCTTTCTTGGGTTAGAACATCAAGTTATTGAATTGCAGTTTGATGTTAGATGACCTCATCTTCCAGTTCTTCCTGAAGATGGGCAATCTCCGCTTTTAATTCAGCAATTCTCCTTTCTTTTCTTTCAGCAACAGATGTCACCGTTTCTACTTTAGAATTGTACTCAGCAGACTTGGCAGTGAAAGCATCCAACAGAATTTGGAAATTGACTCTCTCAACTGCAGCCTCTTGAGACATTCGTTCAAATTCGGCTTGCACTAAAAGTTCTACCTCTCTTTTACTCAGCTCTTTGTAACTCTTGACTGAGGATTCCAGCTCATCTAATATGTGATCAAGAAAAGTAGCCTGAGCCTCGTCTCCTTGATTACGGATAGCATTTACCAAGTAAGAGGTTGGACCTCTAACCGTGGAGAAATCAGCTTCTTCCTTCTCCATCACTCTATCTATTAAAGGCTCCAATGAATCAAAGAAGAACTTGGTAAATGATTTAATGACAAACTGATTGGTAGCCAAAGCATCGGGAGTAGCAGCTACTCCTGTTGATGATGAAGCGGCGGGATGTTCAGTCTCTTGCACTTGGACGGAGGGCTCTTTAAATAAAGGAGCTAAAGTCGAGCTGGTTGCTCCCCCCAGTTGTTTCTCTGCAAAAACAGATAGACTTTATCATTTTGTCTATCGTTTGCTACTGTTAAAGAAGATTAAAGGTGAAAGCAATCTAACCGTGGCTTGGTCCAATATCAGGACTGTCATCTGTTGGAACAGATTCCAGCCTAGCAGAAGTAGCCTCAGACATTACTGCCTGAATACTGCCTGCTTCGGAGCCACATGACAAATGACGACTGCTACTAGCTATCGTCGTTGCAAGCACTATATCAGTACACACTGGAGGAGTTGGAGAAGATCTGAGTTCTATATGGATAAGAATAAAATGTCAACTATCAATCTATCTATTAAAAAAAGATTGCTAATTTCATTCTATACCTTTGGGATCAATAGTAGGAGTTTCTTCCAAAGCCACTTCTTCATCTGCAATCTTCTCTGGAGATACCTGCACCTCAGCATTCAGGGTGTCATCAATAGCTCTGGGAGATGTCTGGACCTCAATGTCCTCTTCAGGATTTTGTGTCTCATCAAGAGCCTCTGATGATGTGTTCTCCTAACTTTTACTATCCTTAAGAGCTTCTTCGCTGGCAATTACAGCGGTATGATCATCATCTTCTTGATAACCGAAGTTACAATTATTTAATGCCTCGATCATTAGACGATCCTCCTCTTCTCGGACTGCTCCTGGTGTGACAGGAAGCTGAGTCGTTTCTACCGCTGGCGGAGGAGATCGTGAAGCTTCATATTCCCTAGGCTCTGTAGCCTCATCTCTTTGTTCAATATCTTCCATAAGCTCTGCAGCCTCATCTCTGGGCTCTGCAGCCTCTTCTCTCTGTTCAAATTCTTCCTTCTGCTCAAACTCCTCTCTCTGCTCTGGACTATGTTCAGAGGCAGGAGTAGGAGATGACATAGTAATACCAGCTGCAGCATTCACCACTACAGAAGACAGGATTTGCCTTGGAGGAGAGACCGTTCTTTTTCTTCTTCTATGGGCCAATTTCTTTCTATGAAGAGGCCTTTCTGGGCTCTCCACGTCTACTACATCAACCGTATTTTGAATAGAAGTCGGCGTGTTTGCCTCTTCTCGTTGAATTGACTCGGCCAGCTGCCGAGATTGGGACCTAGTAGTGACTTTTTCTGGTTGATCCATAATTAGTTTCTTCTTTGCAGCTGGGGAAGAAGGTTCTTCAATCCTTCTTTTTCTATCTCTAGCCGGAGATTTAACCACTTTCAGAGAAATTCTCAGTGGTTGATTGACTTCCTCATGGAAGTTTACTTCCCTGGAAGCTTCTAATGGATCATCTACCAGTTCATGTTGTTCATCATTTGCTGGAGCTAATGTAGCAGTGGCCCCTTTCTTCAGACATGTAGCTGTTGCGAAGCTATCAATAAGACTAAAGTTCTCAGCAAATGTATTGGCAGCTGTGTAGAACAGAGAATATGTATACAACATTCTTGGGCCATTATCATTCTTGTTTGGCATCGAGAACACTGTCCTAGTTTCTCGAGCATTGTAGTAGGTCCATGCTCTCGCACCATCAATTAGGTACCCCTTTCCTTGTAGACAAGTTATTGCGTTGCCCACATGGAATTGGTCATAACCAAATTAACGAGCGAAGCGACTCGGCATATATGGTTCAAGGTAGCACTCCTCCTCAAATTTGTATACCAAATGTGATGGTCTAATTGCCTTCAGCCAGTCAAAAGCTGCTCGGCCCAGTAGCTGCCTCCCCAGATCAACCATATTTGTTGCCATGAATTTGTAACCAGCTGGAGGAGCGAAGCTATAAAAGTTCCATCCCTTGCCAAGGTTGAGGGCACGTCTGTAGTCCTTCAGACTAACGTACACCTACTTGCTTCGGGAGAATCTGCGCAGAAAGCTGCCGCTAACTTCCCCCATGTCGGGGTTCATCAGAGATGGATGATGCAGAAGCAACCACCCGAATAGATAAGTGTAGGGCAACTCCAGTCTAGGGAAGTTCCCTTTCTTGCCCCTCCATTTGATCATGGAGTCGACATATAGACGAAGACCTACATTTATTCTACAGGTCATCGCTGATAGCAAATCCATCCGGTAGCCGAAGACTAACCGGACGGCAACGAAGAGTACGCCGCGGTGGAAGCGGTCCACGACTCTTGCCCCAGGTACAACAAATCGGCGAAGCCAGTATGTCAAAAATCTTGCCAGCTGAGCTTCTTTAGACATGGACCTGTAGCCCATTCTTATAAAACTTTCAACGAAATCTCCGGGCTTGAGCGGAGGATATTGGTGTTCATCAGTAACTTTGATATCCATTCTCTTATTCTCTTCCATCAGCTTTATCACTTCACTGTTGCTGAGAGGTTGAAAGAAAGTTGGGTTGTAGGAGTCATGTTCCTTGGTCTTTTTCTCAACGATATAATTAAGAAAAAGATAAGGTAACCATTTGGAGGAATAACATGTGCTCGAAGAGCCGCTCTTGTAATACATGGAGCATATATTATAATGGCACAGTAGTTCGTCGAAAACTGCTACCATTTCTGGATTTTCCTGACGCAGTCTATCTAACTCATCGTTTGTGGAAACATACTCCTCATAAGGGGAATCTCCATTTGGTAGGCATGAGATATACTTCATCTCATGGAGGGCCAATCCCATCTCCCCGCAGGGCATCATGAACGTCCATGTCCTATAGTTATACCTCTCTGCCAGGGCTAGAAATAGATGAAGGTTTGGATGGAAGCCATATACGGTAGCATATACCGCATTATAAAGCTCGATATCTCTAAGTTTGTCTTCAAATTGAGCCAATGCCCAGTTGGCTATGCAGTTCCATCTCCTGTTATCCGGGTTTAGCAAACCGGTCAGCCGGATGTCTTGATCCGGATATCTGCCCTCCGCCTTTGCATACTCATTGGCAAAAATCGGTGTCCTTACCGGCAGCAACAAAGACGAGTTCTCAGGAGGGATACAGCCTGGCTTCAACCCTCTTAGTAAAGTGCTGTGTCGCTCAGAAGAGCTATAGAACATGTCCCTATTGTTCGGGCCTTTCTTGACACAGATTTTTCCTGTCCGTGCATGTTGAAGGGGAGTAATGTCCCAGTCCATCCTCCTAGGATGGCTTGCATGATCATATCATGCTAAAGGAAGGCATCTAGCTATGTCTGGTAACTGGATCAGTTTCTCCTTCTTTGGAAAGTTCTCGACTCAACTCGGGGTCTTGGTTGAGAACTTTTATCAATGGCTTCGCCGAATAGGAACATAGGTTTCTTATGAGTGATGGCGTCAGCAGACTGCAAGGACTGTCCATTCATCAGACTTAACAAAGTCTCATTATCCTGAGTTATCAGGATAGCTTGGCGAGAGGATGGAAGGGCATATTGTGGGAAGAGTACATGGGATAAGTCTTCTTTGAATTCTGGCTCAGCTAAAGCTCCTGCGAAGACTTTATAGTTCGGGTCCTCTCTGATATCAACTGCATCAAACAGAAAAAACAGAATTCAGTACAAGTAAAATCAAAGATTCTGTTATCAAATTGTGCAACCATCAGATTGCGCAAGATTCTATGCACATATCATCAGATTGCGCGGACAAAGCTTGCGTAAGACAACAGTTTGCGCTGACAATCTTGCACAAACCAGTAGATTGCACTGACTTTCGCCAGCACAATTCAACTGATTGCGCAAGAAGATACTCTTCATAAAAATGAAGAATATTGGCTTCGTGCAACCTAAAACCCTAAAAAGGGTGGAGCAGTATGACCATATCTCTAAAAAAGAGATAGGTTTCAAGAATCAGTAATGTCGAAAAAACCCTAAAAAGGGGGTTTTCGATCGGTTGTCCACCTCGAAGTGCGGGGTGCACGGCTTCATAACATGAAGGGCGCGACACAGCACGTGTCGAGGACTCGGCTCGAGCCTTCCCTTTCTCGACATCGGATCGCTTTGGGGCCACGGAGATCGATGAAGAAGAAGAAGGAAAGTCGAGAGAGCTCGGGAAATTCTTTCTTTCAGAAAATCAGACGCAAGTAAAGAATGACAGAGAAGAGAAAGGGAACTATTTATAATTTTTGAAAATGAACAAACTCCTCAGATTGTGCCGGATAAATAGGAGCTAATTCCTCCAATTGCGCAGACAGATCATCATATGTGTAACTTGATTTTCAAATCAAAATTCAAAGTATTTCGAAGCTTTGACTATTTTCAAACTTTAAAAACTCTGAAGGGGGTCTTGTAGGTCCTAAAAATCAAGTTGTACCCATCAACAAAGTCATCAAAATCAAATTATAAATCCTTCAAATAAACTGCACAGAAGACAGATTGTGCAGCCATTCGATTGCGCAGGATAAACTACGCACTCATTCAAGTGCGCATGCTGACGTGGCCTTGCCATCATTACCTGACAGAGAATCAGATCTTCTGACAGCTTATAACACGAAGAACGAGGAAACTGTTCGTTTATTGTGCAGCACAGCCCTCGAGGACAGCTGTACATGCAGCGCAATCTGCCTGCAGCGCAATCCAGCCTAGCGTGGTCTATCCCAGCGCAATTCGAAGCCAGCACAATTCATGTGGCGCACTTCATCAATATAATTGACAAAGTACAAGTGGCCTTCATGCCATCAATTGCTCACTACGTGGCAACTGTCTATACACGATCATGCGCAATTCAAGCAAATGATGTCATGTGTCCAAGACAGTTGGCCCACGATCAAACAGCTGCCAACGCAGTCTGATGCTGCGCAATTCAGTTCATGCGCAATCCAGCATGCACCATTCAGAATAACTAAAAGTTAGTTATTTCCAGAACTCTATAAATAGAGTTTCAAGTCTTCATTATGGGGATCAGACATAAAGTTCAAAAATATTAGAGAGTTCAGGAGTTCTTGCCCAAGTGTTGCTACATTCTTCCGAGGCTATCGCCTTCAAATTCAGAGGCTACCGTCTTCAAAGTTCACATCGTCCAAGGGATAAAGCAATCGTCATCTAGATTGGATTCCTATAGTTGTACTTTCCCAAAATTCTTGTAATCTTCTTTACAAAGTTTGTTGAAATAAAAATCAACTTTTGTTTTTGCAAACAACCATGAACACTGCCAGCAAAGAGTAAAAAAGTTAGAAGATACTCAAAACATTACTTAAAAAAGAAGACAGGTGTACAAACGTGTAACCAATTGAGCTTCAACGTGGGCACTATTCAGTGGCCATGCGCGTTAGGAAGCAAGCTTCAGCACAGGCACTATTCTGGCCATGCGCGTCAGCAAGCAAGCTTCAATGTAGCACTATTTAGTAGCCATGCACATCAGCGAGCATCAGCGCATCTTCTAGATACTACTTCAAAAAATAGTATCTATGCGCATCAGCGAGCATCAACACATCTTTTAGATACTACTTCAAAAAGTAGTGTCCATGTGTGTCAGCAATGGAGCATCAGTGCATCTTCTAGACACAACTTTGCAATTAGTGTCCATGCGCGTCAGCAGTGGAGCATCAACGCATCTTCTAGATAATACTTAAAAAAATAGTGTCCATGCACGTCAGCAGTGAGCATCGACACATCTTCTAGGCACCACTTCGAAAAGTGGTGCCTATATGCGTCAACGATTGGTTATCAGTGCATCTTCAAAGCGCTGCTTCAAAAAAAGCAAAGCGCCTATGCATGTCAACCTATCCTAAGACACCTCTGCTAAAACGAAGACAAAGAGCCTACCCGCAAGCCTCTTTTGCACATCGAGATCAATACGATCGTCGATGACCAGAGAAGCTGTAGAAGCATAGAATTTAAGGCGCATCAAGGGGCCGAAGTTACTACGCGCCAGAAATAGTATGTGCCGAAGACGTAGGACAAATGTCAGCTCATCATTCAAAGACAATAAAAGGAAAGTGCATGAAAATAGAATTTTTATTTATATGAAAATCTATTACATGACTTTTTCATTACATTGAAAGTCTACTACAGCCTAGTCCCAAAAAAACTCTACGGATAGGCGCATCACTCTGACGTCTCAGCATAGATGCATCTTCTCCTCATCGCGAGCGAATCACTTGTCAACGAGCAAATCACTTTCTCGTCAACACACAGTCGCATTCGCCAGCTTGTGGCTCTTACAACATAAAGTTGGGGCACAACAACCCCAAACTTTTTGTTCAACTTGGCACTCGATGTCGTCTCATAGAAGAACGCTACTAGTAAGGTACTTGAGCATGAACTGCTCTGTCCACAGATTACTCGGCATATCTCAGTCTTCCGAAGAAGTTCGTCATCAAAATCAAAGCTTCTTTCAACGAGGAGATCCACAATCCGTGGTGCAACATCTTGCCAAGGAGGAGGATCAGTTGAGTCTATTCTCGACGTGAAGTGAAATGAAAGTGAGCTTCTCTTCACCACAAACATTGCTATTTATAGGCCAGGGAAGCTAACCCATGCGCCAAGTGGCAGCCCTCCCCGAAATTAATGTGATGAACTTAACATTAATGGTAATGAATCTTCCATTTCAAAATTAGCTAAGTCAAAGTCGTTAAATCGAGCCTTGAAATGCTCAAACACAGTTGACTGAAGGTGCTTTGCCTCGCAGCTGATGCGCCCCTCAGTTCCATGTGCCTCACATCTAGTGCGCTCAGTGGTATATGCGCCCCACAAATAAATGTGCCGACTTGAGCATGTCTTTCATCAAGCATTTAATTTTAAATTCTGGAGTCAGCAACACGCTTGAAGTCTGAACAGTTGACAGCTTTTTCATATAAAGAAAGAGCCATCGACGTCAGCATCATCATTACTTGTTTTTGTCAGTTATGCTCTGCCACGTGGCAGACTAAACATTCGCGTACGCTTCTACGGCCATGCGCCCGAACTTTGCATGCACCTCTATAGCTATGCACCCAGACTTGCAATTTTCTCGAAAGTCGACATGTCTCCTTATGTACAGATCGTAGGCACATCCAAGCAAATCATCCTGCAACAAATTAAAGATCTTTAAGCAATGAGCATGCGTCACGTGTCCTTGACTCAGTTTTGCTCATGAATGGGTGCTGACCATCAAATATCTCAGCAAAAATTGAATCTGAACAACTACCACATGTCAGCTCCTCCATAGCCTAATAGTGCAGTTTCAAACAGATTTAGTTCATGCTTCTTGGCATAGTGCCCATGCTCCCAACAAATTCACATACGTAGCGTTCCTGCGTGCAAAAGCTCCATGCGCACATCACATATGTGTGCATGAACAGAACATTCTGTTACCTATAAATAGAATGATTATTCTTTCATTCAATCTTCTTCACCGCTTCACATCATCAAATTCTTCAAGCTTTTCAATAGCTTCAACTCTTGGCTTTCTTCCTGGAGTTCATCCAGATGTTCAGAGAGCCCGAGATCATCTTCAGATTATCAACAGAGTAAAGAATGAACTCTCCGTCGCCACGGTTCCCAGAAAAACAAAAGTGTACTCCAAGGATTCCATCAAAATCCTACATCTGTTTAGTTTGATCATTTATAAAAGTTTCTCCAAATATATTTTAATGGCAAACAAGCTGGCGACTCTGCTGGGATATACTTTCTCCTCCAACGAGAAGGTTGCGTCGCAATCCGATGATAAAAAATCGGCTCCTCCCAGAATATACTGTTGGTACGCTTCGATCTGCAAGCATACGAGGAGTTCATCTACGAAGGCAGCACGAGCCCTTTGAAGCGGCTGCCGAAGCCGAAGAAGACTCGCCAAGTCTAGGTGCCCAAAGGTGATACTTCGAGCACCAAAACTAGAGGAGCTCCGCTGATGCAGCCATCCTTTCCTATTGATATTCTCAGCAAACAAGTCGTTACTACTGGAGTAGCACATCTGCTAGGGAAGCACAATGCTGACTGTAACTTCTAACCCACTCCTTTCCAGTCGAAGAAGATGTGCCGACGGAACAAGGTCGTAGCCACTCTCCCGTGCAACAACTCTATTTCGCAGGAAAAGCAGTCTGTCTTTGACAGAATCAATCGTTGTAAAGGCGAGGAAAAGTTGGAATCTGAGTACTATACGCCTTTGCAGGCTAGTACAAAGAAGTCCAAGGTAGCACGGGCCATGCGCCCTAAACATGATATGCCAATAGCGAACCAGAAATGTGCGTTGAAAGTCATACGTGCAGCTGATGGTAAGATGTACAGATTTGGCTCAGGTGCTTTGGCACTTAGAATGGGTCAACTATTAAATTTCCCCTCTTACTTGCGCACATCTCATGCGCTTGGAACCAAGTAAGAGGGCAAATCCTGTGGTGTCGAACCCATGCACCTACGTGGGATATGCGCATGAATTGTGTCTGACTCATAATAAGTCCTCTTTCTACTTGGGCACATCTCTTGCGTTTGAAACCAAGTTGGGGGGGCAAATCTTGTGGTGTTGAACCCATGCACCCACGTGGGCTGTGCGCATAAAGTGGGTTCGACTCCCAATACATGCTGCTCTTCCACCAATGATCTGGGTGTATTTTATGCACTTGAACTAGATCAGGGGGCACGTTACTCACATAACCACCATGATGCTTGGCTCCGCCATGTGCTTGAAGAGGGTGCAAATGTGAAACTCCCTTCATACGTTTAAGTAATGTTATCACTCATAGACGTAGACCGGAAGAGATGACAACCACACACAACGCACCCCTCATGGGGCATACTTGTGCTATGATTATCATCAACTGCTGCTGTTGTAAGATAGTAGCCCCACCACCAAGACAGTTTGTATTCCAGTGACTGCAATCTACTGCTCCTGTCCGATATTGCCTTATAGAGAGGGTGCCAACTGGCGACGAGGAGGAACTCTTGGTCGCCTCATGCCATGTCATACCCAATTCTTCTTCTCCCGGAAGGAAGACCAATAGCCCTTTGGCCTCGGCTAGTTCATCAAATAGCCGTCCGAAAGGGAAGAAAGCAATACTGTTTGCTATCGAAGTATTTTAGATTACTCAATCAAAGGTGAAGGCTGCATCAGCAGTACAAGCTGGGGGTGGCCAGACCCCGATTATTCACACCAATCCCTCGTTCCAAAATGAGAGTATCTGTCAAGGAATCGACATCGATGCAGTTGGGGGTAGCCAATTCAGAGATTTAGAAGAAGAAGCTCAGATGCAAACCTTTCTGCAAGAAAGCAAGGTTGAAAGTGAAGGGTCGACCATTCCATCTATTTCGACCCATGTCATGTCTGTTTACATGACAGGGGGTGGAGATGAAGAAGGGGAAGATGCTTTAGCTCCGGATCTAGTACGGAACATGGATACTCTAGAGACGGGTCTTAAAACTCTCTCCACCTCCATGCAGTCCTTGATGTAGCTCGTATTCGAAATTCGGAATGCCTTGGCTACCCAACCTACTGCCAGGGCTCCAACATCTATAAGTCCACATCCGAGTGCCAATAGGGAATCAAATGTGCCCCCACAACAGGTGCCCTTTGGGACTGACCGGTACGCTCTACCTGGGTCGTCAGCTTCTTCTAGGCCAACAAATATACCCTACCTCGGCCTCTCGCTCCTGCTTCAACCAAAGAATTGTTTGAGCTTATGAGGTATATACGCACCCGCATTGAGGCAAAGGAAAAGCAGAAGGAGCATCAAAAAAGCTAGGGATTTGGCGGCCCTATCCTCCTGAGTGGAACAACGTGGTTTATCCGCTCAAGTATAAAGCACAAATATCGGCACCATTCGACGGGAAAGAGTCACCCCACTGATATCAGACATACTTTGCCTCTATGATGGGGCACTTGTCGAAGGATGACGCCTTGCTGACAAGGCTATTCATCGGAGCATTGAAGGGGATGGCATATAAATGGTTTTGTAGCCTCCCTGATCACTGCATGTCCTTCTTTGAGGATCTTAATGATCTTTTCCTCTCTCGGTTCTATGACAGCAGAATGGATATGATCATGTCCACCCTCATGGAAATCATCCAGAAGGATGAGGAGTCGGTTCGGCATTTTATCGAACGCTTCCGTCAAGCATGTATGATGCTAACTCCTGGTATCCCTGAGCCGATATTGATGGACTCATGCCGAAAGAACATGACCTAGCGATCAAACCCTGGGTCGATTCTACCTAGTACAAGGACTAGACTGCACTCATCATTAGTGCTGAGAGTGCCAAACTGAAGTCCAGAGATGCTCGTCTCTTGGGACTCAACTTACTTTCGTTCGACGACAAAAGGTAGCTCCCCTCCAATAGTAACAACAAAGGACACAAGCCCAGAGGAAAACTGGCCTTGACGGTCAATACTTCCAAGGGTGCGACAACTCCTGCTCAGAAGCTACCAATCGTATCGCGGTAGAAGGAGGTCTACTTTTTCAATGATGAAGGCACTCTACAACTCTTCGAGGTACTGATGCAAGGCAAAAAAAATCAAGTTGCCTGACCCAAAGCGCCCTGATGAGGTCGACAGGGTGGGCGATCTGAAGTATTATCACTACCATCAGTTCGTCGGACACCCAACTCGAGACTGCTACATTTTGAAAAACTACATCCAACGCATAATAAATACAAATGTCCTCTTCCTTGACTATAATGACAAGACAGTCTCCGTAGACATGGTATCCCTTCATTTGGAACCCTACCGCCGGCTGAGGCTCAAGATGGCACCATCCCCATCCCAAAGGCGACAAAAGAAGTAACCAACCTTCCACTAACTCGTGACAACATGAGTGGGCTGGTGCCACTCACTACATCCTGGGGCGAGATCATATGGGTTCACCCAGATCTAGCTCCGGAATTGACTCAACCGGTGGTATGACCTACCACCAAAACTAAAGGCAAAAAGACTAAATCTTGACAAATGGTCACAACCGCACCAGAGGAAGCCTTTCCAGTGGCGATACGACCATAATAGAACGCTCAACAGGAGGGGGTTCCAGCTGAGTAGGCGCCTACCGGCACAACTACCACTACCCGAAGGGAAGGTCCATCCCAACCTCTAACGGAAGACAAACAGAAGCAAAAGAAGGCTCATTTCGATAAGCCTCTCAGAAAAGAATGTGCTTTGGGGTTGACTAAACCCCACAACTTTGACATATTGGCACAGCTTGCCAACACTCCGGCCCGGCAATCACTGTTTGAGCTTCTTCGACTATCCAAAGGTACTCGGGATGTTTTATGTGAAGCGATAAAGGATGCTAAGTCCTTCCTCATTCAGGTTCACCAACCTGAAGAAGATCTAGCCACATGTCCACATTGCCATAGTATGGGGGAAATCATCCCCAATATTACATTCACTCAGCAAGACATGCTGCTTAAGAATAATAGGTACAACAGGTCCTTGTACTACACAGGGTATATTGGTGCCATTAAGGTGAATTGAATCCAAATTGATCCGGGGTCTTCCCTTAGCATCATCCCTTGGACTCTGCTCCAAACGTTGGGAATTTTGATGCGTCGCCTGACTGCATAAAATACTGATCAGCGGCTTCAATGTCGAAAAAAGTGAACCATTGTGTAAGATCCATCTGAAGTGTCACATTGGTGATCTCCAGACAGAGGTGACCTTCTATGTCCTTGATGCCCCATCTCCTACAACGTCTTGCTGGAACACCTGTGGATACATGAGTACATGGTCGTACCATCCACCCTTTACTAGTGCATAAAATACGTATCTACCAATGGCATCATTAGGATAGAGTTTTCCATTGTTGATCAATTCAGAGGGGTCGAAGCATTCTTCACCGACTCCAACCTGTACAAGTCAGTACACTGGGATGATAAGAACAATGATGCTGATGATGAAGCCAAGGCGGAAACAAAGGCTGAAGTAGAGCTCGAAGTAGTGACTGAAGCACCATTGAAGGTGCGACTCAGGGGAAAGCCTCCCCCGGTGTTAGCCCCTCTTGTGGCTAAGCTGTATGGGAAGGCCCCAGCTTCTCTGGTTGCCAAGCTCCCCGACCGAGCTCAGGAACCCATCAGGGTCAAACTCCCGAGAAGGTCTCCGAAAACTCCCTCCGCCAAGTAGTCAGCTCCTCTCATAGCCAAGATACGACAAAAGGCTCCAACACTTCCTAAGGATGTTCCGGTCTTAACAGATGAAGAGTTTGGGGAATATATATCTGCTAATATAGATGCACCTTCTCTAGATGATGTAATTCTCCAGGACAAGATCCTGTATTTTATCAAAAAAATGTTGTTTTTGAACTACTCTAATCTTTCACATTGGAATGCGATACATAACTTAGATAATGCCTTAGGGTCGTTACAAACACAAATAACGACTATCAATAATGTAAATTGGGTTATCCCATGTCGATGAGTCTGTTATATAGTTTTGCCTTAGAATAGGGATGAAAAATCTATCGTCTTCGACAAAGTAGAACGTCATCAAGACCTCTCTCCAGCCGAACCGGAGCCGGATAATGGTAGATTGCAAATATACCGTTATACTAACCAAGCAAAGTATTTCATCCAGAAGATGGTTTACGACTTGAAGAACGACAAAGGCTTGAACTACAAGAAAGGTCGACGTCTTTTCCTACGACTCCCAGTTCCAAAAGGGAAGCCTTAGGACTACTACTACCACACTCGACCGGGGGGGGGTACACTATACCAATATGGTCATTTTAGAATACCAAGCAATTTTGAATCAGGAACACTTATTTACCTAGTGGTTGTAATGGAAAAAAGTGTTCCAGATCAGAAGAACGTTCCTGATTTAATTTATTTTAATTTTCAGAATTTTTTTAAAATTAGGAACGCTTGTATAACGTATTAAATACGTTTCAGATTTGGGATGGGACTTGTGCATCTCATGTGTTCCAACAGGCAACAACAAAGCTTTCTTTCCCCCTAAAAGTTTTAGATTTTCCCTCCTCTCTCCTCCCCTCTCCTCCGCTCCCATAATTTTTTTAGATATATCGCAGGCGACGACCTAGTCTTCATCGCAGGCGATCGACCTAGCCTTCATCACAGGCCATTCCGACGACGAGATCGACTTAGCAGGCCATTCTTACTCTCTTTCCCGTATGTTCCTTCTCTCTCCTTATTTTTTTTGTTTTAGTTTTTAGGAAGGAATGCTCATCAATTTAGTTTTTGTAGCTATTTGAAATGTGGGATCAGCTTATTAAAATATGGTATCATCTTATTTTGCTACTGAAATTGATGCTGGAATTTTTGTTTCATTGTATATTTTAAATATACATAACTGATGTGCAATTGGGTTGCATATTAGTCCCTTTGTTGTTGATCCATCCTTGCTTGCATCAGTTTTTGTGTGGCTTTCTTCTGCATCAGAGAATCTTTTGATTTTATTGGATTTTTTTGCAGTGTGGTACCATACTTCTGTTGTTTATGATTTTCTAATTTCCTTTGAGAGAATTAGCATTTGTGCATTATATGTTGTGACTAATCTAAAAAAGATTCAGTAACACCAGTTTTCTCATATAGAGTGTAAAGCGATGGAAAAGTCTTACTCAAGATGCTGCTCTTCAGAATTTTGATTTGCACGCGTTTCGTTTTGCCTTTTAAATGGTAAATTATTTCTTTTTTCATATGAATTCGTTGTGAAAATTTAATTAAAAGATATATTTACTGTCAATCTTGATAGTTTGTTTGGCCTACTTTCTAAAATATAGTTTCTAGTTGTTTACTAGCTTGCATGAGTTATTACTTGGTATCCTACTGTTTTCTTTCTCCATCTTCTACTTCTAAGTTCTAACCTTCCATTATTTTTGTGTGGTTCTACTGGAATCCTATAGATCATACACAACACACATACTAGTAACCAGCCATATAAACATTCTCAGATATAGATATATGTACACCATCTAGCTTGTGAATCTTCAATGTTATGCTTGGTCTGCTGCTTCAAGGAACTTTAAAATATAAGGTTCTCGTATGGAGAAAAGTGGATCTTGTCAGCTTAGGCGGAACCCAAAACCAGGGGCGGATCTAGAAGCTGTAGCTAGGGTGGGCTACCATAAATTTGGGTGAGCTAGAAGTGGGCTAACCCATATATAAAAAAATTATATGGAAAAAAAAGTTTTTTTTTTATGGGCTCAAGCCCACCCCAACATAAGCTTAGATATGCCCCTGCCCAAAACAACCTATATCCATATTTGTTAGGCTACTCATTTAAACCTAGTTTTGTAATATTTTTGGTTTGATTCAGCAGCCTATGCACCCTTTCATTTGCCTAGTCTTTTGGTTGGTCATAATTTGAATGAATACGACATCCATATGAAATCAATATGACTTCTGCCAACTAACTGGTGTCATAGGTTTTATGGCATGGTCCTCTCATGCTCATAACTACACTTGTTAAGAATTTATACAAGTGGTGGAGAAAATTAGAAGGGGGTACCGTATTTATATTTATACAAGTAGAGAGTCCTTTTTGGTTTCTATCCAAAATGGGACCAAAAGACTAGAGATTAATAAGAGAAAAGTAAAAGAGAATAGACTCTTCTACACTCTGCCACAAGCTGGAGCCTAGATGCCAAGCAACATCTTGGAGAGAATACGAAGTAACAAAAGGCGATGGAGGGCTTTGGTTAGGATATCAACCAATAAGAAACCCATGAGAGGGTAGAGACGTGATCTAGACGAACTTTCAAAATCTTGAGAGACATGATGTAAATGAACTTCCAAAATCTTGAATTTGCAAAATGAAGTAGGAGTTAAACTCTATATGCTTGGGGCCCCATGGAAGATGAGATTCTCAACTATATGGATAGCCACTTTATTATCACAATAAAGAGGTACTTGTTATTACATAGAGAGGTGTTGGAGAAATGAGCGAAACATCAAGATCAACTAAAATGCTTTTCAGCTAAGTGAGCTTGGAAACCGCATAAGCCATCGAGCGATAGTCAATATTATAACTTAGAATTCTACAATAGGGCTGTGCTATCGACAAATACAATATTATAACTTGGAATTCTACAATAGGGCTGTGCTATTGACATTCTAAATTCTTTATACAAATACAAAAAGTCCTTTTTACCATGTCCTTACAAGGATCAGGTTTTAGGTCGAGTTTGGGCGGGACCAACTAGTATCAATATCCGACTCAAAAATAGACTGATTAAAAAGTTAAGCATGATCTTACAACGGATCAGGTTCCGGGTCGAGTTTGGGCGAGACCAACTAGTATCAATATCCTGCTCGAAAACAAATTGGACCAAAAAGTTGAGCATGACCTTACCTATTTCACGATGAAGTCAACGCTGGGTCAGTTTTTTGGGACTACAACCAAATGGTCCCATATCCTCCCTCGTAAGCTCTAATTAAGATATATGAACATGTGCGTATAGTCACTATAGTCATTTCGCTATAAGTATACTTGCAAGATAACTTATATATGGTTCACATAGCTCATGTATCAACTCGCTGATACAGCCCTTTTCAATATCTTGTCACTCATATTTAGTTTCGTCTATCAGTTTCTGCAAGAGTCTCTAACTGTGTCGATATTGTTTTGTCCTGTACTTATCATTTTTATGCAGGAATGACTGCCAATGTCGGTTTCCAACTATAATGTGGCTATCAGCTGATACTGGTCGATACCATAGGTTTCGAACTTATAGTAACAATACTATCAGTCAAAACCAGTAATTTTGGTCAGTATTGGATCAGGGTATGGTCGAAACCATCCAGTAAACCAATACATCATTATTGGCCGATACTACAAACCTTGTTTGAGATTGATTATTTTCCAATCTTGGCTGAAAGATTTTGCCCTAAAACGTTAGGCCATGCCTAGCAGTATTCTTTGTCAAGCCAAGATTGGTCTTGTTAGTAATTTGTAAGAAAGTTAGTTCCAGTTTTTGCTTGTCTCGCTTTTTATAGTTGTCTGGGAAATATGTTTTGTTTTAATTAATACATAGCTATTGAACAATTGCTGACAGTGTGTTAAACTCTGATTTCAGGCTTGTAGACATAATGCAAAGTTTAATGGAGTCAAATATCTTTCATATTCCGACATAGATGCAATTTATTTGTCGTGGTAGGGTGTCAATACTTTCATCCTTTGTGCTGATCTCTCTTATTTCTTTAGCTATTTTTGGATATTTTAAAGTGTGGTTTATGTCCTATCTAATAGAAACTATCACTAGTTAATATCAATAGTTCAGTAGACGATGAGGTTAGATTTTGTACAAGAAGGAAGAGCGAAGACGAGAAAAATAGAGTATCACATTCCAAATTCCTTCGGGTCTTTGTTGACATATCTGCAGCATAAAACAAAATGCTCCAGAATGTAATCCACATCTTTTATTATTAGTTCTAGTTGGTCAGCAACCCTACTGTGATACTTCCATACATGGCAGTTCTTTTACTAAGTTCCAAGTGCATATTAACCCCAATTGTTATATGCACATTTTGACTCTACTAAGTTTTACAAAAAATTGCAAGATAAACTCGGCCTCATCTATAATTAAGATTGAATCCATAAACCCAACCTCACCATTATTTTCCTTCAAAATGGCAATGTGCCATCAAATCATCTCACTATTTATTGTCTGTGCCTAGATATCTATAGGTTTAGCTCTTCTAACACACCTATATGTCTATTTGTCAAAGCCTATTTTTCCGGTGTACATATTCCATACATATTATGAACATTGAATATAACCTCAACATGTGAAATATCTATTTTTCCCCTTTAAAGTTGGGATGGATTTGCAGAGTTACTCTTCTTTATTTTTGATCTTCTTTTCTCCACTAAATTTTATTTTGTGACCTTTCAACTTTACAGGTCCATTGGCCAACAATGAAAGAGTTCGATCACAAAGATATGGAAAATTAGCTATGGGGAAGAAAGAGAACGAGGAGAATATCTCAAATTATTTTCACAACGTTAGGACATTTTGTTAGCATCGTAGTTTAGTATAATTGTGTTAAACATATATATAATATTTTATGTAAAATATTTTGACTTTATTAGTCTATGTAGCTTTATCTATTATGCATGTACTTTTGCTATTGATATTTGTTTACTTTTGTTTATATTATACTCAGCTTAAATTTTATAAAATGTCAAGAGCATCAAAAAATATTTATCTATATATAAATTCAAATTATAGTTTTGGTATTTCAAAAAATTTGGGCAATTGATAGGAATGTATTCCTACCATTCTAACATTGGAACACATTATATCCGTTTCATTAAGTATACAAAAATGAATATGAATTGTTTGTAATTAGGAACACTTTTTTGGTGTTCCAACGGTGGCACACATATAATGTGTTCCAAAAATCATTCCTTGGAACTCTTTATTTGGAATGCTTTGTTGGCGTTCCAATACTGGAACACATAAAAAGTATTCCAATAATTGTCCCTTGGAACGCTCTTATTCCGTTCCAAGGATTTTGGCAGCCCCAAAATAGGCACGCAATAAAAGCGTTACTGAATTTTTTTGGAACGAAATTTTGCCGTTCCAAAATGAGCATTTTGGTGTAGTGGTAGGTTATATAATGCCTCCAACAACTCCAGAAATTTTGGAAACAGATGCTGTGGTGCATTTCCACTCGTCTGAAGCTTCGACTTGGGACTCTGACACCAGCATCGGCCCAATTTTCAGAAAAGTGTTGTCAGTCAACATGACATTCGCACATCCTCCAAAAGAAGAAGACGATCAGACGTTAGAATTCTTCGAAGAAGAACACTGGGCTCAATGCCTAAGATTTCAATAGGAATCTCGCTTCGAACAACAAGAACCTTCCACCGAAGACGAAGTAAAGCAAGTCGACTTGGGCGATGAATCATCACCTAAACCCATCTTCATCAGCAAAAGGCTGTCAAGAGAAGATCGAGAATCCTTAGTATAAATTATCAAGGTATACATCGACGTCTTTGCCTGAGCTATGAAAATATGCCAGGGATGGACCTACAAGTCATAATACACCGACTTAACAACTTACCTGATGCTAAGCCCATGAAACAGTAACTGCGATGCTTCCATCCTAACATCATGGACGCTATTGAGAAAGAAGTGGACAAACTCATAGACAGTAGGTTTATTCGTGAGGAGCAACATCCAGGTTGGGTGGCCAACATCATTCCCATTACTAAAAAGAACATAAAGATCCGAGTCTGCATCGACTTCAGGGACCTCAACTCTGCTTGCCCAAAAGATGAATTTCCCCTTCCAATCATCGATGTGATGATCGACAACACTTATGGCTTTTAATGCATGTCCTTCATGGACAAGTATTTGGGCAACAACCAGATCAAGATGTTCCTGAAAGACGAGAAGCACACGTCATTCAGAACTCCAAAGGGGGTTTACTGTTACATAATATACCAACGAGCTATGAGCACCATTTTTTGTAAACATCTCCGCAAGACAGTCGAACGATATGTTAATAAAATTGTTGTCAAAAGCTATCAGCGAGGAGATCACCTACAGGATCTAAGAACAGTTTTTGATCTCATGTGGGCACATCAGCTCAAGAAGAACGCAACTAAATCCATCTTCGGGGTTTCTAACAACAAATTCTTGGGTTTCATTATCACCGCAAACGGTATCCGCATCGACCCAGATAAAACCAAGGCTATCCTTGACATGCGCCCTCCGAAGAACTTGAGGGAACTTCGAGGCCTACGAGGACGTCTCACATATATCAGAAGATTCATAGCAAATCTTTCTGGATGATGTAAACCCTTCACCAAACTTATGAAGAAGAGCATTTCCTATGTCTAGACTGATGAATGTCAAATGGCATTTGACGACATCAAAGCTTATCTCACAAATCCCTCAGTTCTGGTAGCACCAGTTGTGGGCAAACCATTCCTTCTCAACGTTCGTACAATAGATCATTCTCTTGATGCTTTATTGGCCCAGAACAATGATGAAGGCTATGAGAAAGCCATCTACTACCTAAGTAGGACAATGATCAGGGCAGAACACCGGTACAACCTCATCGAGAAAGAGTGCCTAGCTTTGTTATTTGTGATACAGAAGACTCGTCATTACGTCTCGGGTTAGACCATCTATGTCATCTCCCGAGTCAATCCACTCAGGGTCCTTATAATAAAGCCAGGAGCGCTGAACTTTCGATTAGCTACATGGGCAATACTACTATCACCATACGAAATGGTTCCAAAAAAATTGTCAAGGGACAAGCGTTAACCAGCTTCTTAGCTGCACATCCCATACTGGAATCATCTAAACTTAATGAGAACATTCCGAATAGGGTGCTGGAGTATAATATCGCCGAAGAGAACTCCATATGGCAGGTGTTCTTCGATGGCACTTCCAGAACAGGCCCTAAGGGTCAGATCATCGCAGGAGTGGGGGTGGTCTTGGTTTCTCTAGACAACCTAGTCAACCAATGTGTATATTTCCTTATAGGGCCATGCTCCAACAATGTGGCGGAGTATAACACTCTTATTATTGGGCTCCAACTAGCAAAATAGCTGGAGGTTGAACCCCTCGAGTCCTATGGTGATTCGAAACTCATCGTTAACCAGGTTCGAGGACAGGACGAGGTTCGTCATGAATACTTGATTTTCTATCACAAGACAGCCTTGGACATTATCTCCACCTTCACCAAGTTCTTCATAGAACATGTACCTCGGCTACAAAATCTAGAGGCTGATGCTCTGGCTGGCCTTGTTTCCTCCCTAACAAACCCTCTTGGGACCCAACACTTTGTTACGATAATTAGGAAGGATTTGGTGTGCCCCAAATATAATCTATGCATGTGTCTAAACCATGCCATGCCAGCAGACGGTGTCAACGTCAGGGCCTGGCAATTACCATTCATAGACTTCGCAACCTACAAAATGTCATGCCCCAATCACGGAGGATCAGAAACTAGCCACTGGGCGTGATGCCATACAAGCTTAGATTATACTTTTATAAGGCAAAACCATTACAGTGTCTGGTATTTCTCAGAAGAACACGACAACATAGCAAAACCAAGCAGATAAATTGAAGTCACAACAAGATATAAAAAAATGTATCTCTTTATTGATTATCTCAAATAATTACAAGACTTGCAACTTAATGCAGAGTTTACAAAAAATTACAAGACCTTTGAATAGCCAACTAAATATACACTTCCATTTAGGCTTTACAACCGAACATGCCAACTTTGCTTATAATGAACTTGCAGATTTGGCTACAATCTTACTGGTACAACTAGTTATACTGTTCCATATATTATATCCCATATAGCAGAAAATATCATCCTGTAAGATGAGCTTATGTGCACCCATCCAAATCATCGATGCCTATTACTGATCAAACAATTTTCCCTATACACAAGCACCTGCAATATTGCCCACAACATGGGTCAGTACATCATCAATGTATTGGCGAACGGTGCTGGCCCAAATCACCCAAGAAGACAACACTAAGTAATCATGTTATAGAACATTATTAAAAGTAGTCTTTATCGTTTCCTTAGGGTCAATTAGCAGTTCATATCCGACAGAAGTAGAGCATGCATATATTTCTTAGCCAGCATAATATAAAGTGTACAGTTATCACACTTGGTGATTCTTATCCATGGTCGTATAGCCATCCATGTACATTTATATTACTTACCTTGCCTGCATAAGATATTGTTAGGAACAATATCATAAATCAATATAATTATCACCGTTCAGGTGATTCTTACCAATATCCGACATCCTTTTCTGTAATTGAGTAGTGACTTACTCTTCCTGTATAAGACATCATTAGCACCGGACCTATCTAAATGAAGGTCACTGGAGACACGCCATCTTGGACCATCTTATAGGTATAACGGTACCCCTTGCAGTATGGGTAGCTAGCCCCACTTAAGGTCCTACATACCGTGCTACTACTTCAACAATGTACTACAACTTCAGCACGAGGTTCCCCAGGACGAATCGGTTTCCAAGGCCTTGGAATACTGTTCGAGGAACCACCTTGTCGACAAGTTGTCCATGACCATGCAAATATATACAACTTATCAATGAAGAATACATATAATGTGTGATAATAAAAACTAAGTAAATAAGCCATCTTTCTTAATAAACCATCATTCTCATTCATATTGCCATCTTTCTCATTCCAGGGTCATGGTGTAATCAACATTCTACATCGACGACGGAATAATATAATATTATTACCCAATCACTTTCCCACATCTTTGATACCAAACATCTTTCCAACCAAAACTCAATGTACTCACCGTCCAATTCTTAGGACTTAGCATCTGTTTAGCATACATTCTTTCGGACATACTTCAAGCATACTCACTACCCAGTTCTTGGGTCTTATTATCTGCGTTACCATCTATTCATCAAGATAAGGCTCGATGTACTCACCGCCCAAGTATTTGGGACTTTTCCTTCACCTGTCAAGTATTTCATTGTAAAGCATACAAGCATATAATTCATGGAAATAATACGCAACAGTTCTCGGGTTACATGATTAATTATCTTTCATTATCTTTCTGACTTTCATGCTAGGTGTTACTCAGCAACTCAATGAGCAACATAGCATACAATCATTTTATTAAGCGTGAAGCTAAAGGATCTTCGAAGGGTTCAACACTACTCACATTTATAAGACGATTCCTGCCATGATCATATAGCCTTCCAAGCAATCCTTCGCATAATCCCAAGTCCAACAAGGCTTCATCGAACCAACCATCCATCATAAGACATCTTGCGGGTCGGGACACTACAATATATACCACTCAAAAAAGTTTTGTCCTCGAAACATAAAACAAAACTCATCCCCAAATTTTAACCGAATTTATAAAACTTTCCAATGATCGACTTGTACTATTAAACATTTCTTTGCAATATCTTGATTGATTTCAAGTAATATACAATCACATCACTGTATTCCAATTTGATTCAAAATAGTTTACCACCTTTGTTCTTTCCTCTAAACTCGTGCAATTACTTAGCACAAGATAATCCTCTCCTGTGACTTCGTTTAAATTTAGCGTACCACTTAGTTGGAATCATACACATATTTTAGGTATCCTAAAAATATATGCATTTCAACCAAGTTCAATGATAGAGAAAACGGACGAGCTACAGGTATAACTTCATTTTCGAACAACAACAATTCCTTAGAGCATCTCATATAGCCGCAATTCACTTATTCAATTCTCCAACCAACTTATAACCCAGTGAATGTTATCAAATTCCAACTCAAAAAAATTTCCACAACCGATCAAAATTTTCTAAAGTACTCTGATGCAGTTATAACAAGTATTCAACGAATCCATAGTTCCCTTTCATGTCCATTATTGTTCATACCATCAAAATTGATAAGACCAATAGTTATATCTCATTTCGATACCATGAATCTCATCGATCAACTCATGTACCTGTATCGTTCGCATCCATATTCTTTATTTACAATATATAAATTTTCCAATTATGATCCACCTTCCAAATTGCACCATTATCTAGCTCTAGCACAAGTTTTCGATGTACCCAAACATTTCTTATATTGATCTAGCCAACATATTATCATCTCACATGAGCAACTCTCATTTCCAGCATTATTAATCTCGAAGGTCATTTCCAAATTTTCTTTCACTCTCGTCGATCTCGATTGCATGTACTACCTCATTCCGTCGTTACACTTTTTCCTCCAATTCCAATCTGATTATCCATAAACAAATTTATTCTGACTGTCTCAAGAAAACTATCGTCAATTTGTACAGCTCAATATGATTCAACCGACCAATTAATCCAACCAGTTATAACAATTTCTAACATTTTGAATAAAGGCAACCATGTTCTGAAGCCAACATGATCTGTCATCCCATCCAACATTGTAACATAGAATTTTCCAATTCCATTCCAAAGTTTAATTCCCAATATATCTCACTAATTCTGACTATACCTACGCAACATCAATAGGGGCATCCTAAGGGTCTCCAACAGTCAACTTAGATATCGATCAAGTCTCTACGATCAGCTATTCTAAGCTAAACCAGACATCCAGCTAACTCATCTGAGATGGACAACTGTAGGGACATATCTATCTCTGATCTTAGAGGCAAACAATTCTTACCATAGGGACTCTATTTATCTCAGGGATAATCTATGATCCGACCAACTTAAGGGACATGGTACACCACCCGAATCTTATGAACTTATACCCCAATACGGACAACTGAAATATATAGCTAACAAATCCAAAACTTAGGCAAGCAAACGATACATTAGGGTCAAGTCTATCTGCCTGTACTCATCCTCGGGTTATATCCAACAAAGTTATTCTAGACTTATCTGCAACCGACAAAACCTATCCGACAATTCTTAATGGTCAATCCTGAAGCCATCAAATAAAACTTTATCAATTGGACATCTAAATCTCAAATTTTTACTAGCATAGACGCAACATCACCTACTCAATCTGACTTGTATTCTCACATTGTATGCAAATTGGGTCTATTCAATCATGCCAACTATTCTGAGTCATATTCCAATATTTCTACCTCAATGGTCTATCATTTACGATCTCTCTTTCGATCTTTTTGCGACATATTCAATTCCCATATTTTTTAGATCATCGATACGGCCTGTACTCTTTAACCAACACGAACATCTCTTAGCAACTCACATTAACCATCAATATTTTGTTTCACATCATCTCCTTGTGATTTCATAAGAATTTTCATCATTCGTGCGCAGATCCAATCACTATGTCATCAATCATCTAGCATTTGTATCTTCGTCATTTAGTGGATATGACATAACTCATTCAGCTAAGTCGAAATTCAACAATTCTATATTCCACGCAATCTCGTTATTCATGCGACAACATCATCTACCGACAGGGTCTATTACATATCGCTGCACCTCGATACTTATTTGTATTCCAGCCATTAGAGTCTCATAAGGAACATCTACTCTTTCATGCAACAAGGGACAAGTGTTCATTCTCTATGCCTTAACATAATCAAGGGTCATAACTTGCTAATTCGGGACACGTCTAATTCTCTCAAGCCCAACTGCACAACGTGCTAAGGTCATCTATTTCTTCAAGCCCATTCTCTATCTTTTTGGTCATTGATGCAACTATCTGCATCTTCTAAATCATTCGCAACATTCCGATAAGCACCTAACATCACCAGCAATTTATTGATGTCTAACATGCAATTTTATTTACTCAATTCTAACATTATTCTATATTCGGTCCATATTATTCTTCCAAATCTTTTGATAGCAACACTCCACCATCGTCACTGAGCCTGCAATTCTTCTTACCTACTGATTCAAGTCGTCGCTTGAATCTATAATTCGTACCACTCCCAACCAAGGCAATCATTTCATATTCTTGAATTCTTATTACCCAACACAATGATGGAACTAGGGATTTCCAGGACCCTTACTTTAGTGTGCGTATTGATCTATAGAAAGTTACAGATTTAATACGTGTTCTAACCCTTTATAGGCAGAAACTAGGGTTCATGAATTATATCTGCAACGGAAAAAAGACAAGTAGTTCCTGGCAATCTTGAGCGGATGACCCCAAGATCTTCTGTACGTATTCCTTTCTCGAGTTGGATGTCGTGTAGGCGATGATCTCCCAACCTTTTCTTCTCCTTGGCAGCCCTCTCTTTCTCTCCTTACGTGAATCACAAATTTAGAGAAAGCTTCAAATTTTTGATCAGTAATTTGGCGGCTAGAGAATAGAGGATATATATAGGCTACGACAGGGACCGTAAGGAAAAATTAGGGTTAGGCCTCCTAACGGATCTGGATATTGCGTGTTCAGCCCTAACACACAATCCAGGCCCATTAACAGTAGCTTGGTCCACTAATGAGCTATTGTTGTACTACATCCCCAATCCCAAATTATGTTTGTGGGCTCCTTTTATTATATGCTCGTTTGGCTTCCCATGTTAAGATATCGAATGTCCGTCGATTAAATTAAGTTACTGACAACTTTATTGATTCGACGTCTTTTATTAAGTAGTACCGCTCAACTTTATTTGTCATGTCGGATGTAATCCACCTGCAGGATTTACATGACAATCCTTATGAGCTCCCTAAAGGGACATCATCAACCTGATGTATCAGGACATGGATTCTATTTATAATCAATAGCCTATCGTACATACAATATTATTACCCAATTCATAGAGCTTGTTGACCCATAATGAATCTCACTCTTTTATGAGTCAAAGTAATGCACACTCATATACATGTCTGTTATTATATCTGGATTAAGAGCACAAGCATCCATAATAACAAAGGTGTTTGTTCTCTTATGTAGTCAGTACAAAGAGAACAACCTCAAGTGGTCCTGTTCAATACACACAAAGTATACTAGTGTAAACCTATAGTCAAGATAGACTAATACCAGATTACACTACAACCTTTCCAATAGATTGTCCAAGTCTATCTAGGTTATGAACTATTTGTATATTCCATAGGGAACTGATAATATGATCTTTTGTGTGACACCACACACCATATTATCTATAATATAGAATATCAGACATTTGTATTAGCACTTGCAACAAATACAATGTACAAACATTTGCCCATATGATTCTCATTCAAAATTTAAGGAAATAAGGTAACTACAAAAGTTATACTTTTAGTATATAAACCTAACAATGATAACTATTAGAGTTTAGCAATGGTTCATCTGAACTCACCAAAAATCTCGCAGCGAGTTATCCGGACATAATCATTTAGGGACACGCCTAGCCGTCATGTATCAATCATAATCCAGCTACGACTCGATATTACATAATACCTTATAGATAAAGTAATCACTATATTATGAACACGGTCAAGGGTCATCTTATTACTAAGAGGGTAAATCCATATACCACTCAAAGCTCACGCCATCTCCGAAACAATATTCCTCTTCGCATCAAACCAACGTCCATAATGGACTATCCATCCCGTAGTGGTTCTGCCGGCCACAAATACTAACTCAATTCTCTCGTATCTGAAATATACCACTCCAACACACATAAGCCAACTCGAAGATTCTGTCGATTTATATTTACTGAAGTCATGAACAATCTATGTTCCAACATACCTCCCCATTACCCACTGCCGATTGCCACATAACAATCGACTTCTATGAATCCCACTCTTAAGACATCAAGCACACATTACCAACTTAATATTCCATCGCATCATTGTTATTTGTTTTGGTATCTTTAAACATTTAATAAAGCACACACATTACAACCCACATATTTAGACTTATTGTATGAAACACCCAGTGAGCGACCAAAATGATCAACAGATTTTCAGTCAAATGATCAACTTAGAATAATTTGGAAATAATACTGAATGATCGCGAAAGCACTTTGAGTCATCGTAGAAGCAACATTGATTTTATCATGGAAACAACTATGAGTAATCACGGAAGTAGCGTTTGAGTCATCGTAGAAGCAACTTTGAATTTTCATATGAGCAACTTTGATTAGAAAGAAATCAAATAAGAATCCAAGAACGTAAATTTGTGCTCTGATACCATTATGTCATGCCCCGATCCCGGAGGATCAAAAACTAGCCACTGGGCATGATTCCATACAAGCCAAGATTGCACTTGTACAAGGTAACCATTATAGTTCCTCGTATTTCTCAGAAGACAACGACAATGCAGTAAAACCAAGCAGATAAATTAAAGTCACAACAAGATATGAAGAAATGTATCTCTTTATTGATTATCTAAAATGATTACAAGACTTGCAGCTGAATACATACTTTACAACAGATTACAAGACCTTTGAGTAGCCAACTGAATTTACACTTGCCATTTAGGATTTACAACCGAACATACCGACTTTGCTTACAATGAACTTGCCGATTTGGCTATAATTTCACTGGTACAACTGAGTTACACTGTTTCGTACATTATGTCCCATATAGCAAAAGACATCATCTTATAAGAAGAGCTTCTGCGCACCCATCCGAATCATCGATACCTAGCACTGATCAAACGATTTCCCCCATACACAAGCATCCGTAATATTGCCCACAACGTGGGTGAGTACATCATCAATGTACTGGCGAGTGGTGTTGGCCCAAATAACCTAAGAAGAAAACACTAAATAATTATGTTATAGAACATTATTAAAAGTGATCTTTCTCGTTGCCTTAGGGTAAATTTGTATTTCATATCCGACAGAAGCAGAGCATACATATTTTTCTTAGCCAAAATAATATAAAGTATACAGTTATCACACTTGTTGATTCTTACCAACGGTCGTATCGCCATCCATGTACATTTATAATACTTACCTTGTCTACATAAGACATTTCTAGGAACAATATCATAAATCAATATAATTGTCACCATTCAGGTGATTCTTACCAACATCCGACATCTTTCCCTGTAATTGAGTAATGACTTACTCTTCCTGCACAAGACATCATTAGCACCGGACCTATCTACATGAAGGTCACTGACGACAAACCATCTTGGACCACCTTACAGTTATAACGACGCCTCTTGCAGTGCCGGTAGCTAGCCCTACTGAAGGTCCCGCATACCATGCTACTACTTCAGCACTGTGCTAATACTTCAGCACGAGGTTCCCCCTAGGATGAATCGGTTTCCAAGGCCTTGGAATATCGTTTGAGGAACCACCTTGTCGACAAGTTGTCTATGACCATACAAATATATGCAACTTATCTATGAAAAATACATATAATGCATGATAAGAAAAACTAAGTAAATAAGCCATCTTTCTCAATAAACCATCATTCTCATTCGTATTGCCATCTTTCTCATTCCAGGGTCTTGGTGTAATCAATATTCTACATCGACGATGGGATAACAGAATATTGTTACCCAATCCCTTTCCAACATCTTTGATACCAAACATCTTTCCAACCAAAACTTAATGTACTCACTGCCCAATTCTTGGGACTTAGCATCTGTTTAGCATACATTCACTCAAACATACTTCAAGCATACTCACTGTCCAGTTCTTGGGTCTTATTATCTGCGTTACCATCTATTTATCGAGCTAAGGCTCGATATACTCACCGTCCAATTATTTTTGACTTTTTCTTCATCTGTCAAGTATTTTATTGCAAAGCACGCAAGCATACAATTCATGGAAATGATACGCAACAGTTCTCGAATTATGTGATTAATTATCTTTCATTATATTTTCGACTTTCATGCAAGGTGTTATTCAACAACTCAACGAGCAACATAGCATACAATCCTTTTATTAAGCATGAAGCTAAAGGATCTTCAAAGGATTTAGCACCACTTACATTTATAAGATGATTCCTGCCCCGATTGCATAGGCTTCCCAGCGATCCTTCGCTTAATCTCAAGTCCAACAAGGCTTCATGTTTGCCATGACAAAAGGTTATACGAACTTTTTGTATATTAAATGTAAAAAGAGTACAATCGATTCCTAAACAGAAGATCTAAGTACAAAATTTCTGGAAAAGTGTGATGGCAGAGATCAAGCACTATAGCGGTTCTTTACTCCATTGACGATCTAACGACGAGTTGAACTTGCTTTAGCTTTCTGATGCTGGTGATTGAAACTCAGGGGTTTCCAATCAAGAGGGTACAAAAGTTGAAGATTTTGAAGCCTCTTTATCGAAGGAAAACTTCTTATATTTATAGGGGAACACATATGCGATGTGCATAAAGATTGTGCAGGAAAGTTGCACTAAGGGATATGAAAGAATCTTGAGGTTGTACGGTAGGGGCTGCTGCTGAGCTGACACGTGGTAGACACTAGGATTCTCCTATATCAAGATCTTTGGAAGAGTTATCAACAACTCAATAAACTACATTTGGCGTGTGTTTATTGTTGATCGAATGAACCTAAGCAGATTTTGTTCCTCCAAGGTTAGATTTTGTCTTATCTTAGGGGGGCATTGGTTTAAACAAACCGATTGTATATGTCCCTCGTTTATGAAAACAAAGTCCATCCTTATCTGTGGTTTAAACAAACTGATAGGATAGGGCTCTTATCAACAGAATCGACCTCTATTATATCTTAAGAGCAGTGGTTTAAGGAAACCAATTCGGGTACTATCTGAAAAGCCACCCGTGGAACCATGCCACCTGCGCTTCTGGGCTACCAGTAGACTGTTCTTCAGGTGACGGAGTCACCACACTTTTAGAGCGACGAGATGACTGTGCTTCGAGCGACGAAGTCACTGTGCTTTAGGGCGACGAGTAGACTTGTGCTATGGGCAACAGAGTCACTGTGCTTGAGAGCAAGCAGTGGACTTGTGCTTGAGGCGACGAAGTCACCATGCTTTAGGGCGACGAGTAGACTTAGACTTCGTCTTGACATGAAAGGAGGATTTGCGCTTTTGGGCGACGAGTAGACTCAGTTTTGAAGACAAAAGAGCTACTACACTTTTGGGTGACGATTAGACTCGGTTTTGAAATCAAAGGAGCCATTGCGCTTTTGGGCGATGAGTAGACTCGATTTTGAAGCCATTGCGCTTTTGGGTTGACGCCAGGGCGCTGTGGGCTGGCTACGATTTTGAGTCGAAGGATCTAGTATATGTCGATGTCTTTTAAGAGGAATTAATGACTGCCCTTTTGATGGACGAGTCGATCATCCCTTCTTTAATTAATACCGTCATTTTGGGGAATTCCAAGAAGTTAGTAGCCTAGGATTCAGTCAAAATAAACCTATTAAATGAGGTTTATTATGCTGTATTTCAGGTTCATCCATTAATTCGAGGGCCTTTAACCAATGGCCACATGTCATGTGGGTTGGACCACTCTTTTCCTATATAAAGGGAATCTTTTCTGAAGGGCTGTGTCTTCTGTCTCTTTAATATTCCCACCATCATGCTCGATCCCGACTTAGCTTTGAATGACCGTTAGCCTTGCATAAGTCGACTGTTGGTCGTGGATCCCTTCATTTTTAGAAGCTGTGTCCTTATAGAAGAACTGCTATTGAGTTTTGAGATGCACTTGAGCGTTTGGCGTAATGAGTTCGAACATGAACAACAACTTGGAGGTCTTCGAGATCCAAGCTTTCATATTTTGATTGGTTGCCAATCCGAAGAGCCACAAGTTGTGCTCTGCCCTGCTCAATGGCAGTGGCACAGCCTGTGCTGTGGACTGAGTTCTTGCTTAGGCCAATAGCTGCTTCAGGAAGTGGCTCGCTCTGACAGCGCTGCACGTCTGGGAGGCTGTGCGTCTGTGAAGATTAACCCCCATGTATGGCGCCTGTGAAGATTAACCCTCTTGTACATCTCTAGATGCTTTAGTTCTTTTTATGATAAATCTGTAATAGATCCTTGTAGGCATGATTTAAGCAAAGAAGCTCTTTTCTTATAATCATGATGAATCTGTAATAGATCCTTGTAGGCATGATTTAATAAAGAACCCTTTATGATCTGTGGTTTCTGATCTTCTATCTGCGCTTTTGGGTACCTGAGCTTCGTGAAGCTTTGTGTAGCGAGAACACTACCTGCGCTTTTGATATGTCTGCACTTTTTCATGCTTCTACAAGACCCCCTTCAAAGTGTTTTGAACTTGAGTAAACCTCGGAATACTTTGAAAAGAAGCATGACACGTGTCCTTTACAAGCGAATGCCCATCACATCTACTGACAGGTTGTCGTCACGCTTAGCCTTCGGTATTAAATGCCTTGAGCCGTTGCTTCATTGAAAGTTTGATCACAACTCCTCGTTTCTAGGGAACGGTCATCATGACCTTAACTTTTCATTCCCACAACGTCCGAAGAGTTTTCCTCGATCATGAAGCATTTTGTCTTCTTCTGGTGACGTGGTCATTCCCTATAAGTAGAGTTTGTTAGGAAGGAGAAAAGCTTTTTGACTTTCTTTTTTCTTCTCACCGAAGCTTTTTATTAGAGTCTTCTTCTTCTTTCAAACCCTAACTTTTCCTGCCATGGCTCCCAATAAATCGAGAACCCCAAAAGCTCCTGCGGTGAAGTCGAAGAAGGTAACGGGGCAGCAACTAGCTCCAGACCGGCTGCCATGAGTACGAGACAGACGAGAACGTCATTAACAAGACAAGCTGGAGAGGCCACGACGAGCACTCGACAGGCCAGAGGGAAGTAGCTGGCCTCTGAAGCCGTCGTTACTGAGCAACCTCCTAACGTAGTAGTCTTAGTCCAGGGAGACGTGCGGCCGCCTATTGCCAGTAGGTGTCTGATCAACATTTGACATTCTTGGTTTGCTGATGCATATGAGCGTCGACTCTTAGGAGCGTCGCCTCGAAGATATGCTGATGTCTTTTCCTGCTGATGTGCATGGGCACTATTCTTCGAAATGGTGTTCCGAAGATGTGTTGAGGCTCTATTAATCTGACACGCAGAGTTGTTACTTTCGATAAAGTAATGACCCACTCTGTGACGAGATTTCGCACAACCAATGTCTCTGTACAGTGCTTCCGACAAAGTATCTGCACGAATATTTTTTGGCTGACTGTACGGATGATGATTGTGTGGATGCTGGTGCAGTACCTTTGTTTTTGTAAAATATTTTGCATATTTCTGACATACTTTCTTAACGTACAGTTCCTGTGTCCGCGTCTCTCTTCGGGGACATCCTTTTGAATTTGACGATTTGTGCCTCGAGCATAAACATTGACGAGGCGCTTATCACTCCCGTTCAGCAGCTGATCACCCAAGGCCAACCGAAAGGGCAACTAGTTATGATACGGGATCAACAGCCCGTATACTTTCACCGTATAATAGACGGGGCAAGTTGTCTCCTCTATCTGACCCCATCAGGATGCTGAAACCTTCGTTTTTTGGTGATCAGCTGGTCTTGGAAAAATACCAAGCTCCTAGAGAAAACGAAAACTGGTATTTTGAGAATGATGGTCTCTCTTTGTACGTTCTGTGGATCGATCGGCACATATCCCACTTTCGGTCTTCTTTTACTTGGCCGATAAGCGTTTTAAGGAATATGATCTGACCCCGATGCGAGGAGGTTTGATGACCGACCATATCAAAGTGGAGCGGTGCTCTACCTAGAGGAATTCTTTCAAGAGTGCACCCGACGGTACATCAGCTACCGGCTATACATATCTGACCATATCAAAGTGGAGCGGGTGTTATTCCCTGGCTGTTTGCTTGTAAACTTTACCATAGAAGTGCTTCCGTTCCGAGCCTTTTTTTTTACTAATAGGCATCTGGCCACAGGCTATACATATCCGAATGATATGTTTCATGTCGAACGTTGGACTTTCTCCAAGGTAGAATGGAGGGAACTAACCCAGTGGGTGTTGGGTAGATTCAAGTAGGATTTGATAGGTACGGACCTGCTTCGCGCCATTAGGGCTACTGAACATGGAGTAGAGATCAATCGGTCTTTGTTTATAGCCTTGTTGGAACTATTTAACCACCATACCGGGGCCTTCTTCACCCCTTATGGGGTGATGGGTTTAGCCCTCTATGAGATGCGTGCCATCTCAAAGTTACCATAGGGGACGTACCATACAAGGAATATACCTCTTGTAAGGAGGAGTTTCTAGTACTGGAGAACAAATGTCCTGAGATGATGGCTGTGTATAAGGAGTTGTTTTGCCATCACCAAGTATGCACGCGCCTGGACGGGACGCAGGATCCGCCATATATCAAGATCTGGACGGACTGTATCTTTACCAAGCGTCCGTCGATGCCGAAAAAGGTTTATTTTACTGCACGTTGGGCATATACTGCTGACGAAGTAGATGATCTGATGGCTGAAGTGGGGGTATCTGCTTCTTCAGTGGATGTCAAGGGGAAACCCACCTCTAAAGTTCATAATTACTTCTGTCAAAATCTAATTGCTTCCGAAAGCAACCTTAGCCACCTTCCTGATGATTTGGCTGCAGAAGGCCATGGTTCTAGGTGGTTCTGGGCCTGCAGGACGAATTAGTCAGGACTTAATTCTGCCAGCTGTGAGGTTAGCCTTCCAACATTCCCTGGCTCTGCTGCCGGCCATGGTATGTGACATCCTGTGTGGTTTGCGAGAGTTTTCCAAGAGGATAATAGAGTATCGTATGGGAAATAAGGAATTCCTGTGGGTTGGACTCCCCTACCATTACTTGATGGGTTGGTTGGCTTTGCATTGCCCTGGTCTGATAGTCCTCAACACTCTTAAAGGTTATGATGCAGGGGACACGATGCTGCACAACTATCATCGTGTGAAATGGCTCCATCAGGATGTTCCTGTCTGTAGATGGGCGCTGGGCCGTTTGGAAGGCTACGCTCTCGCCTGGGTTTCGCCCACATACAATGGTTTCCTTGCGGATGATGAGTTAATGGATAATAACCTAACTTTCGGTGCCTCTCATTGGTTGCAGTCTATTGGACCTTCCCACTTGGTGTAACGAAATCGAAATTGGGTGTTTTTGGAGCCTTACATGCCTAGCCGATTCGCACGTCAGTTTGGCTATAGCCAGACCATGATGGACAATCCCAACTCCTGTCTTGGCTATGAAGGAAGTCTACTGGATGGTGCTAGGGCATGGTGTTATTACAATGCCGGTGTCACCGGACCAAAGTTTACCATCCCCTCGATGCATGACAAGACTCGTATTTTGTATTCCGCTGTAAAGTTCTACTGTGTTTAAAACAACTTCTCATCACAATCGAGGGCGAAGCTTGCTTGTGGGGACGAAGTTTGAGACCCCTTTATTGGCTTTTAAGATCTCCAGGGGCTTGCATCATCGGAGAGTAGAACCATGAATGGCTCCAGCTCATCGCGGGAGGAGAGAGGGGAGGAAATGCTCCTGAGTAACCTGCAAAAATGTCAGGTTTCTTCCGGAGTGAGCCCTCGTCTGGTAAAAAGGACAAAAATAGCTGTTGTGCCTCTATGGGGTGGACCCTTCCAACAGTCTCCATTGGAACAAAGTGCTCCACCCGTTGGATCTTCTTTGTGGGTAAGCCTTAGTGTTTTATTTTTGAGGTTTTATTCCATACTTTTTGTTCATCACTGCTTTGTTTGTGTAGGCGGGGCCCACATGGTCGAAGAGCCTTAGGGAACTTCCTAAGGAGCCTGTCCCAAAGGTGTCTCAAGTAGAGGGGAGACTGTAGCTGATAATACTGCGGACCCGAATGATGTCCCTCCTCCTGCTCCTTTTGAGTATGAGACCCAAGGCTCTTAATAGCTATTAGCTTCGCTCCGACAGAAAGCTTTCATGGGGCTGATTGAGAATGGGCCAGTGGAGGTACCCGAGGCCGACGTGGTAGCTGCGAAGAACGGGATTCCGGAGTCCGTACTCATGACAGGCCAAGGGGACCTGGATGCTGAAGGAATTACCCAAGATCCTCTCATCGTACCTTCTCTCTATGTTGAGAGAAGTATTGAAGATAGTCTCGCTGTGCCTGGGGAGGAAGGGGATCATCCAGTCGAGGAGCTGTCTTTGACAAATCTTGAGGATTCGTCTCGACGATTGGTCGAAGGTCCCTTAGAAGGGTCGACAGCGAAGGCTGTCGAAGAATTGGCTTGTTAGGATATTAAAGGGCCAACAAAAAAGACTGTCGAACAACTGGTCGACGGGATCATTCTAAGAGCCTCCGAGGTGGCGATCGAAGTGTTGGCTGGCATGGTTCTCGGGGAAATGGTTGAGAAGACCATTGTAGCACAATTTGATACGGCTGTTGACAAGCCGATAACTGAGGTCCCAGACGAGGTGGCCACTGAGGTGATGGTTGAAGATAGTGTTGCTGATGAACCTGCTGGCATCAAAGAGATCGAGGAAAGACTAGTCGAGAAGACTGCCGACGAGCTGGATGCTGGAGCACTGGTCGAGAAGACCACTTAGGAGTCAGTCGCACCGACCGCTGAGGCGACAACCGTTGCGGTTGCTCATTCTTTGGTTCATGCTGATTTGGCTGCGAAGATAGTTGAAGGACCAGTAAGGGAGCTTGTTGAAGTGCCAGCCGCCCCTTCGGCCTCTGCACTACCTATGACATCTGCCACGGCTACGACACTATCCGTAATACCTAGACATGTTTCAGCTACCGTTACTGCCCCGGGACCCTTCATCGCAGCATCCCCCGTGACCCCGATGAGTTTGGCCGATAATGCTTATTATACCAATCTTATTCTGAGCACCATTCATCATGCTCTTATGCATGGGATTGAGGGTGTCCTGCAGAATAACCAGTCGCTTAGGCAGCCCCGGTCTATTGTGAGTGCCCAATTGGTGGCCTTACGCAGCCACTCGGAATGTGAGGCGACGGCGGACGCGATTGACGATCTGCTGGCCGAGTTGGAAGACACTTCCTTGGAGCTTCAAAATCTCGAGCACAGTATTTCGACCCTAGCTGCTGTGGAGCTAGAGAAGATTGCTTCCGAAGCATCCTAGCATAAGCAGAAACGTCAGGCCTTGACTGTCCGGCTGGCCGAGGTCGAGATTGCGATCGAGGATGTGATCGACGTAGAAGAGGCTCGGGTCTGTCATTGCGTAGTTGCGGAAGATCAGTGTGAGTCCCTCCGGGAGTAGATCCGGAGGCTAAAAGAGACTTTGGCACTCTCAAAGAGCGATTTAGAGAAGTCGAGGGACAAGAAAGAGGCCCTCCATCTGCGCTCTAAGACTTTAGCCCGAGAGAAGAAAAGTATTGGTGTGCGCCATGCGGAACTGGTTCTTGTGTGCAAAAACCTGTCCCCGGCTGAAGATGAAGCTGCTCACTATCAGGAGGCCGAGCGCCGAGCCCAAGCAATGGTTGGCCCCCAGATCACTCTTTTAAGGAGTCGACTAGAAGGATTTATGCATCGGTCTTCCTAATTTTGACTTTTTTTTGTCTTCTTGTCTCTCAGTTTGCGAGAGACTACTTTTGTAAACAAAGAAAGAAAACCCTTCCATTTTATAAACGAAAATTTTGGCTTTGTTTCTTTGCTTGTCTTTCTGCTGTGAACTTTTTTGTACTAGAATGAGAATTCCCTCAGAGGTAGCATTACATGAGTGGATGGACATAACTCCATTGGGGATAGGTGTTTACTCCGAGGTGATATGGACATAGTAACATAGAATTTTTTTTGGTGGTAGGACTTTCCTTACTCAGAGGTTATATGGACATAGCAAGGATAGGCACTATGGGTGTATAGAATGACTCGGAGGTAATATGGATGTGAAAGGTTCTATAGATAATTATGACAATCGTGGGGGTTATCACGGAAGGAATGTCTACTCAAAGGTAATATGGACATGGTAGGCACAATCATCGCTATGGTGTAGAATAACAATTCAGAGGTAGTATGGATGTGAAATATTTTCTATATAGTTTATGACAACACATGGTTGTCATAGAAGAGAAGACTACTCAGAGGTAATATGGATGTGGCAGACGCGAACTTCGTTTAGGGTGTAGAAAAACAATTCAGAGGTAGTATGGACATGAAATATCTTGTCTACTGAGGGTGATTGTAGAAGGGATGAATTCTTTTAATGAAATTCAGGAACGCCTAAGGGGGTGTGGGTACCTATGCTGGTTTGAACCTCAGACAATATTTCTTGAGGAAGTTGCAATTGATTGGCATCATTAGCAAGTTGTCGTTTGGTTTGGCCAGTCGGTAGACACAATTGGAGTAGACCGTCTCTATGACGAACGGTCATTCCCATTTGGGCTCGAACTTTCCAGCAGTTTTGTGAGTCATTACCATCGGTCTTTGAACGGATAAGATGAGGTCGCCCACTTGGAATGTTCTTTCCCGGACCTTTTTGTTGAAGGCCCCAAAAATCCGAGCTTGGTAAAGCTAGATTCATTGCTGAGCTAGCAGACATTTTTCATTCAACGCCTCTAACTCTTATAGCCGCCGGTGTTGTTTATCTTTGTCGGTCAGCTGGTTGGTGATGGCTACCCGTAAAGATGGGATATGGATCTCCAGGGGAAGCACTGCCTCGCTTCCATAAGCAAGAGAGAATCGTGTGTTGCCCGTGTTTTTTGAACGGTTGTACGGTAAGCCCACAGACACTCGCCAAGCTTCTCATTCCAATCGCGCTTATTAGAAGAAACGACTTTCTTAAGTAATTTGACGATAGTCATATTTAATGCTTCGGCTAGCCCGTTTGCTGCAGGATTGTAAGTCGTTGATGCTACATTCTATATTTGATTCTTATCATAGAACCGATGGAATGCGTGGCTAACAAACTGCGGACCATTGTCATGGATAGTCTTTCTGGGCACTCCAAAGCGGTATATGACATCATGTTTGACAAAGCTGATCATGTTCGAGGTTTTTACCTCGGCTAGAGGTACTGCTTTCGTCCACTTAGAAAAGTAGTCGGTGATGGCGAGTATGAACCGATGTCCACTGGAGGATGGTGGACTGCTCGGTCCAATGATATCCATTCCCCATGCTTCAAATAGCCAGGCGGCCGACGTGGGGTGTAGAAACTCCGAAGGTCGGTGAATGAAGTCAACATGCAACTGACATACCTGGCACTTCTTTGCGTAATCAACGATGTCTGCCATTATAGTGGGTCAGTAGTACCCCATGTGACACAGTCGGTCCTGTAACTTGGGACCAGGCTGGTGGGCTCCATATGTGCCATCGTGTGCCTCCCGAAGATCTTTTTGTGCTTCTGTCTTGGATAAACATCGTAAGAGAAGCCCGTCATATGAACGACTATACTGCATCTTAGTAGCTGTATCATAAAAGAACCGGAGAGAGCGTCTCTTGACAGAAGTAGCTTCCTTCTGGTCTTCAGGTAAAATCCTGTAGACTGCATAATCTATGAACGAGAATCGCCAGTCATGAAGGTCAACATTAGCGTTAATTTGTACTGAGTAACTCAAACACGTTTGTAGATTATTCTTCGGGCAAACCAGCTCTCGGCCCATTACCGTGATGATATAATGGGTTCTAACAAGAGCTGCTAGAGAAGCAGCGAGGCCAGCTAGCGCATCGGCCTCCAAGTTCTGCAACCGAGGTACATGTTCTGTAAAGAACCCTGTGAAGGTAGAGATGATATCGATTGCTGCCTGGTGGTATGAAACCATATCTTCATGCCGAACTTCGTATTATCCTCGAACCTGGTTGATAATCAGTTTTGAGTCACTATAGGCCTCGATGTAGTCAACCCCCAGCTGTTTAGCGAGCTGTAGTCCGATGATGAGAGCGTTATACTCAGCTACATTATTGGTGCATGGCTCTATGAGAGAATATGCACGGTGGATGACCAAGCCATCGGGAGTGATAAAGACCACTCCGACCCCTGCAACGATCTCTCATTTGGGGCCTGTTCTTGAAGTACCGTCAAAGAACATGCGCCAAACCGAGTTGTTTGAGATGGTATTGGACTCTAAGACTTCATCAGGGATGTCGTCATAGAGCTTTGATGTCTCTGGCATGGAGTGTGCTACTAAGAAGTCGGCCAATGCTTGGCCCTTGACTGCCTTTTGTGGGACGAACACCATGTCATAAGGAGTCAAAAGTATCACCTATGTGGCTAATCATGAGTTCAAGGCCCCTGGCTTGGTCATAAAGACACTGAGGGGATTGACGCAAGAGATGACGTGAATCGTTTATCCGGCCACATAATGGCGTATCTGCTGGATGGCAAAAAGAAGAGCAAGACACTCCTTCTCCACAGGATTATACCGATGCTCGGCTCCAATCATGGTCCTGCTAAGGTAGTAGATTTCCTGTTCGTGGCCTTCATTGCTTCTCTGGGCTAGCAAAGCACCGAGAGAATGGTCTATAGCTCGAACGTATAGCAGAAAGGGTCTCCCCATGACTGGTACTACTAGTACTGGAGGACTAGTGAGGTACTTCTTGATGTCATAAAACGCGCGTTGGCATTCATCTGTCCAAACAAAAAAACCCTTTCTTCATCAGTTTGGTGAAAGGTTGACATCTAACAGAGAGATTTGCTATGAATATTTTGATGTACTGACCCACGTTGCGGGCAATATTACGGGTGCTTGTGTATGGAGGAAATCGTTTGATCAGTGCTAGGCATCGATGATTCGGATGGGTGCGTAGAAGCTCTTCTTACAAGATGATGTCTTTTGCTATATGGGACATAATGTATGGAACAGTATAACTCAGTTGTACCAGTGAAATTATAGTCAAATCGGCAAGTTCATTGTAAGCAAAGTCGGCATGTTCGATTGTAAATCCTAAATGGCAAGTGTAAATTCAGTTGGCTACTCAAAGGTCTTATAATCTGTTGTAAAGTATGTATTCAGCTGCAAGTCTTGTAATCATTTTAGATAATAAATAAAGAGATACATTTCATCATATCTTGTTGTGACTTTAATTTATCTGCTTGGTTTTGCTGCGTTGTTGTTTTCTTCTGAGAAATACGAGGAACTATAATGGTTACCTTATACAAGTACAATATTGGCTTGTATGGAATCATGCCCAGTGGCTAGTTTTTGATCCTCCGGGATCGGGGCATGACATAATGGTATCAGAGCACAAATTTACGTTCTTGGATTCTTATTTTATTTCTTTCTAATCAAAGTTGCTCATATAAAAATTCAAAGTTGCTTCTACGATGACTTAAACTATATCTTCATGCCGAACTTCGTATTATCCTCGAACCTGGTTGATAATCAGTTTTGAGTCGCTATAGGCCTCGATGTAGTCAACCCCCAGCTGTTTAGCGAGCTGTAGTCCGATGATGAGAGCGTTATACTCAGCGACATTATTGGTGCATGGCTCTATGAGAGAATATACACGGTGGATGACCAAGCCATTGGGAGTGATAAAGACCACTCCGACCCCTGCAACGATCTCTCCTTTGCACTACACCAAAATAGATGATTTGCGACAGTTAGAATTATCTAACATTGACGTATTAAAACTGTCATTATATTTTCGACAGATTAAAATAGTTGTTTAGTATCAAAATTCCTTTAAAATTTTTCTATTCCCGCACTCAATTTTTAGAAACTCACAATTCCCTCTCATTCCCACCCCTTAATTTTCACGATTCTCTCTCATCCCTCCCTCTCTTTCACTTTCACTTTCACAGGAAAAGTCACAAGGCTGTGGCCGCCTCTTCGACCGGCGCAACTCCATCACCGGCAAAGCGACCAAGAGGCGAGAAAACCTCCATCGGGTACATCTTTTCTTGAGTTCGTTTTGATTAGGGATTTTGGGTTTAGATTCCTCTTCTCCTTCTCTTAATATCGGTTTGATTAGGGATTTAGGGTTTAGATTCCTCTTCTCCTTCTCTTACATCGGTTTGATTAGGATTTTGGACCACCACTGCACCTCCATTTTTATTAGGCGAGAAGACCTCCATTAGGATATCGAACCTCCATCGGCGAAGCTACCACCACGGCACCGGAGAATCATTGACTTCAACTGCTCCTTCGAAGCGCAACGGACACCAACGGCCTACCCAACCCAAAATTCACTAAAATTAGGTATGGATTTGGGACATTAATAATGATGGTGGATCCTGAGGTTTTGTGTTTCAACCCAAAATTCACTTAAAAGTTCCTCTTTAGTATAGACATGGTTGTCCTTCATGTTTGCAATTGCCTTGATATTCTTTGACATGTTTATATTTTATATATAAGTTACACAAGAATATTTTTTTTCGTGACATATATGTTTGAAATAAGAATTTTAATGCAAATTAGGCTAAAGGGGGTCTAGAACAGACAGCATGAGGTATGCCAGTGTATAAAAAAATGGTGCCTTAACTTTGCCTACCGAGTGTTTCAAGTGATTCTGCAATCTAATATAATTTTTGACAGTGTATCTAACTATGATGTTTGTGTCATAGGTAGGACACTAGTTTTAGGTTATAATAGTGTCAAGTTTCTCACCATGAATCAAGGAAAGCTATATACATATATATATCATGGATTAATCTTTATGTCAGCATCTGGAAAAGAAGTCAAATACTTAACTTAATGTTGTAATGGCAGGATGTGTTGCTTAAACAATTCAATTTGGTGAGTGCCATGATGATACGAGGAATTTCAAGGTCTGGGTCTTTATTCTTGCTAGTGCTCCTTCCTTTTCTAATATATGAATTATTAATCTTATAGAAAATAAAGAAAATCATGGTTCCTGTTTCACCTTGATCATGTGGAGTGCACTTTAGATTATAGGTCTTAATTCTTTTCTATTTTTTAATTGTTTTTAACTTTCTGGCAAACTCATGCATGTTGACACGCCAAATTTTTTGTATCAGAAAGCAACAAGAGAAGCAACAAGAGAAGGCTATGGCACCGAGAGATAGGAACATATTAAATTTAAAAAAGAAGTTGCAAAGCATCCTAACCTCCTTCATGGCTAGACTTGGGAGGTAACTACCACCTTATCATATGATAGATAATTCGCTATTTGCTTCCCTGACATTGTCACTTTTTTAATCTTGTTACAGCTGTAAAAATTTGTAGTTGTTTTAGTTTAGATTTTGAAACTTCATATTTCATTATGTCATATATTCCCTATATATGTTTCAGAATAGATAAATTGATAATGTAGTTGCACCTGATTAATTTGCTGGCCTTTTGTTCTCGACATAAGTTTCAAAACTGTTAGTTGTTTTGATTTGTAATGTAGTTGTACCTGTTTTGTTGGCTTTTTGATTAAGGTAACTAAGGTTGCATGCATATAGATCCTTCCAATACATTATATGGCATATGATACCATCTTTAAAGTTAAATATTTGTGCATGTGGATGAACAAATTTCATGTACTTTCTTTTCTTAAAATATCCCATTTGCTACAAATTCCTATACATTATGGCATCTATTCATAAGTTTCAGAACAGATAATGGATCATTCAATGTCACTTGGTTTTTCTGCTTCATTTTTTCTTTTTGCTTTTTTTTGCCACTCAAGGTCACTTGGATTTATACTTTTGTCATGTCAAATGCTCTCGTACACCTGACATCAAATAAGCCGACTAAAACATTTTTCCTATGATAATTTTGTAAACTGAAATTGGATTGTGCATTGATAGATTAATACCTGCAATGGCTTTTACTGCGATTACTTAATAAGCCTTACAATCCCAAGATGTGGATAGAAGCGTGGACTGGCTGGTAAATGTTTCTAATCCTGTTGGCCGATCGGTCTTTTTAAACTATTCTAGTCACAATATTGAATCCACTAATATTATAGAGGACATAACATAACAGAGTTAAATGAAAGAAAATGATTCAAAGATGTCCCAAAAAATTTGATGAGACCATTATGAAAGCACAATCCGGTTAATAACTTTTTGAATCTGTTCAGCCACCTGCCAAGTAGGATACATCTTACATGGAATTAGATCAAGCTTTAACTCTCTTTTTTTTTCTTCTAAATGTGTCATGAAAAAGGACATATGTGCTAGTGTACCTCCCAGTTGGATCAATACCGTGTTCATCACACACCACCTCCTAGATTTACGTATGTTTGGCAATGAAACTATATGCTGCTCATAAATAACCATTTAATTTTCTTCCATGTAATATCAGTTCCTATGTATTTCCAATTTTTTTGTTGTCCTGAAGACTATGCTATTGTGGAACATTTGAAATCTAGTTATGATTTACCAGTATATAGTAGCACTTCTAGAACATTGGTTGAATTGTGTACCTCTCGATACTGTCCTACATGCTGACAATTATGGAAAGATTTTCTCTCACATTAAACCAAACAGCATCCTGGGTCTGTCACATGATTTTCTTCTTGGTCATTTTCAGTCCGCCAACCTTGATTTTCCCAAAAACATTAATGTGATTGATGTACGTCCCAAGGGTATGGGTCCATCAGTTAGGAGGCTTTATATGCAGGGAAAAGAGTTTAATAGTGCTGGCATCAATTCTAGTTTTGCAGTTCACCAGGTGTAATATTTTCCACAATACAGACTTTTTCTGTAGTATATTCACACATGGATAGAAACTTGTATCTCCAGATAGCCCCATTGAAGATAATGTCATTCATTTGTTTTCTTTGATTAGCAACTGTTGGACCAACCAACCATATCTTACCATCTATATTATGTTCCAAGGATGATGGTAGGGCAACATATGTTGCTCTGGGATGGTTAGTTGCTTTGGAATCTCCCTTCACATGCTATATGCAGGAATACAAGAGTGACATATTTGGGAAGTGTGGTAAGCTCAATAACATGATATATGCTTTATTGTATGTGCTCTGATTGTTTGGTTGGATCTAGGCATTTTGCTTGGGCTATCCATGGAATTGTGGCGGCCCTATTTAGATACACCAAGAATGGAATTAAGCTAAGAGTTGGCTACAATTTGTAAAAGGTCAAACAACATGATTTTAGGTGAAACTGAAACATGCCCAACATTCTTGCAACAAAGAAAGGCCCTTAATGAACTGAATTTTTTTAGAGCTTGCTATCGTTGACATTTTTTATATTTATACTAACACCTTTCTATCATATATCAGCTTTTTCACCAAAATACTTGTTCTTCATATAATAAACGGACCCATTGAAGGTCTCATGGTGATCTATCTGTGCTATTATCTTACATTTTTGTAGGTATGTACTACGATTACTTTTGTTTTATCATATAGATTCCACTATCTATTTTAGTTACTAGATAAGCATCCAATGTACTGTTGCTTATGATCTGTTCTACTAGGAGCTGAATGGTGGGCACAAGACTTCAGAAAGTCTTCCCCCGCCTTTGAGTTGTGTACCACTAATTCCTGGTAAGTTAATTACTCCTTGAAAAAAAAATCTTAATTAATGTTCTGGCCCTTCTTAGTTAATATATAAAGGTATAGAGTGCATGTAAAATGGTGTTATAAAATTGAAGAAGCCTTCAATTTGACTGTAATGTAGTTGCTTCCTAGAATACCTTTATGGAACAACTTTTTTTGGGTATCTTTTCATATTGTTATATGATGTATGCCTATTCTTTATATTATTAACTCCAACTATTTTGAAATTAGAGTAAATGTGTTAACTTAACCTTTAAGTACTATGTCAAAATGTAAGATTTTTTTCTCTGATGAAAGACAACAATGGTCTAGTGCAGACTGATATATGCATTTATTTTGCATGAGTGTTCCCTAGAATCAAGCTCCATGATAGTGGCTTGGCTTGCATTCAGGATGTGCTTAAGTGGCTTCCATAACTAATCTTTGACATTCAGGAATGAGCAAAAGATGCTTCTGAGTATCCAATTTCTCGGCCAAGGTTAGATTGCAGTGCTGAAATTGGTTTAGATGCATTCTATCTACATATTTTTCCCTGTGAATATACAATAAGATTTTGAGGCTTCTAATTTTAATGTTTTTTATGCATTTCACGTAGCAATAGTTGTTACTACTTGATTACTTTTGAGTGGTGCTGACGGCACACGCGGTTGCTATGAATTTGTATACATAAAATTGGCAGTTTTGAGTTCCGGTTGGCTAGACTTTGATCAGTAACTACAACTCTGACAATTAACTACTGTACTGTGAGTGATAATATTCACCAGGGAGCTCTCTATACGAATTGGCTTTCAGATTTGCAAGGTTCTCATCATATTATAAAGAATTAAGTAATGTCCAGATTGTTGTTCGTATCTGATAATCTTCTGTGTCTGGCACAGGTCATATAAATGTGTTTGACACAGATTGTTGGTTTTCATTAGAGTTATGAAAGCAAGTCTATCTCTCTTCAATATTCTTTATTTTCTCAGTATTCTTTGGTCTTCACTATCTAATTATAAGTTAATTGAGATACCTAAGTCTCTACCCATTATTTTCCAAGTTAATTGAGATATCTAAGTCTTCACTTGTTTCCATGCTGCTTAGTGAATACGTAAATTGTTTTTCTTCACATTATTTTACTCATGTCAAAGTTCATATTTAAAAGTTTGGCTAGTTGTGTTTATGGCTTCTTTCATATGTTGTGATTAAGGATAGCTTCTGTTTCTTACTCGAAGAAAATTTATTAAACTCTGTCGTGATTGTGAATAGAGTGTAAGATATAAACAAAGAAGATTTGGAAGCTTTTGTCGAATTTCACTCTATAGTAGCTTCCCTATAGGCTGCAAGATGAAACACTCCTAGATCAAGGCAACCTTCATCAGAGTTTTACACTCCTAGTAATTTTCAGGTGAGTAGAGCTAAATTGTCGCTTCTTTCTTCTTGTTCTCGTTGTCTCGGTCCATGCTTAGCTGTTGCATGTAGTGATATAACTCTACAAGTACTACTATAGCATTGTCCTTGCCTATTCTGTACTAGGCGAAGACTAGGAATGCATAGTATTGTAAGAATCACATGTAGATAATTCAAGTATGCATCATTTCCAGGAATGCATAGCATAGTAATGCATCGTATTTCTCTAAACAATTTTTTTGTATTTTGATACCAATAACTAAATAAGTAATAAGATAACATAATATTTTATTCAGAATGTTCCCATTGCCAAGGGAACTGTGTTCTTTCAAGGTTTGCAGTATCAATTGATACCAAACCGAAATCGTAGAATCATGAAAAAAAATCATAGAATCATGAAAACGGACTAATCCAAAAACAAGAAACTGCCAAAATGCATAGTTATAGGAAGCATATGAATCCGATATGAACTTGTTCATATTGGCATTTCAGGCATGAAAATGTACAGTTTGGCTACTAAGAAACTCTATTTCCGTTTTTCATGTCAGTTTAGGTCATATAATGTGTGTAACAAAAGAAGCAGAAACACAAGGTGAGTTAAGGCATCAAGTTGTCTATAATTTTGGCTCTTAATTTTGGGACTAGTTCAGAACTAATACTGTTTTGTGAACATCATCTACGATGTTGGAAGGTGTAAAAGTTTCCCATGTTTTCCTTTAAAACTACTAAGAGTGTTTTTGGATTTCAACAGTGCAAATGGCATATTTTATCTTCAAAATTTCAAATATCTGGAAAATCATTCCTAAGATAATTTTATCCTTTTGGTTGCAGATTGGGGTAAAGATGAGTAGATATCATTATGGATAATAAGAGCAAATCCTATATTTCTACCAAGTGTAGAATTTTTCATATCCATGATTTTGGGGATTTTAGTATTTTTGATTTCCGTCCAATCACCTGACCTCCGATGATCATGAAGTATCTTTTCCAAAATATCAACCAATATGATGAAATTATAATGACACCAAGTCTGAACTCTTAATTGTACCTAGATAGTTTTTCCCCCATATTGGTCAGCATCACTGATATTTATAAGTTCTTTGTAGGGTCCGAGTTTGGTCTTGAGCAGCTACAAGGGTCCGAGTTTTGTTTCATTTGGTGGATACAACGGGCGCTATAGCAATGACGTTAATCAGTAACCTTGGCTTACATTTATTCTGTAAACAGTTATCTTTTTTCTTCTTTTTTTCTCCAAATATTTTTCCCTGATGATCAGGTCTACGTTCTTAAACCGAGACACAGTCAAACATGCAATAGGAATCCCAAGCCTGAGTCAGAAAAAATTCAAGATGGAAAAATAAGGAAAATTATGATGGACAATGTTGATTCAGAACCTCTGGTAAGGTTACATGAAAATAAAATTACTAGAATACTAGATTCTATTTTACTTTGATAATATTCCATTTAATCTAACAGTATTGTGTAAAAATGACTCCGGCGATGAAATTATCATTTTCTATATATGTTAACTGGCAACGGACGAGAATATTTGGCCCAACTTGATTCATAGATGTAGGTGTTCTTACATTACATATGTTCTGAATATGCAAAGATATGGGAATGTTTTGAGGACAATCAAAAAAATGGTTGTCTATTTGATATCTTTAAATTCTTTCAAAGTTAGTCTATTAGTACATACTACCAATTTAACTGTTGTCCACGTGCTTGAGTCAGCATTTTGATACATTTTTTTTACCATATAACAAAATGTTAGTTGACAATCTAAATATTCTTTGAAGGATGCATATTCTTTTGAAAGCACTTATTTTGGATGGTTATTTAACCTCAAATTGGCTAACTTGACTCTTCAGGACATAGAACTTGTAATAAGAGAAGGAACTTGATTCTTCAAGACATGTTCATCTATAACGCCTTCTAGCCATCATAAAAAGGTATTTTTATTGTAGTTCTTTATTTTTTTTACTTTTTGGCGTCAAAATAAATGTTAATGTTAAACTTATAATTTCATTGTTGATGAATTTTAACAGCAATGAGATGTTTGAGAGAGACGAAAAGTTTGAAGACCCAACTATTGGGAAAATGATTAACTGGCCAAAATTTTCAGTTCAGTTTGTGAGGTTTTAATTTTTTTCTACTACACTTGAGATTGTAACCTAGCAGTAATATTCTATTTTTTTGTTCATCATGAGAACTATGTCATTGTAAGCTAGCTACATTGGGGTTTCATTTTGATTTTGATGGAATATTGCCGTGTAAAGTCTATACATTTTTATTAAGTTTCTTTTATTGTTAATGATTGTTGATGCTTATATGAAATTCTATTTTTAGATTATTTCAGTTTTATATTGTGGATGAACTTTCTTGTATAATTTTGATATGGATTAATTGAGATTTTTTTTTTAAATTCTGTTTTCATAAAATGACAGACCTTAACTATCGAAAAGAAAAAGACAATGGTCGACCAATTCACAAATTATTTGACAGTTTTATTCTGTTGTTTTTCTTTGACAAACAATAACTGTCATTTTTTCAGCTTGGAAACGACAGTCCAAAACTGTCGTTTATATTTTGGGACGCGCTATTAACGATGGATGTTCTGACGGATCAAAATTGTCGTTTATCGTGATTTACGATAGTTTTGGTCTGTCAAAAATTGTCAGTTTTGGCGTAGTGTTAGGGCCTGTTCTTGAAGCACCGTCAAAGAACATGTGCCAAACCGAGTTGTTTGAGATGGTATTGGACTCTAAGACTTCATCAGGGATGTCATCATAGAGCTTTGATGTCTCTGGCATGGAGTGTGCTGCTAAGAAGTCGGCCAATGCTTGGCCCTTGACTGCCTTTAGTGGGACGAACACCATGTCATAAGGAGTCAAAAGTATCACCTATGTGGCTAATCGTGAGTTCAAGGCCCCTGGCTTGGTCATAAGGACACTGAGGGGATTGACGCAAGAGATGACGTGAATCGTTTGTCCGGCCACATAATGGCGTATCTACTGGATGGCAAAAAGCAAAGCAAGACACTCCTTCTCTACAGGATTATACCGATGCTCGGCTCCAATCATGGTCCTGCTAAGGTAGTAGATTTCCTGTTCGTGGCCTTCATTATTTCTCTGGGCTAGCAAAGCACCGAGAGAATGGTCTATAGCTCGAACGTATAGCAGAAAGGGTCTCCCCATGACTGGTGCTACTAGTACTGGAGGACTAGTGAGGTACTTCTTGATGTCATCAAACGCGTGTTGGCATTCTTTTGTCCAAACAAAAGAACCCTTTCTTCATCAGTTTGGTGAAAGGTTGACATCTAACAGAGAGATTTTCTATAAATATTTTGATATATGCCAAGCTTCCTTGCAGGCCTAGGAGCTCTCGGAGATTCTTCGGAGGAGCCATATCCAAGATCGCCTTAGTCTTCTCAGGGTTAATATGAATACCCTTGAATGTGATGATAAAGCCCAAGGATTTGCCACTGGAGACTCCCAGAAATGACTTGGTTGGGTTCATCTTCAGTTGATGTGTTCGTATTAAGTCGAACACTGTTCTCAAGTCGTCCAAGTGACTGGATTTTTTTTGCTTTTGACGGCAATGCCATCATTGTAATATTCTACCGTCTTTCGGACGTGCTTGCAAAATATGGTGCTCATTACCCGCTGGTATGTTGCTTCCGTATTCTTTAACCTGAAGGGCATCACTGTGTAACAGTATATCCCTTTTGGAGTCTGAAATAATGTATGTTTCTCGTCTTTGGGAAACATCTTGGTTTGGTTGTAGCCAGAGAAACCATCCATAAAGGACATAAACACTCGAAGCCACAAGTGTTGTCAATCATCATGTCGTTGATCGGGAGGGGAAACTCATTTTTTGGGCAGACTGAGTTAAGTTCCCTGAAGTCTATACATACCGAAATTTTCCCTTTCTTCTTAGTGACTGGGACAATGTTGGCCACCCAATCTGGGTGTTGTTCTTCGCGAATAAAGCTCTAAGAGTTTGTCGACTTCCTCCTCGATAGCATCCATGATGTTGGAGCGAAAACAACGCTGTTGCTGTTTGACAGGCTTAGCATCGGGTAGGATTTTGAGACGGTGCATGGCGACTTGCGGGTCTAAACTCGACATGTCTTCGTAGCTCCATGCAAAGACGTCGATGTAATCTCAGATAAGATGTATCAGAGATTCTTTATCTTCTCCTGTCAAGATTTTGCTTATGAACATGGGTTTAGGGGAACCTCATCTCCTAGCTCGACTTGGACGACTTTATCTTCAGTGGGAGGTTCGCGCTATTCGAAGCACCATTCCCATTAGGATCCGAGGCACTGAGCCCATGGTTCATCTTCGAAGTATTCAAGCATTTGGTCTTCACCTTCGACTGGGGGATCTGCAGAGACCATATTAATAGACAGTATCTTTTTGAAAGCTTGGCCAATACTAGTATCAGAATACCAGGTTAAGGAGTCCGAGAAATGTGAATGCATCGGGACCTCCGGTTCAGAGCTCTCCGACGTTGTTGTGGGTGTAATGTAACACAACCCTCGGCGAGTGCGTTGGTAGTAATTTTGGGACTTTTCCTTCGGGGCACGAAGTCGTAAGGGAAGGTGTCGGCCTCTGCCATAGTTCATTCCTCTGTCACTGTTCAAGTCGTAACCCTTTTTTTGGATAAGGTTTTTGGCTTGAGTAGTATAACGGTAGAGTTACATCTTGCAGTTATCGGGTTCTGGTTCTGTCGGAGCCAGTCGCTGCGGGTGCTCCAATCGGTCGAAGATGATGGGTTCCTCCTCCTTCTTCCTTGCTGGAACCAAGAAGTAGGTGCCTTGAGAAGGGACAACTCGACTTGTGACGTTGGTGGTTGTCACTTGTGTTTGTAGCATATATAGAGCGTTGTCTAAGAAATACCTAGTGTTCTCACTACAACAAAATAGATTAATAACGACACTTTCTTTATGACACTTTCTAAATAAGTGTCATTAATATTTTTTATTGATGACACTCTACTAAAACGTGTCGTTGTAATTAAAGATTTATCATCATCTATGACACCTTCCTGAAAATGTCGTAAATATAAATTCAACAACACTTTTATCACCAATTTAAAATGTCGTATAATTTTATATACTAAACACAACACTTTTAAAGTGTTGTCCCAAATTAATTTCCTGCACTTTTTTTAATTTTTGCCCTCTCAAAAAAAATTTGGTGCTGCAGCCACGATAAAGTGCTTTTCCCCTCCTTTCTCACTTCTCCCATTTTTTTCTAAACTCTTTCTTCTTCTTTTCTCTTTCTCTCCTATTTTTTTGCGCTCTTCCTCTCGGACGTTAGGGCGACAAGGGGCTGGTGTCACCACCGCTGGCAAGGGGCTATCGTCACCACCGCATGCCTTCGATCTAGAAAATTAGGGCAGCAAGGGGGTTGTCATCACCACTGTCGTCGTGGTCACCACTGCCATCTAGGTAATCTCTGATTACCCCTTCATTCCAGCCTCTCATTTTTCCTTTATTGCAGCCTCTCATTTTTTTTAGTTTTTTTTGATATATTATCTAGGGTCTATTGGAAGAATCGATCAGATTATTTGATAAATATTGGGTTTCTTATGTCTTACAATCGGCAAGCTAATGTTGATGATTTCATGTCCAAAATTGCTTCTTGCCTGCTTAAAACTTTCAATTACATATTTTAGCTCTATAATAATCTCTCCAGAGAAGCATACATGATTTTGACGGTTCCGACTAAGATTCTATTTGTTCACTGTTTGGTGTTTCTTTACTATATTCCAATTGACTTAGAAATTTCCCCCAAAAATTAGGGTTTAACTAAGTTGTATTGATAAATCCCCACTTTCAGTAGATAATAATGTTGACTTGGTTCTTATGAATCTTGTGGAAGATCAAGAATTTAATAAACTAAAGGGTTTTTTTATTGCGCTAAATCATTTATCGTGCATGGAGCCCGAGTTCTATTTTGTCAATTTGTTGCTGCTTCCATATAATTTTGTAGACCAATTAAGAATCTACTTTCCTCAATACCTATTTTAATCAAATATTTTTGCATATTATTGTTTGCTCTTGAACGTTTGTGTAGCCTTCTTTGATGGTTTCAACGGCAGAGAAGAGATGAACTTTCAAGATTTTGATATTATAAAGCCTTTGGGCGAGGGAAGTTTGGCCATGTCTATTTAGTTGGAAGGCCATTCCTTCCTTAGAACAATCTAGACATTTTCTTGAGCTTCTAACGGGAAGGCTTTCTAAGTGTTGTGAATTCTTTTGTAGGGACCTGAGGTGAGAAGTGGAGATCTATCTCAACCTATTATTCTAGAGGAGGGGCAGATGTTCAATTTCACAATCAAAAGAGGGGTCAGCTCTGAAGACACTATCAGTGTAAATTATGATGACTTCATCAATGATGTTGCAGTTGGTGATATTATCTTGGTTGATGGTAAGTGCAGAAAATTGCGATTGACATTAGATGCATAGTTATATATGTTCTGAAGAGTAGAATATGTTTACATGTTGAAAAACCTCTTTCAGATGTACACATGAATCCAGTAACTAAGAATCATTCTAACTGTTTGATACCATATGTTGCTGAGAATATAAATATTTGGAATCTTATTCTGCTACAACTACAACTTCAATATCTGTAAAGATTACCAAGGAGACATTATCATAGACATTACCCTTGCTACTTGCTGCTGCTTTGTATGCTTATGCAGATCTTTCTTTATCTATTTATGTTAATATCTGGTTCATATTCCAGCAATTTTAAGTGAACTATTGTCACTAATACCATTCAACCAGGGATACGTCAGCTTCATGAAATAATAATCATTGAAGAAAAAGAGTTAAAAGCAAGATTAGGTCTTTACTTTGACAAACTAAGAACCTGTTCTTGCTCTTTCTCTAGAATACTGATAGTCAGATATCCATCTTGTGTATCTAATGATACTTGACCTCTCTCATGTTACATCAGTCTTCAGATTTTTTTATTGAAGTATTTTTTTACTGTACCAAATCTGAAGCATTATTATGTTGTCCTTGGTATAGGAGGAATGATGTCCCTGGCTGTGAGGTCAAAATCAGCTGATACAGTTAAATGTGAAGTCGTTGACGATGAAGAATTGAAGTCAAGACGCCACCTAAATGTGTGTGGAAAAAGTGCAACTCTCCCATCCATTACAGGTCAGCTATATGTTAACATGTGTCCTAAGGGCACATGATAACACATGGATAAATGTGCATTTTTTATGGGTACTCCCGCCAACATGTTAAATAATGCAACATTTCACTTAAAATGTGCATTTATCAATGTGATGGTGGGAGTACCCATGTAAAATAAACATTTATCGATGTGTTATCATGTGCCCTTAGGGCACATGTTAACATAACCCATTTTATATCTGCCATGTGCAGATTCAAAACTTGAGGTTTTATTTAAATAGGGGTCGTTATCTCACTATTGTGTTTGTTGAAAAAGAAAAAGACTGGGAAGATATCAAATTTGGGGTTGATAACAAAGTTGATTTCTACGGTGTCTCATTTGTGAAAGATGTTAAAGTGATCTATGAACTGAAAGATTATCTCAAAGGTAAATCCTTTTTGATTCTTGATCTCATGATTGTCTGAAAAACTTGTTTCGAGAAGTAAATATTTTCTTTTGTCCTCTCCTCTTAAGGTTGCAATGCCGATATACATGTGATCCCTAAAATTGAAAGTGCTGACTCAATACCAAATCTTCAATCCATTCTTTCTGCTTCTGATGGGGTAAGTCATTTTGGGAACATATATATTTTTATTTAGTTTTAAGCTTTTAACAAAATTCAGCTTCAGCTTTAATAACTGGATACTTTAGATCTGTTTTTCTAAGTCATTTAGCTTATTAGGTTACTGAATTGTAGTTATAGCAGTTAAATGGTGTTAGGGAGAGAGAGCCTTAAATATTTATATCCAGTTTAAGCTTTCAGCAAACTCAGTTGCACGGTTGCACCTTTAATAACTGGATAATGTAATTCTGTTGTTGCCAAGTCATTTTCACTACTAGGTTACTGAATTGTATTTCTAGAAATGTTGTTAGAGAGAGATGAGATGAATATATCCGATTGATGTCTGTAGTTCGGCATATGTGAAAATCTATTGAACTATGCCTGGTCTAAAAGCTAGCTCTCTGTGTGGGCGTGAAATCGACTGTTGGCTGTTGCATGCGGGAGTGTTATGCATGCAGTTGTTGTTGCTTTTGCGTGTTCAGGCAAGTATTTATTGTGAATGGGAACATGGTTATATCTGTCTTATAAGCTGATCAGGAGTAGAATATGATCAAATTTGCATATATGCAAAGTTGTACTACGGTGCACATTCACTAATGCATAAAATATAAACATATCTTCCTATGTCAACTTTTGACCAAAATTCAAAATGAATAACAATAAAAGTTCTTATATGCAAGAGCAGCGAAACAAAATGCATTCAATGTCCTCATACCACAAAATAACACCGTCATTGCAGAATATCCGCTGACCCACAAAGTTAATCATTCATATAAATCAAGGAAAAACGCATTTTTCTTTGCGGTAAAAAAGAACTATCCAGCTATTAAGAAAATATTATTTTTCTCTCATCTTACAGAATAACCTGAATACTTTGGCCTGTCACAGATATACACTTGGCGGTATCGGGTTAGTAATGATATTCAATTCAAACACAATAATCACCTACTGCCTTGGTAGTTTCCTTGCTGTCATACCCTGACCTTGTCCCTAAATGATGATGGGACAATGTAAATCATAAACTTTCTTGACCGTGTCCATAACCTAAGCTAAAATACCATTCATAATCCCAGTAGGTTGGATACGTATGAAGTAAAGTTTTTTATTTTTTCAAGCACAAAATCTTGCTGTTCAAATTTTGTTAGCTTAAAGATATATGAAGGAATTAGCAAGAAAACTTCAAAATAAGCTCTCATAGTTGACGTTTTAGATTTTGCAGATGAGATCCACCGCGAGTGCATTTAATTTGGATGGGCCATTAGACCCTATTTGTGTCTCTTTTCTAGACTCAAGTTTGTGTGCATCTGTGTATGCACATCAACACATGCATGCATTGATTTTTTGTGAAGTCATACACAAAATAATCTCACGCATATTTCCTCGATGATCATCTATTGACACTTGGATACGCTCCCTATGTAGCATGAACAAGTAGATAGAACTTATAGATCCAGTCTGGTCTCTAGGTTTTAACACACAATATGATGCACCCTTCTTTCTTAGTCAAGTAGGTTCATGTTAAGACATCACTTTGTTTACAGCAGACAAATCTTATGTTTCCATCAAGGGTAGCCACTCGACTTAACTCACCAAACAGGAACAAATGCGACAGTGCTAATATGGAACTTGGAGAAAAAAGTATTAGATTGGACTATTAAGTCGAATCATGTTTACACATTCTCTCATCAATAATAGAATTTTAGAATGCAAAGCATATGCTCTTTTGTATTGTAGATTTTCCTTATCTGAAGACTTCTCTTTGATCAATGTAAAGTTGAGAGAATCAAGGAGACTTTGTCTCCCTTTTGTGACAACATATTTTTATGTTCCTTTTCTTTCGGATATTTTTCTTCTTGTTTGGATTAAGGATCATATACTTTCATTTGTCCTGTACAACTTTAGGAAACGTGGAAATTCTGCTTTTAGAATATTAGGAATCACTAAATAAAATGGCTTTTGGTCAAGTTGGGTTATAAGTGATTGACCACTTAGCAGCATCAACAAAATCGTTTTTTGTCTATTATGTACGATATTGAAGTTACTAGAATGATTTGGTAAATAAATGATCCATCACATTTTCCTTCCAGATTTACCAGGTAAGTGACCATTCGAATTTTTAAGGTGAAGTGCATGCAAAATAAACAAATCTTAGAATCATACGGGAATACGTTCTGTCCCATTCATCCTAGGATTCAAAGGGGGCATTTTATGAATCGTTAGTATAGGCTAGGAAACCTTATTTTCCTGCACATGTATGTAACAATATTGGTTAGTTGATACTATGAAGAAGAAGAGTATTACTATGATATACATGAACAAGAAGAGTTTATCAGATATGAAAATCACCACATGAGGCAACATCAACCTTATCCTTGACTTCGTGGCAACACACTTTTGGTCAAGTCACGGACATCATGCCATAGTTTCTGTAACATACTCATGCAATCTTTCAACATTTAAGCATCGTGAACATTCCTAGAAACCACACTCTGGAGTTCTTAGTTATATTACTTTTAACAAATTGTACGTGTTAATGGTATGATTTTTGATAAGGTGATAAATGGGAAATCCTTGGATGCGTATCTTTATTTATTTTTTTCTTTCTAGGGGTGACGAGATTGCTTTCCCTGCTTTTGTGATGTTGATATTTTATGATTGCTTGTTAGGCAATAACTATCAGAAGAAACATGTTACTGCATTCACTTTTTCCCAATAGAGAGTGTTTAATATTTGTTTGTGTTATCAATAGATCCAGCTACAGATGCATTTTGTAAATTTAATACTGCTAATAGTACAAGTATGTCAATAATTGCTGAAAATCTTGTATTAGAATCTTAATATTTGTATTTGTTCACTGGGGTTGGTATAAAAAGATTGAATTCTTTAGTTGTTTCCCTTAAAGAGCTTACCAAATTTCATATTTTGAAACAGAATAATCATATTATGGCATTAAAAAGTTCTGTTCAAGAGCTAGCTAAAACAGTCTAATGTTGAGCATCAACTGTGCCATGAAGTAGAGATACAAAGTCGCCTCAGACATCCCAATATACTACGCTTGTATGGGTACTTCTATGATCTGGTTGAACTTCCTATCAAAGTCCTTGATGTGTAATCAATCTGTCCTTTAGGAAATATACACAAGTAGCATAATGGCCGTGCTTTTGTTGTTGCAAACTAGAGTGTATCTAATTTTAACAGAAAAAGGCGAGCTTTACAAATAATTATAGAAGTGCAGATATTTTAGTGAAAGCAGAGTTGTTACTGCGAGTTATATGCAATTGTTGAGCAGTTACCAAAATATATACATATTTGCAGGTCAAGAAGATTACAATAGGCTAAGGCCCCTGAGCTACAGAGGGGCTGATGTGTTCTTGTTGGTCTTTTCTCTCGTTAGCAAGGCTAGCTATGAAAATATTCACAAGAAGGTGATCTTAATTCTTTGCTAAATTACTTTCTTAGTCCAGTAATAGTAATGCTCTACATCATATAATCTCAATATCCTTACCTCATTCTCTGCGGGTCACAAAATTAGGCATTACGCTCCCAATGTACTGATTGTGCTGGTGGGAACGAAACTTGGTGATTAATTCTTCGATATTTTGTTCTTTTTCATGAATTTTCCATTTTCTGTTATTTTCATGAATTTTCCATTTTCTGTTAATGACTCCAGTTAACTGAATTATTGGCATCATTTTGATATGGCTTCTTGAATTTCCTTCTTAAGGAAACTGTGGATCAATTGAAAAATTGACTTGGATTTTGGAGGTTATGGAAATTCTGTCATCTTTAAAAATTGTAAAGATTTGTTATTGAGAGTGCTGATACTTGTTTGCTTTAAACATTGTCCAATAACTTGTGTTCAAAGAAAACACATTGAAGAAGAGTGTGTTAGGGCTATGAAAAAACTGTCCAATTCTATACCACATGGTACGTGGGTTGAATCTATTTTTTTTAAGATATGCAAGCTGGGAGTATACCTAGTATTGTTCAATAGTTGCAGTAAGTTCCAATCTTTTCAATTTGTAGTTTACATCTACAAGCTAAGATTGTCGTTGTCATCCGTGTTCTCAAAGTTTCTAGCTAGTAATTTTTATCTTTTGAACCAAATGTCAATGATAGTTGTGCTAATGGACCCATTTTTCTGTCAGTTTGGTCATGCTATGCTCTTTCCTGGCTATCCTATCAATATTATCCCGAACATGTGTGTCTTGGTTCCTTAAGCTACCGATAAATCTTTCTTTCTACTTTTCTAGGTATGTTCTCTCAACTGCTAGTAAAAAGTTATTTAGCAATATCAATTATTGTTACCAATGATCTGACCATTGATCCATTGTAGACAAATGAAATTTAACAATTGGCATTGGTTGCATTCTGCCTACTTGTTGCTTGGGCTTCTTTCTAATCACTTCTACTAGTTCACTTTTGTAAAATTTACCTGTTTACAAGATATTCAATTGTCATCCGAAATTATACAGTGGGTTGAAAACAATTATTATGTTATAAACCAACTATTATGTTTTATATCTTATATACCAGATTTACTTCCCTTTCTGCTACTGAACTAAAATTTTGAATTTTATTTATTTTTATCTGAATGTTGATTACAAATGATTTTCTTGTTGGTCCCGTGGCCAACTTGTGTGGGAACATTTTCATTTAGCACATTTATGATAAGGGCCAAATTCTCTAACTCAATGAATGAGTGAAGGCCTTAGCTTAGTATAGTGTATAACACTAATTCTCAGTACTTGTATCACTCCAACATGTGTGAAGTTGTAGAAGAATGGCCCCAACAGTGTTAATATTCAGCTCCAGAGACCAGATAGACAGACCTGACATTTGATTTCCTACTTTAATTTCCTGCATTCCAGTATTCAATAATCCTGCATTTGATGCATTTATCATTAGTTATAGAGGAGGGAAGAAGTATCAAAGGCTTATATTTTTCTATGTCATTGTCAGATAAACATGTTTTTAGTAAGTAAACATAGTTGATTATTCTGAGTACTGTCATCTTAAAATAAACTCTGTTTAGTAACATTAATTTTTGTAGCCAAGTCAAAAGGTAGCCTTACATTCTTGTGGGAGATGATGAAGTCTGACTAAACTATATTCTTTTCTAATTTTTTAGTGATTGAAACATATGGGTGTTGAGTATGTAGGATCTGCCAAAAGAAGCAGACATTCTTGTTGTAGGATTTAAAAATGTATCCAAAGGTATGCAATATTTCTAATCCCATTTGGTAATTATGACTGATGGAATGTTTAACATGCACAATTAAACGTAGAAATCTATAGTGACCCAAAGATGTGCATTGTAGTGTCCCATATTTCATATTGTTTTGTATACGATTTTTTGCTTGACAGTGATGATATATGTACTATGACAAGGATCATTAGACTATTTTTAGGATTTGAACATAATCATTGTGACATAGTCCAAATATTAATTAATATGGTTAAGAATAGGAGACAATTATACGGCTTCAACTAGAAGGGATGGAACCTTGATGAACAACATATTGAATAGGCCATAATATTAGTTAAGGGGATTATCCAGTTCTATCCATGGCCGGTGACTTATTAACATATTGAATAGGCCATAACAAAGTTTTCTCCTGTCGTTTGCTTGTTTGCCATGTTAATTGCAGTTACAAACTATTGATTGATATTATCAACTTTATCAATTTAAACTTTATCAAAGCTTCATTAAAGATGATTTGTAACAGAACATCCCAAAGCCTACTAGGGACCACTTACAATATTATCAAAATTAAAATACATGTAGAGAGAACCAAATTAACATTGGCAACCACTACACCAGTATCATCCTCCCATCCTTACTTAGTCATTATTGCAAAAGTTGCACTAAACAAATTAGACAAGAATATTGAAGTGCATGCAAATGGGAGTGGAGAAGTAAAGCATCCAAATGGCATGTGTTGTGGCTAAATCTAAATCTCAAACTCTCTGCAGTGCACCATTATGGGTGGCAAATTCTTTTTCCCCTCAAATTGAGAGGAATAACTGTTGAGTTTCTCCTCTCAGACTGATTGCCATTCAATTATGCAGGATTTCATACGTGAGATCGACCCATATATTATAATTGGATACAATATTTGTAAATTTGATCTGCTGTATCTGATCAAGGTGATCTTATTTGTTTCTATTATTTAAGATTTTTAGTACTGTAAATTGCAATAAGTAACTTAGTTTGCTAAATGGAATATCTGGTTGTCTTGCAGAGAGCTGAAGCCCTTAAGATTCCAGAGTTCCCCTTACTGGGTCGTGTGAGAAATAATCGGATTCGTGTTCGAGATACAACATTCTCCTCAAGGTTATTTTCATTCTGTATTTTCGAGGAAGAGTATGTTAAGGCCATCAAAAGGAAATCAACAAAGTTAAGCTCCATAAAGAACTTGATATTGATGTCCTTATCCATGGAGAGCCTTATTCAGGGTTTGACGGAAAGAGTTGGATACTAAGAACTATTACTAATAGGAGTATAAGACTTTTAAGTATTATGTAATAGAATTTGTTCCTCTTAAACAATTTGGATATTATTCTTGTAATTTTTTATTAACACTTTGCATGGGTTTGAGTTGTTTTAATATATTGTTTTTGGCGCATTAAAATTTTATTATTTGTGAAATTGGAATAAATCAATGTATATAAAATAAAATTTTAAATATTTTGATGATATTTTGAAAGCATTTAAAATATGACGTTAAAGTGAGTTTAGATGACATTTATAAGGTGTCGTAATTTTGACGATATAATGTTAAGATGACACTAGTAAAGTGTCGTGACTAAAATATTTATATGACACATAAAAAAGTGTCACAAAAATTTATTTATGACATTTATTAATTGTCATTGAATGCTTGTAGATGACACTTATAAAGTGTCATAATTTTGACGACACTTATTAGCTGTCATTGACGGATGTTAAGATGACACCAATAAAGTGCTTTAAAATAAGCATTACATGACATTCAAAAAGTGTCGTCACAAAGTTATTACATGACACTTTTGTAGTGTCGTTGAAAGAAAAATTATTTCTATGACACCCCCTCTAGACAGCACCAAAAAAGTGTCATGGAAAGTCAATAACGACACTTTTCGAGTGTCGTTAAAACACCTTTTTGTTGTAGTGTCTAATGCGCACAAGAGTAATTCAAAGACAACTTCATATTAATGAAATACAAAATTTTATCACGAGGGATCACATTATGTAAAGAGTGTGCCTCGGTATTGGCGCATACGTAGTCTCCCAACTCTTTATCCATGAGCACCAGGGCTGTTGCAGGAGAAGGCGGAGGACGTTTCCCCTTCAGCTTGACTACCAAGAGGGTTGCAGTCGGAGGTTCGTGTGACCTCAAAGTTGGCTTTGGAGCCTTCAGGGGGAGCCTTATTTGTATAGGCTTCTGGCCAGCCTCTGACATGGTCGAGGATGATCTAGCCGGAGCTTTGCCCCAGATCTTGATGACGAGGGAAGGTGACGTCTTGGGAGGTTTCTCTTTTAATCGAACCTTCAACGGTTCTTCAGCGATATTTGTGCACTCTTCTTCGTCGCCGGTGTCATTGGTGTCGTCGTCCCATGGGACTGATTTATACAGATCAGCATATGTATAGTATGCTTCGAGTCCTCGGAAGGGATCGATGTCAGTGAACTCGGTCTTGATAGTCCCGTCGCTGGCCACATACTTCATGCATTGATAGAGAGTGGAGGACACGATCGTGTATTCATGAATCCATGGTCGTCCCAATAGCATGTTGTATTTTATGTCTACATCAATGATATAGCAAGTTACGTCAGTCTGGAGATCATCTATTTAGCATTTCAGGCGAATCTTGCCAAGGGGTTCACTCTTCCCAGCGTTGAAACCGCTGATTATAGTGTTCGACGCGGTCAGCGGATGCATCGGGATTCCCAAAGCTTGGAGTAAACTCTAAGGGATGATGCTAAGAGAAGAGCTATGGTCAATGTGGATACGATCGACCTTAATGGCACCAACGTACCCTGTATAGTATAGGGGTCGGTTGTGCCGGTTGTTCTTTAGTAGCATGTCCTGCTGAGTGAACGTGATGTTAGGGATCACCTAGACCATACTATGACAATGTGGACATTCAGCAGGGTTCTTCTTATGCGGTTGCACCTGAGTGAGGAAGGAGTCAGCATTCTGTAAAGCTTCGATGAAGGCGTCTCGAGTCTCTTTGGAGAGACGAAGGAGCTCGAAGAGTGATAGTCGAGCAGGAGTATTGGCCAGCTGTGCCAATATTGTCACTACCACATTTCTAGTGTAAGGGTATTTTTGTCATTTTGGGGTATTTTAAATTTATTATAATTAATTAGAATTTATGGGAATTTTTAGGAATTATTTTGGAATTGTTTGGACTAGATTGATTTTGGCTAGTTTGGACTCATGTAGACCAACCTAGGAGCTAACCCTGGTTAGTTGGACTTGGTTAGGTCAAGTGACTCTAGTCTAACCTAGCATGACTTATGTTAGTGGGTTTTGATTCATTGTAAATTCACTTACGGAATTAGGAATTAAATGGTTTGAGAAATGGCTTGTGATTTCACAAGTCATTTTGTGACATAACCTAATAGGACTAGCTAACCTAGTTAAAACCCTAACCTAGCCCATCATGGTCGGCCACTATGGGTTAACCTAGGGATTCCCCCACTATAAAACCCCTCCTAAATTCTAGAGCTAGCCTCCTTTCCCTAGGAAAATTATTTCAAGAAGAAAGAGGTGAGTTCATATCTTTAGAAATTCATTATAAATCCATTTTAGGTCCTTTTTCCCCCAAACTAGTTGCATTAGATCCTAATATCAATGTTCTTGATGTTAGTATTGATTGTTTGCAGGAAGGAAAAAATTTGTGAGATTTTGGTGGTTGAGGAAATCTTTCCATTTGGGACTTTTTCACCCATAGTTCAAGAATAGGTAATCTCTCCGTTTCTCCCTGGATTTTTATTTTGTCTTCATCAATAGGAAGCCCTAAGGGTCCCCTAAGAGTCTGGATAGGATTCGTATCGGGTGTCAAGGGTTTTGTGTCCGTTTTGGACAAGTGTTTGTGTTCCTACACTGGTGTTTGTGAAAATGCCACAAAGGGGCTGGTGTGTGTCGATTTTGGGTTGTTTTGGTGGTTAATTGGGTTCAAAATGGATTGTTCAAACCAATGAATGTTAAGGCTGAATCTGTTGTGTTCACAGTTTACTAAGCTTTCTTGAAAACGATTTTTTCCCCATTTCACTGATTGAATAAAACTAGGAAACCTGAGATTGAATGGTTAAATGAATTATCGATGTTCATGTTCAATAGGATTAGTTAACTGTAATACAAATTGTATATGTATACCTATATGCTTAAAGTGGAAATGATGATTGTTTTAAACAACTGAATTTGGGTTGATTCATGGCTGAACCTAAGTCTGTTATTCCCAGGTTCCTATTCACTGATTTCAGGATTTTATGCACAATGTATATCAATGTATCTCTTTACTGTTTTATTCCTGTACACTGTTTTTACCATAGCACACACACACATTACATTCCTGTACACCCTCACCCTTCCACACACACAGAGCTACACTCATGCATGCACACACAATTTCATGTTGTACACACACACACATGCACCCTCTCTCATTCTCTCTATATTTCCAGTCTCTAGTTGTGGGTTATGTATTGTATGAATACATATGTACTTGGGTGATGTATAACTATATATATATATATATATATATATATATATATATATATATATATATATTTATATATATTTATATATATATATATATATATATTTTTTTTTTTTTTATATATATATATTTTTTATATATATATATATATATATATATATTTTTTTTATATATATATATATATATATATATATATAAATATATATAAAATATATATATATATATATATATATATATATAGTACTTAGCCTAAGTATAGATAATGTTAACTCTATTATAGGTATCTATATATAATGTAAAGTGGTGTTCCTATATAAGTTATTAATGTATTGTGAGTACCTAGATTGGGTTTAACATTGTGTATGTGTAGGAGTGCTAACTAGGCTTGATTAGGCTAAGGTAGGCTAGTATAGACTTGGTTGACCTAGTTTGACTTCTAGGGTTGACAGAGTTGACCAAGAGTTGACTTTGGCCTAGATTAACCTAGAATCATGTAGAATGCATTTTAGGACTTCATTTTGCCATTTTAGACTTGTTGTGACTTGTGCTTTTCTGATTAGAAGCCAGGTACTATTCATATTGGACACTCAGATACAGGCGAGTATATTCTCTGATCATTTCATATCCTGCTTAGAATTATTTTCTGCAGTAGATTACTTTACTTGTACTGTCGCAATGGTTACACGGATTGGTACTATATGGATCCCTTCTTGAGATGTTATCCTTAGGGAGCATCGGGTACTTCATGTTCTGTGCGTTTCACTTACATAGCGTATCACTATGCTTCACTGGTTCTTTGATCACTTGCGACATATACTCTTATGATCGCTGAGTCTCATAGAATCTCTTATCCCATTCACTGGGTATCCTAGAATCTCCTAGAATCACCCATTTATGGGCATCCATGTATCACCCTTCGGGGGCCTTGTATGGAATCATAACATAACCTGGTTGGATCCTTGTTTATTGATTGGGGGTACAGGGGAGTAGAAATGGACATGTGAATAATACCCAAGTAGTATCTTATCAGAATCTCTTCCATAGTGTCTTATCAGAATCTCATATGCCATTTACGTGTCTATGTTGTACTATGACTCACTAGTCACATGATAGTTCTCTATTTATAGTAGATATTTCTATTACAGCTTTCTCTCTATGTTTACATACTGCACTTCTTTCAGTACTTGTATCTTACTTTACTGCATGATTATATCTTCTAACCTACTATGAACTGTTGAGATGTACTATGCTCGCTCCTGTCCTGACTGGACCTGTTGAAAATATTACAGAGGACGAGGAGGAGGCCTGCCTGGACACTTACTACGGGGCAGCCTTAGATGACACCTGCGAGCTGGACCCTCAGGAGGACCCAGCTCTAGCTGAGGATATCACCCCGATTGCCTAGACTAGATTAGTTAGGCCTATCTTACTTTATGCAGTCTTGCGACATGTTTTAGCTAGACTATATTTGGAGTTCAGAGTTGTATATATTCTTTCATTCTGTATCTGAGACCTTGTACTGCTGGATATTGTTGGGATTATCTTAGACTACTTTTCACCTATTTATTTCCTTGAGTTCTATTTCATATCGTGCTATCTCTTCCTTAGTTGTGATTGAGTTTTACTGCTATGTCACCCCCATTCGGGGAGTATAAACTGTTTAGATATATATTGTTAGATGTTGTGACCTAGGACAGCATTCTACCGCCGACACTGCGGCGTAGGCTGGGCGTTGTTACGTTCTCGTACCCTCACAGTGGGTGCGGGTCGTGACACATTTTTAGTGGTGGCCCATGCAGGTCTAGACTAGAAGTGCAGTGGTATTCGAATTAGAGTATCACTACAGCCTGCAGTAGGATATCGGACATTAATTTTAAGATACTCAATCACTTTAGGAAAATTTCTTTTATTGCCATCTAAATCCTTTTGTCAGCTGATCCTTTGAATTATAATTGTCCGCCTTTGTTATTTCGTTTCTTTTCCAGAAATTGATACTCTTGTTTGTCTATCTTCAGGATGGTAGAGACTAGATCGCAGCGTGCCATTCATGAGGATGCTATAGAGGGGACTGCTACCTCTCAGCCAGCACGACGAGGCCAGGGGACTGCAGCTCCTGCCACCTTTGCTCGTGTTGAGACCTCGGCAGCCGCAGCAGGGGGTATGCATCCACCGACTGGGAGGCAGGACCCGGTCATTCCAGAGGATCCCTTTCAGCAGCCACCGCCTCCAGGACACGTGGACGCAGCTCAGATATTCACGTATTTCTAGCAGTTCATGGACCGACAGCAGGCTCGATAGGACAGAGGCATGGAGTTGGCCGTCACGACAGCCGTAGCTCGACCAGTGGTGTAGCAGTCGAGGACACCGGGGATCGAGCAGTTTTAAAAGATGAGCCCCAGAGACTTTCTGGGGACAGAGGGGATCCTATATGCCGATGAGTGGATCGAGCATATAGAGGAGATCTTCCGCTTGGCCAGGATTCCAGCAGACCTTCAGATCGAGGCCGCAGCTAGACGGATGCGAGATCTTGCTCGTACCTGGTATCAGTCAGACCCAGGGTGGGGGTACCAGGGCAGACTTGGGAGCAGTTCAGGGGCTTCTTCAAGAAGAAGTTCTTCCAAGATTTAGCAGTCAGAGCCTTAGAGTCGCAGTTTGAGAGCTTGGTCCAGGGGTGCCTCTCAGTAGAGGAGTATGCTAGAGAGTTTGGTCGTCTCGGCAGGTTTGTAGAGGGTTTGAGCGAGACGGCGAAGGCTCAAAGGTTCCGGAAGGACCTGGTCAAGGAGGTCAAGTCCCTTACCAAGGGCAGCAGAGATGCTACGTTCGAGGAGATCTTGATAGGAGCCCTGTTGGCAGAGGATGATCTTGAGCTTAGGCTCAAGAGGGGGAGAGACCAAGTTTGAGGCAGCAGTAGCGGTGGCCAGGCCAAGAGGCCCCACTTTCAGCATCAGCAGCTGAGGCAGTTTCAGCCGCAGCCGATCCAGCAGAGGCCAGTTCAGCTGCAACAGCCGAGACAGCACCAGCAGGATCAGAGACAGGGAGTCACTTGTGCCTACTGCAAGAAGCCTGGGCACGTCTTCAATGAGTGCCGGAAGAGGCTGGGCCTGTGCATGGTGTATGGCTAAGCAGACCACCAGATGAGGGAGTGCTGCATAGTACGAGCAGGCACGGAAGGAGGAGCCAGAGCTCCAGTAGGCCAGCAGAGGGGACCAGCCCTGCCGACACAATAACAGAGGTTCGTCCAGCACCAGCAGCAGGCCAGGAGAGGCCAGCAGGGGCGAGCTTTCGCCATGGCAGCTGGGGATGCAAAGGCGATAGGAGAGCTGATTGCAGGTTCGATTCTTCTCGACTCCAGTCCAGCATTTGTATTATTCGATTCCGGTGCTTCGTATAGCTTCATATCAGTATCTTTTGCGATTAGACACGGTATCATAGCTGAATCGTTGCCTAGGACTTACAAGATCACGACCGGGGGTGGCATTATCCTCGTGAGTGATGTTCGTAAGGGTCGAAGAGTAATTTTAGGAGGCCGTGAGTTGGAGGTGAGCCTGCTCGTAATGCCATTGCCGAACTACGATATAGTAGTAAGCATGGATTGGTTGAACAGGCACCACGCCTGCATTGATTACAGAGGGGGTAGAGTTCTTTTCAGAGCACCGGGGGAGCCAGAGTTCAAGTACTCCAAACGTCAGGCAGAGCAAAGCAGCAGAGTCTTCTGTGGAGTCTCGGTCGAGGAGCAGACGATTCCACACCCCTTGATAGCAGATTATATGGATGTTTTCCCAGAGGAGTTGCCGGGACTGCCACCAGACAGAGACATAAAGTTCTCGATAGACTTAGTTCCAGGAGTGGAACCCATCTCTCAGCATATCTATCGGGTGAACAACAGCGAGCTGGTGGAGCTGAAAAAGCAGGTAGATGAGCTACAGGACAAGGGCTTCATCTGCTCGAGTTTGTCGCCATGGGGTGCACCAGTGTTGTTTGTGTCGAAGAAGGATGGGTCAGTACGCATGTGTATTGAATATAGGGCAGTCAATAACCTCACGATCAAGAACAAATAGCCACTGCCGCGGATCAATGATCTATTTGACCAGTTGAGCGGAGCTCGGGTATTTTCCAAGATTGATCTGAGGTCGGGATATCACCAGGTGAAGGTGAATAGGGAGGATATTCCCAAGACCGCCTTCAGGACGCAGTACGGGCAGTTCGAGTTTTTGGTTATGCCGTTTGGGCTAACCAATGCACCAACAGTGTTTATGAACCTTATGAACAAGGTGTTCCACCAGTATCTGGATCAGTTTATGGTGGTGTTTATTGACGATATCTTGGTATATTCCAAGACTGAGGAGGAGCACGAAGAGTATTTAAGGATCGTGCTGGAGACTCTCAGGAAGGAGCAGCTTTACGGGAAGCACTCCAAGTGTGGGTTCTTCTTGGATCGGGTCGACTTCTTGGGGCTTGTGGTGACTGGAGAGGGTATCTCAGTTGGCCCCAAGAAGATTGTAGCAGTTGAGGCATGGGCAGCGCCGACTCCAGTTGCAGAGATCAGGAGTTTCCTGGGGCTGGCAGGGTATTATCGGAGATTTGTGCAGGATTTCTCCCGGGTTGCAGAGCCGTTGACTCGGTTGACCCAGAAGGATGCTGAGTTCGTTTGGTCAGAGGAGTGCCAGGCAGCTTTTGATGAGTTGAAGAAGCGGCTTACGACAGCTCCGATTCTGACATTGCCTTCAGGATCAGGTGGTTTCACTATTTATAGTGATGCTTCAGGGAAGGGGCTGGGTTGTGTGTTGCAGCAGCACGGGAAGGTGATTGCCTATGCTTCCAGGCAATTGCGTCCCCATAAGAAGAACTACCCTACCCACGACCTGGAGCTTGCAGCAGTGATATTTGCTTTGAAGCTGTGGAAGCATTATCTGTATGGTGAGAGCGTGGAGATCTTCACAGATCACAAGAGCTTAAAGTATGTGTTCACTCAGAAGGAGTTGAACATGAGGTAGCGCAGATGGTTGGAGTTGATGAAGGACTTCGACATTGTACTGCAGTATCATCCGGGGAAGGCCAACGTGGTTGCCGATGCCTTGAGTAGGTATCTGGCAGCCATGTGTTTGACCATGGATCGGCATTTGCTTGCCGACTTGGAGAGCCTTGGGATTGAGGTGATCGTGTCCAGAGTGCAGATGCAGCTATGGGGGATGCAGATTCAGTCAGACTTGGTGGAGAGGATCAAGTCAGCACAGTTTGAGGACGTTGCTCTGCGGTGTCTCCGAGAGCAGGTTCGAGCAGGATTGCTAGAGGGCGAGTTTTCTCTTGCAGAGGATGGCGCCTTGAGGCACGGTTCCAGGTTATGTGTGCCCAGTGGAGATCTCATAGAGCAGGTTATGCAGGAGGCCCACAGATCTCAGTACTCTATACACCCGGGTGCCAATAAGATATACCGAGATCTGCGGGAGCGTGTATGGTAGTCAGGAATGAAGCGGGAGGTGGCTCGCTTCGTGGCTAGGTGTTTGGTCTGTCAGCAGGTTAAGGCAGAGAGACAGAGGCCCGGTGGATTGTTGCAGCCGTTGCCCATTCCCGAGTGGAAATAGGAGCATATCACTATGGACTTCGTTTCAGGATTGCCGCGTACTCCAGGAGGGAAAGACGCGATTTGGGTCATCGTTGACAGGTTGACCAAATCGGCCCACTTCTTGCCATTCAAGGTGGGTACGTCTACAGAGAGGCTGGCGGAGATATATATGCGGCAGATAGTCAGGATCCACGGAGTTCCGGTCAGCATCGTCTCAGATCGAGATAGCCATTTTACTTCCCATTTCTGGAGGAGTCTGCAAACCAGCTTGGGCACTCAGCTCAAGTTTAGTACTGCATACCACCCCCAGACAGACGGACAGTCAGAGCGGACTATTCAGACCCTTGAGGATATGCTGCGGACAAGCGTCCTGGACTTTGGAGGTTCCTGGGAGGATCATCTTTATTTGGTGGAGTTTGCTTACAACAATAGTTACCAGGCTAGCATTGAGATGTCATCTTTCGAGGCTCTGTACGGGCGTAGGTGTCGTACACCCTTATCCTTGGATGATGTTGGTGAGCGAGCTTTACTGAGGCCAGAGATGGTTGTTGATGCGACCGAGAAGGTGAAGCTCATCAGGGACAGACTTCGTGTGGCGCAGGACAGACATCGGCACTGGGCCGATAGCCACCGGAGGCCCTTGGAGTTTGAGGTACAGATTAGACTAGGATTAGATTTAGGTTGTTTGTTGTGATTTTTGATCATGTTTGTTATTATATTAATTAAGACCTTGCTTGTGATTAGGTCGGAGACCAGGTTTTCTTGAGGATATCTTCGACTCGTGGTACGATACGTTTTGGTAGAGGCGGGAAGCTTAGCCCGCGCTTCATCGGCGCTTTCGTTATCAGCGGAAGAGTCAGTGACGTTGCATACAGGCTAGACTTGCCGCCTGTACTAGTGGGGGTCCACAACATATTTCATGTATCACAGTTGAGACGGTACGTGGCTGACCCTAGCCATGTGCTCGATCATTCAAAATAGAGGTTGGGCCTTCTCTCAGCTATCCAGAGCAGCCAGTGGAGATTCTGGATCGACGGGAGAAGGTTCTGAGGAACCAGGTGATACCTTTGGTGCGCGTCGCATGGAGGCATCATTCTCCAGGAGAGTCTACCTGGGAGCGGGAGGATGAGATGCGCGAGCGCTACCCTTATCTTTTTGGACCGTGAGGTATGCTTACTATCCTTCTCACAAGTTATATTTCGCCTTTCAATTTCGAGGACGAAATTCTTTTAAGGAGGGTAGATTTGTCACTACCACATTTCTAGTGTGAGGGTATTTTTGTCATTTTTGGGATATTTTAAATTTATTAGAATTTATTAGAATTTATGGGAATTTTTAGGAATTATTTTTGAATTGTTTGGACTAGATTAATTTTGGCTAGTTTGGACTCATGTAGGCCAACCTAGGAGCTAACCCTAGTTAGTTGGACTTGGTTAGGTCAAGTGACTCTAGTCTAACCTAGCATGACATAAGTTTGTGGGTTTTGATTCATTAGAAATTGACTTAAGGAATTAGGAATTAAATGGTTTGAGAAATGGCTTGTGATTTTACAAGTCATTTTGTGACTTAACCTAATAGGACTAGCTAACCTAGTTAAAACCCTAACCTAGCCCATCATGGCCGGCTACTATGGGTTAACCTAGGGATTCCCCCACTATAAAACCCCTCCTAAATTCTAGGGCTAGCCTCCTTTCCCTAGGAAAATTATTTCAAGAAGAAAGAGGTGAGTTCCTATCTTTAGAAATTCATTATAAATCCATTTTAGGTCATTTTTCCCCCAAACTAGTTGCATTAGAACCTAATATCAATGTTCTTGCTGTTGGTATTGATTGTTTGCAGGAAGGAAACAATTTGTTAGATTTTGGTGGTTGAGAAAATCTTTCCATTTGGGGCTTTTTCACCCATAGTTCAAGAATAGGTAATCTCTCAATTTCTCCCTGGATTTTCATTTTGTCTTCATCAATAGGAAGCCCTAAGGGTCCCCTAAGAGTTTGGATAGGATTCGTTTCGGGTGTCATAGGTTTTGTGTCTGTTTTGGACACGTGTCTGTGTTCCTACACTGGTATTTGTGAAAATGCCACAAAGGTGCTGTTGGTGTTATTTTCGATTTATTTTTGAATAGGACTATTAGTTTTAATCTTGCTTATTGATATCTGTTTGTATGTGGTAGTGTTCGTGTCGCTTTGTGTCGATTTCGTGGAGTGGACACGTGCGTGCACACGCTCGCGCGCGTGCTACAGTGCTCCCTAGCCTATCGGGGTCTGTAGCGGACACGACACGACACTATTTAGGATGAAATTTTGGTAACGCTTAGGACACATGACTGACATGACACAGACCAATTTTTAGCTCATCTTATCGAGTGGATTGGGAGAAATTCCACCCGCACCGATTGCACACTACACTGTGCACTGTTGATTATTGCCACTGACACGGGCTAATAGTTTGGACACGACACAGTGTGGGCTCCTTTCAGGCGGTTGGACACCTACCCTAAGCCCTGGCGAACACGTGTACGTGGCCACGTATCTCCACGTGGCCTGTGTCGTGTGCTAGACACGTGTGCACGCCCGCACGAGGCAGTGCACTGCTGTGCAGTACCCAGTGTGCTATTTTAGTTTAATTATTGTGGACACGTCGTGTCTCGATGTGGTGGACACGAGACACTTCCTATAGCATGTACACACCCTATGTTAGTATTACCAACCCTTGATTTTGAATTTTAGTTTGTTTTTATTACATTTTCTATTTTTCCCTAAAGATCCTGATATATGGTATTTCCAGTGTTTTCCAGTTTTAATAATTGAATTTTGGCAGCTAATTATGTCACGACCCACACCCTAGAGTTAGGGCACGAGAACGTAACAACGCCCAGCCTACGCCGCAGTGTCGGCTGTAGAACGCTGTCCTAGGTCTCAATACATCTAACAGTATAAGACTAAACAGTTTATACACCCCGAATGGGGGTGACATAGCAGAATTTAAACTCAATCACATCTAAGGTAGAGCATAAAGGAAGATAGATAAAACATGAAATTGAAAGAGATACAACAGATATAAGTCTAAGTGTCTAAGATACAAACTCAGAATACATCTCAACACTCAAATACATTAATCCATAAATACAACTCAAGATGACTGAAAATAAACTATAAGCAAAAACCCTAGCTATCTATGCAACCTCTACTGTCTCCTCTAGGCTAGCAGGCAACCTCCAGGCTATCTGTAAATTTATCAACAGGTCCAGTCAGGATAGGAGCGAGAACATTACATCTCAACAGTTCATAGCAGGTTAGAAAATATAATCATGCAGTAAAGTAAGATACAGGTACTGAAAGAAATGCAGTATGTAAACAGAGAGAGAAAGCTGTAATAGAAATATCTACTATAGATAGAGAACTAACATGTGACTAGTGAGTCCGAGTACAATATAGACATGTAAATGGCATAGAAGATTCTGATGCTACACTATGGAAGAGATTCTGATACTACACTACTTGGATAGTATTCACATGTCTATTTCTACTCCCCCGTACCCCCAATCGATACACAAGGATCTAACCAAGTTATGTTATGAATCCATGCAAAGCCCCCGAAGGGTGATACATGGATGTCCTAAAAATGGGGATTCTAGGAGATTCTAGGATACCCAGTAAATGGGATAAGAGATTCTAGGAGACTCTGTGATCATAAGGGTATATGTCACAAGTGATCAAAGAACCTGTGAAGCATAGTGATACGTCATGTAAGTGAAACGCACAGAACATGTAGTACCCGATGCTCCCTAAGGATAACATCTCAAGAAGGGATCCGTATAGTACCAATCCGTGTGACCAACGTGGCAGTACAAGTAAAGTAATTTAATGCAGGAAATAATTCTAAGCAGGATATGAAATTATCAGAGAATGTACTCGCCTGATATCTGAATATCCAAGGTAAAGATACTGTCCGAGTAGAGGTGTCTGGCTCCTAATTAGAACAGCACAAGTCACAACATGTCCAGAAGGGTAATATAAAGCACTACAATGCATTCTACATGAATCTAGGTCAAACTAGGCCAAAGTCAACCCTTGGTCAACTCTGGTCAACTGCACTAGTCAACTAGGTCAAACTAGGTCATGTCCTAACCCAGCAATTCTTACTAGGCCTAACCAAGACTATCCTAGCAAGCACACATCAATACAAGTCTATACAAGCCAACATACACCCAACTATATATAGCATGCAATTATTCAATACTCAAATAGGCAAGAATTCACATTGGATATACACTAGGTAATCTATTACTTTAAGCTATATATGTCTACACATATATACACATGCTTATATTGGTATTCAACATTTGGTCTATAATCATGACATTTCAAATGGTTATATAAACTTATATATTATAACACAATATGCTAACATATATATAATATACATACATAGCTAAGTTAACTATATTCATAAATACTTATTTAAGAGGCTACGTGTGTGTATGTGAACATGGCAAAGGGGCAAGTGAGGGTTAAATGGGCATACATAGTGTATACATATCAAAGAGTGTCAAAGTGTAAGTGAACAATGTGTCAAGTGTGATAGTGTCAACATAGTGTAAGGGGGGTACATGAGGTAATATAGGATTTATGTTAACATAGAACATTACATCTCATTAACTTGTATATTGCATACATTACATCTACTATTACATTACATTCATGCTTGCATTCATTCATCATTCATTTATTCTCTTGTACCACTATATGCACCATACATTACATACTATGGAATCTACATATTCATTACAAGTCATACTTATACATGCTTACATTAGATAGGATACTTACACCTCATACATCATTTATTTAACCATTTACTCATGCTTGCATTCTCTATTTAATTACATAATGTATATACATTAACATGGGTTAAAATCAAATAGAACATCATATTACACACAACGGTGCACAAAATACATATGTCGAATAGTAACTCCTACTAATAATCAATACTGTACCATCTCAGCATGAATTAAAATCTAGGATTAAAGTATGTTATAGATCTATGTGTTAGCTTTCCGAAACTTCAAACGGATCGCGTTTTCGTTTCCGAAAACTCCCGGAATCGCGAAAACACCGAGAACGCGTTTGTCTTTCGTACAACTGATACTCAAATAATTCTCCAGAAAGTTACAGAAACAATTAGACCTATTAGTAGATGTTTTTGGAAATCTAACTTCAATACGCTTCTTTTAAAAAAACGGAAGATTAAACCGAGCTTTCAGCTAGAAGTTATGCCATTTCTAAGTTTGGGCTGAAATTAAAAACGTGGATAAAAATCATGACGGATTTGGGTAGTTTGAGACAAAAGAACACAAGTATATAACATAATATATTAAGAACTCACTCTCTACACTAATATATATATATGAGACACTATAGAACACATCTCCAATACAAAAATATGAGATTAAACATGTAATAATTCATTCATACATAACAACAACACATAGTGTGTCTAAATTTGGGGTTTTCCCACATGGACACAACCACAACACAAAGGACACTCCTATGACCTCCAAATGGACACGAAATGGACACAAATCGAGATACAACCATGGGGGTCATTCCTATGGGTTCAAAATAGACATATATGCATGAGAAAATGAAAAGGAGAAGGGATTTATACCTCCCGGTAGATCGAATCGCAGAAAAGCCTTCCTGGAGCGACACCGACACTTAGAGATTCCAAAAGGACACGAACGAGCTCCGAATCCTCCCAAACTTGGGTAGCTTCCTCCTTGGCTAGAATGGAGAAGGAAAGAAGAAGATTTGGTGGCGAAATGGAAGGATTTGGTGGAGAAATTGCTAGGAATTGCTCTCTAGGAATTTGGGGAAGAACAAGAGAGAGAGAGAGTGTGGATGAGAATAATGAAATGAACTTGAGCCTATCCTCTCCCAAAGTGGCTGGCCATATGGGGCTATTTGTCCAATTAAGTTAAGGTCCAAAATGCCCCCACTAACCTATTCAATGAGTATTAGGAAAGGGCTAATTGGTTGGGACTAAATTAGTCATTCTAAAGTCTCTAATCACACTAACCTTATCCATAATAATTAGTCTAACCTCTAACTAAAAATTTCTATCATGTGGACTAAAATTAATATCATGTGGGCCATGCCTAACTAGTGTGTGGGTCCCACTAGAGTCAAACTACCCCCGGGTCCCCGTTACAAGTCAGATTGAGATGAAATTCGAACCCGACTCAAATAATCCCAAAACAATATCATAAATAATAAAATAATATCAAAATAATTCAAAGAGGTCAAATGCAAAAATATCCTTAGGCCAAAAATGACATTAAAATATTATAATCACATGGTTAGGCTCTAGGTCAAACAGTCTCTAGGGTTTCACTAACAAAACGTAAAAACCACAAGTCATTGATTTAAATAATTTTAAAATGATTTAAAATCACCAAAAAATCATATCATAAATTAAATATCATTATTAAAATAATTATAAACACGAAATTTCAAAATTACCCTCATTTGGGAAACTGGGCGCTACAACTCTACCCACCTTAGAAAAATTTCGTCCTCAAAATTAAAATGTCCATACTCCCTTTAGGTCAAACCCCCAAAATCAAAGTTCCAGATAAAAACAAATCATGTGATCAAAAGGACGACATACAGGGTCATGGCATACGGTGGTAATGAAAGTCTCATCTATGTATACTAGTCGTGCTAATACCAAAACGGTCATAGGGTATCAAACACACAAGCAATCTAGGGTGCTAAACTAGAGAAGTTACAGAAACAACAAACCATCAAAACTGTAAGACAGCCTACCATCCTATGTGAAAACTGGTACTTACCATAAAAATAAAGAAAAGTAACTACCAATTACATTTAAAGGGTTCAGAAAAATCAAAATCAAAGTTAAAGAATGAAAGCCAATTTCATGGAAAATTCCAATCACATTACATATTAAGAATATTTAGTCTCGATACGATCTAAGTTGATCAAATTGGGGGAAATCAAGATTTAGGCAATATGGAGGACAGGTTCAACAAAGTCTGAGATCGAGCATACAAGGATAGAGATTCAGGTCACAATCAAATTTAATTCAATTAAGTACAACCCAAGATATAAATATGATAAGAAGGTAATCGAAGTCGATTTGGTCGTGATTAAGGAAACTAGGATTCAATGATATTGAAAAAAACCCTTTTAGAGAAGACAGAAAAAGATTTCATACGAAGTCAGCAAATCATCCCTCTCTAATACTATCAGTTTATCATTTGCCAAACCATATTCTTTTTTTTTCTCTTTTTTTTCACAAGTCCAAATATGAAAATCAATCTTCATATGACTATCATCGAAATTTTATAACATTCAGTCATCTAAACCTTTACCACAATCACCATAGACAAAATTCCAAACTTCCAAAACATTTTCCATGAAGCATAACCCTCTTAATTAGGTATCAACACTTATCCATTTAATCTAGTTTTCAAATTCTTTTACCTCGTTCTAAATTAAATTTGAAACCTCTAAATCCAGTTTATGGAATCCTTGGACTTGTTTAAATCAAGTCTCGTATTTAATTTAACTCCAATAACACTATATCACACAAATTTATTCTTGTTTATAAATCAACCTTTATATTTTCTTCAATGTTCACCTACAAATGTTATCCTTTTGAATTCTACAATTTCTTCCAATCATCTAAAATAATTTCTATAACGTAAAATCCTTGTGTTCTCTCTGTCTCTAGTCACCCTCTTAAAATATCTAGTTCAATTTCGCATAATCATTTTATTCAATTAAATTCTCCTTTTCATCTCTAAATTTCTACATAGCCTTGTAATAGTTCCCAAGAATCAATAACAAAAAATTTTAAGTTCTCGAAACTAGGTTGACCTCTGATATCCTCATTAGTTTTTTTTTTTAAATATATCCCTGAATTACTCATAACCAAAATTTTCTACGATTGTTTCTAAATTAATAACATTTATCCCTCGATTTCATTTTAAACCTTTACCACCTCTCCATTTCGAATTTTTCACATTTGACATCCAACATTTTGATTCCTACAAAATTATCATATGATAACCAATTACGTCATTTTTGACCTAGATGATTCACGTTACTTCCTCAACATTTCTCAGATAAAAAACGATATAAAGATTCAGGGGTTCAAGTACAGCTGACAGAATGTGATACGAGACGGAATTGATATAATCAGGACAGGTATATAAGACAAGGAATGATGGTAATAAAAATATTGGCAGAAAAAAAATGATAATAGAATCTGTTCTGGTTATCTGTTTAAAAGAGGAACCCATTTTTTTGAAACCAGAATTATAATACCAATCCAAAATAAGGCCTAGCAAAATCACTGATTTATTGTATTAAGAAGAAATAAATTTGTAAGAAGTTACACAAGGTTTATAAAACAGCTAAAACTACTCCCAAGTAAACAAGGAGAAACAAAACAAAACAACAATAGTTCTTTTTTTTAATGACTGAAACAAAAGTCGCAAAAACATGTTCGAAAACATTTAAGGTACAATCTGATAATCATATTCGTCTATCCAAAAATTATGGTACTCTAAATTCTCGTCATACTAGTAAGCAAGGCTACGATAATCACAGAGTTCTTGACTTATGCACACACCTCTAGAATCATGGTATTTAACATTTTCGCGATGCCGCTAGCTTGGCTGCAAAAACCTTAAATTTCTACACCCGAGAAATATATCCAAAATCAGACTATATGTCTTCACCATGCTGGCTAATGTGACTATAGAAGACAAGATTTCCATAACTTAGATGACCTAGCCCATATAATTTTATCTTGCCAAAAATTAAATTAAATCAACAATGAATACAAAAAAAAATCAAATTTATCAACGAACATCAAAATTCAGAAATGAACAAAATCCTTCAAATCATATAACTACAAACTCGGATGCTATAGCTAACATCAAGATTCAAATTTCAACAATCTTCATCAAAATAAATAAATACAAACTCAAATTCAATAATAATCCATCAAAATCAAATTCAATAGCAGAAAGTAAAGATAAATCAAATCAAGGAAAAAGAAAAGAGTTTTCAAATCGGAGTTAAACAAGATTCTCAAGGGTCATCCCAGGAATCTCTCAAGGGATCCTAATTGTGATTGAGTATCTTCAAAAATATATCCTAATCCTACTGTAGGCTGTAGTGGTACTTTAGTTCGAATACCACTACACAAACTCGACCTGCATGGGCCACCACTAAAAATGTGTTACGACCCGCACCCTAGAGTTAGGGCACGAGAACGTAACAATGCCAGCCTACGCCGCAGTATCGACGGTAGAACGCTGTCCTAGGTCTCAATGCATCTAACAGTATAAGACTAAACAGTTTATACTCCCCGAATGGGGGTGACATAGCAGAATGTAAACTCAATCACATCTAAGGTAGAGCATAAAGGAAGATAGATAAAACATGAAATCGAAAGAGATACAACAGATAGAAGTCTAAGTGTCTAAGATACAAACTCAGAATACATCTCAACACTCAAATACATTAATCCATAAATACAACTCAAGATGACTGAAAATAAACTATAAGCAAAAACACTAGCTATCTATGCAACCTCTACTGTCTCCTCTAGGCTAGCAAGCAACCTCCAGGCTATCTGTAAAATTTATCAACAGGTCCAGTCAGGACAGGAGCGAGCACATTACATCTCAGTAGTTCATGACAGGTTAGAAAATATAATCATGCAGTAAAGTAAGATATAGGTACTGAAAGAAATGCAGTATGTAAACAGAGAGAGAAAGCTGTAATAGAAATATCTACTATAGATAGAGAACTAACATGTGACTAGTGAGTCAGAGTACAATATAGACACGTAAATGGCATAGGAGATTCTGATGCTACACTATGGAAGAGATTCTGAAACTACACTACTTGGATAGTATTCTCATGTCTATTTCTACTCCCCCGTACCCCCAATCGATACATAAGGATCCAACCAAGTTATGTTATGATTCCACACAAAGCACCCGAAGGGTGATACATGGATGTCCCAAAAATGGGGATCCTAGGAGATTCTAGGATACCCAGTAAATGGGATAAGAGATTCTAGGAGACTCTGTGATCAAAAGGGTATATGTCACAAGTGATCAAAGAACCTGTAAAGCATAGTGATACGTCATGTAAGTGAAACGCACAGAACATGTAGTACCCGATGCTCCCTAAGGATAACATCTCAAGAAGGGATCCGTATAGTACCAATCCGTGTGACCAACGTGACAGTACAAGTAAAGTAATTTAATGCAAAAAATAATTCAAAACAGGATATGAAATGATCAGAGAATGTACTCGCCTGATATCTGAATGTCCAAGGTAAAGATACTGTCCGAGGAGAGGTGTCTGGCTCCTAATTAGAACAGCACAAGTCACAACATGTCCAGAAGGGTAATATAAAGCACTACAATGCATTCTACATGAATCTAGGTCAAACTAGGCCAAAGTCAACCCTTGGTCAACTCTGGTCAACTGTACTAGTCAACTAGGTCATGTCCTAACCCAGTAAGTCTTACTAGGCCTAACCAAGACTATCCTAGCAAGCACACATCAATACAAGTCTATACAAGCCAACATACACCCAACTCTATATAGCATGCAATTATTCAATACTCAAATAGACAAGAATTCACATTGGATATATACTAGGTAATCTATTACTTTAAGCTATATATATCTACACATATATACACATGCTTATTTTGGTATTCAACATTTGGTCTATAATCTTGGCATTTCAAATGGTTATATAAACTTATATATTACAACACAATATGCTAACATATATATATAATATACATACATAGTTAAGTTAACTATATTCATAAATACTTATTTAAGAGGCTATGTGTGTGTATGTGAACATGGAAAAGGGACAAGTAAGGGTTAAATGGGTATACATAGTGTATACATATCAAAGAGTGTCAAAGTGTAAGTGAACAATGTGTCAAGTGTGATAGTGTCAACATAGTGTATGGGGGTACATGAGGTAATATAGGATTTTTGTTAACATTGAACATTACATCTCATTAACTTGTATATTGCATACTTTACATCTATTATTACATTACATTCATGCTTGCATTCATTCATCATTCATTTATTCTCTTGCACCACTATATGCACCATACATTACATACTATGGAACCTACATATTCATTACAAGCCATACTTATACATGCTTACATTAGATAGGATACTTACACCTCATACATTATTTATTTAACCATTTACTCATGCTTGCATTCTCTATTTAATTACATAATGTATATACATTAACATGGGTTAAAATCAAATAGAACATTATATTACACACAAGTGTGCACAAAATGCATATGCCGAATAGTAACTCCTACTAAAAATCAATACTGTACCATCTCAGCATGAATTAAAATTTAGGATTAAAGTATGTTATAGATCTATGTGTTGGCTTTCCAAAACTTCAAACGAATAGCGTTTTCGTTTCCAGAAACACCCGGAATCGCAAAAACACCGAGAACGCGTTTGTCTTTCGTACAGCTAACACTCAAATAATTCTCCAGAAAGTTACAGAAAGAATTATACCTATTAATATATGTTTTTGGAAAGCTAACTTCAATACGTTTCTTTTAGAAAAAACGAGAGATTAAACCGAGCTTTGAGCTAGAAGTTATGTCATTTCTAAGTTACGGCTGAAATTAAAAACGTGGATAAAAATTATGACGGATTTGGGTAGTTTGAGACAAAAGAACACAAGTATATAACATAATATATCAAGAACTCACTCTCTACACTAATATATATATATGAGACACTATAGAACACATCTCCAATACAAAAATATGAGATTAAACATGTAATAATTCATTCATACATAACAACAACACATAGTGTGTCCAAATTTGGGGTTTTCCCACATGGATACAACCACAACACAAAAGATACTCCTATGACCTCCAAATGGACACGAAATGGACACAAATGGAGATACAACCATGGGGGTCATTCCTATGGGTTCAAAATAGACCAATATGCATGAGAAAATGAAAAGGAGAAGAGATTTATACCTCCCGGTAGATCGAATCGAAGAAAAGCCTTCCGGAGCGACACCGACACGTAGAGATTCCAAAAGGACACAAACGAGCTCCAAATCCTCCCAAACATGGGTAGCTTCCTCCTTGGCTAGAATGGAGAAGGAAAGAAGAAGACTTGGTGGCGAAATGGAAGGATTTGGTGGAGAAATTGCAAGGAATTGCTCTCTAGGAATTTGGGGAAGAACAAGAAAGAGAGTGTGGATGAGAATAATGAAATGAACTTGAGCCTATCCTCTCCCAAAGTGGCTGGCCATATGGGGCTATTTGTCCTATTATGGTAAGGTCTAAAATGCCCCCACTAACCTATTCTATGAGTATTAGGAAAGGGCTAATTGGTTGGGGCTAAATTAGTCATTCTAAAGTCTCTAATCACACTAACCTTATCCATAATAATTAGTCTAACCTCTAACTAAAATATTTCTATCATGTGGACTAAAATTAATATCATGTTGGCCATGTCTAACTAGTGTGTGGGTCCCACTAGAGTCAAACTACCCCCGGGTCCCCGTTACAAGTCAGATTGAGATGAAATTCGAATCTGACTCAAATAATCCCAAAACAATATCATAAATAATAAAATAATATCAAAATAATTCAAAGAGGTCAAATGCAAAAATATCCTTAGGCCAAAAATGACATTAAAATATCATAATCACACGGTTAGGCTCTAGGTCAAACAGTCTCTAGGGTTTCACTAGCAAAACGTAAAAACCACAAGTCATTGATTTAAATAATTTTAAAATAATTTAAAATCACCAAAAAATCATATCATGAATTAAATATTATTATTAAAATAATTAGAAACACAAAATTTCAAAATTATTCTCATTTGGGAAACTGGGCGCTACCAATTAAACCTATTTTACTGATGTTAATTATTGGTTTTATACCCTAAAATAGATCTCCTACATGTAAACTAACTGTGTGTCAATTTTGGGTTGTTTTGGTGGTTAATTGGGTTCGAAATGAATTGTTCAAACCAGTGAATGTTAGGGCTGAATCTGTGGTGTTCACAGTTTACTGAGATTTCTTGAAAATGATTTTTTCTCCATTTTACTGATTGAATAAAACTGGGAAACCTGAGATTGAATGGTTAAATGAATTATCGATGTTCATGTTCAATAGGATTGGTTAACTATAATACAAATTGTATATGTATACCTATATGCTTAAAGTGGAAATGATGATTATTTTAAACAACTGAATTTGGGTTGATTCATGGCTGAACCTAAGTCTATTATTCCCAGGTTCCTATTCACTGATTTCAGGATTTTATGCACAATGTATATCAATGTATCTCTTCACTTTTTATTCCTGTACACTATTTTTACTATAGCACACACACATTACATTCCTGTACACCCTCACCCTTCCACACACACACACACAGCTACACTCATGCATACACACACAATTTCATGTTGCACACACACACACATGCACCCTCTCTCTCATTCTCTCTATATTTCCAGTCTCTAGTTGTGGGTTATGTATTGTATGAATACATATATACTTGGGTGATATATAACTATATATATATATATATATATATATATATATATATATATATATATAGTACTTAGCCTAAGTATAGATAATGCTAACTCTATTGTAGGTATCTATATATAATGTAAAGTGGTGTTCCTATATAAGTTATTAATGTATTGTGAGTACCTAGATTGGGTTTAACATTGTGTATGTGTAGGAGTGCTAACTAGGCTTGATTAGGCTAAGGTAGGCTAGTATAGACTTGGTTGACCTAGTTTGACTTTTAGGGTTGACCAAAGTTGACCAAGAGTTGACTTTGGCCTAGATTGACCTAGAATCATGTAGAATGCATAGTAGGACTTCATTTTGCCATTTTAGACTTGTTGTGACTTGTGATGTTCTGATTAGGAGCCAGACACCACTCCTTGGACGGTACTTTTCATATTGGACACTCAGATACAGGCGAGTACATTCTATGATCATTTCATATCCTGTTTAGAATTATTTCCTGTAGTAGATTACTTTACTTGTACTGTCACGATGGTCACACGGATTGGTACTATATGGATCCCTTCTTGAGATGTTATCCTTAGGGAGCATCGGGTACTTCATGTTCTGTGCGTTTCACTTACATGGCGTATCACTATGCTTCACTGGTTCTTTGATCACTTGCGACATATACTCTTATGATCGCAATCTCTTATTCCATTCACTGGGTATACTAGAATCTCCTAGAATCACCCATTTATGGGCATCCATGTATCACCCTTCGGGGGCCTTGCATGGAATCATGACATAATCTGACTGGATCCTTGTGTATTGATTGGGGGTACGGGGGAGTAGAAATGGACATGTGAATAATACCCAAGTAGTATCTTATCAGAATCTCTTCCATAGTGTCTTATCAGAATCTCCTATGCCATTTACATGTCTATATTGTACTCTGACTCACTAGTCACATGATAGTTCTCTTTTTATAGTAGATATTTCTATTACAGCTTTCTCTCTCTATTTATATATTGCACTTCTTTCACTACTTGTATCTTACTTTACTGTATGATTATATCTTCTAACCTGCTATGAACTGTTGAGATGTACTGTACTCGCTCCTGTCCTGACTGGACCTGTTGAAAATATTACAGAGGACGAGGAGGATGCCTGCCTGGACACTTACTACGGGGCAGCCTTAGATGACACCTGCGAGCTGGACCCTCAGAAGGACCCAGCTCTAGCTGAAGATATCACCCCGATTGCCTAGACTAGATTAGTTAGGCTTATCTTACTTTATGCAATCTTGAGACATGTTTTAGCTAGACTATATTTGGAGTTCAGAGTTGTATATATTCTTTTATTCTGTATCTGAGACCTTGTACTACTGGATATTGCTGGGATCATCTTAGACTACTTTTCATCTACTTATTTCCTTAAGTTCTATTTCATATCGTGCTATCTCTTCCTTAGTTGTGATTAAGTTTTACTGCTATGTCACCCCCATTCGGGGAGTATAAACTGTTTAGATATATATTGTTAGATGTTGTGACCTAGGACAGCGTTCTACCGCCGACACTGCGACGTAGGCTGGGCGTTGTTACGTTCTCGTACCCTCACAGTGGGTGTGAGTCATGACAAATATATCAAAATTGTAGGGCTTGATTGGCCCTACTGTCGAGTCTTTTCTCAAAGGCTTGTCAAAGCAAACCTCCTTCTGCATCTATTTATCTGCAGTAGGTGCTCGAGACGGGCCTGCTTCCGATGTATCAGGGGCGTTGGCCACAACGGACGGAGGTGTTTCCTCCTCTGTAGCTTGGTTCTCTTCTCGTTGGTTAGCCAAACGAGTGGTAACCAGAGTGTCATCTGTCAATGTAGAAACCATACGACATGCCTTGACCTTCTTTCCCTTGATAGAGCGCACTGCAGGCACCATCATGTCAGGGGTGAGATCAGGGTGGATCCACATTACTTCGCCTCGCGGTATCGTAAATGGTGTAACACCCAGTTTTCCAGATGAGGGTAATTTTGAAATTTTGTAATTATAATTATTATTTATTGATATTTATTTCATATTATGATTTTTGGTGATTTTTAATTATTTTTAAACTATTTAAAATCATGACTTGTGATTGGTGTTTTGCTAGTATAACCCTAGAGATAGTGATCTAGAGCCTAGCCTTGTGATTAAGGTATTTTATTTATCATTTTTAGCTAGAGGGTATTTTTGTTATTTTTGGGTTTATTCGATTTTAATATTATTCATTTGAATTTATAGAAATTTTTAGGAATTATTTTGGATGATGGTTGACTAGGTTGACTTTGACTAGCATTGACTTTGGTAGACTAGTCTAGAAGCTAACCCTAGTTGTGACTGCCTTGGTTAGGTTAAGTAACCCTAGTCTAACTATAGTTAACCCATGATTTAGTCTTTTAGACTCGAGTTAGAATAGAGAGGGTTAAGTCATAAGTCATGACTTATGGTTTTGAGACCAATAGAAAATCCCTTAGCCATAGCTTGTGAAACTTGGCCTAAGGCCCATAGCCCATTACTAAACCCTAACCATAACCACTATGTCCAGCCACCTAGGGAATCCCATCCTATTTAATGCCTCCTTCATTTAGGGTTAGCCTCCCTTGAAAATAGATCTCAAGTTTAGAAAGAGGTAAATCCCCAATTTTTGAAATTCATATCAAATCCATTTTACTTCCTTTTTAATCCAAACAAATTGTAATAGGTTATAATTAGTGTGTTCTTGCTGTTTGTGGAAGTTTTTCTCAGTTTGTGAACAATTTGGTGAAGTTTGGGAAGCAAGGAGAACACCCCTCTTTAGAGCTTTTTGAGGAGATTGATACCTATAGGTAATTCCCTAAAACTCTATTATAGTTGCTGTTATTTTTGCATATTAGCCTAGATCTAGGTGTCCCCTAGCTAACCCTAGAATTTCGTGGCATATTGTGTCCATTTTGTGTCCTAAATGGACACGTATCAGTCTACTATGCTGAGTGTTTGATGAAATGCCCCAAAGGGATTTAGACCTATTTTTTTGAAAGCTTTTGAATAGGAAATTAGGTTTTAGCATTGCTTATTGATTTCTAGGTGACTGAGTCAAAAATTTGGTGTTTATCGTGTCCAAAATGGACACACACACACGCGTGCAGGCACGGTAGCAGTGCCCTGCTGCCACGCATGTCGTTCTCACTGCACATACCTTATTAACCCACCAAAATTGGTGTGGAGGTCGGGGCAGTGACTGACAAGTCACTTCCCAAGTTTTACGATACGTCGTGTCGTGTCGGACATGAAACACGATCGTACTGGGTTTGTACACAACTGTGTGCACAGGAAATTGCGTTCAGATACGGGCTACCCGTATGGATGCGGCGACACGTGGGCTCGTGTCAGGGTCCTAGGCACGAAGCCCTATGTGGGGCGAACCTAGATGCACGACCACGTGTCCTGGTTTGGCTCGTGTAGAGTGCACGAGGACACGACACGCGTACACGAGCCAGTTTTTACTTAATTTTCTGATATACTGTTTTTGTATATTTAGACACTTTGTGTCCACTCTAGTGGACACGAATGACACACCTAGACACGAGATCACATGGGGAATGAACCTATATGACCGTTGTCCAATTTTGTTTGGTTTAAATTAGGTTCGAACTTAGGTTTTTATGTGTCAGTGTTTTTCCAGTTCATGTATCAGTCTAGTACTGAGTTGGGTTTTTGGTTTTATGAACTGATAGTTATTGTTAATTTCTGAGATTTCCTAAAAATGTGAAATATTAATGTCCATGCTAATTTAGGTTATTAACTGAGGTTGTGTGTTAACCTGGGTATACGAAAATCCTGAGTTCAATCAAATGAGTATGTGATTTCCTGAGATTTTGGGATTAATGTTAACTGTGTGTTTCCAGTTTTGATTAAGAGTATTAGTAACTTACACATGAACATAAAACCTAAGAATTGTTTCCCTTTTCTTTAAACTAAAGTTTTACTGTTAGTTCACTGTAAATTGATTCCTGAAAATAACTTGAACACTGAACATGAGACACTTTGGACACTGCTTTCCTATCATTTGGTTTCCTGGGATTATATTATACACACACACACACAGGAACATGCCTATCCTAGTATCTAGTACACTGTCACACTACTAGCCTACACACAAGTACACACATACAGTCATATATACTCACACACACACATGAAAATGATAACTTGAACACTAGACACTGTTTTCCTCTCACTCTCATATATTCACACACTCTTACACACAGTTAGGAGTTGCTACTGATCTCCTCATGTACTGTCAAGGGTTGGAAACCTGAGAACAGGCTTTTTCCCTAAAAAACTCTGTCAACACACATTTGTCTGAACACATGTACACTGTTAGTTCACTGAGTAGGTTTTAACTGAAATTCCTGAGACTTCATCACATGGAAATGCATTGTTTGATCACACACACTCTAATTTTCCTATTACACACATAGCTCAGTCACTACACCCTCTATTCTATTTTCTGTCATGATTTTCCTTTCACACATTTTACTCACAAACTCTCATGTATGCCTACACTCACCCATGTGACACATATACACACACACACACCTATCTACTCTCCTGTACAGACCCACACACACTCACACTCTCATGACACTTTGCTCACATGTACACACAAATGCACATTTCCCTTTTCTATCCCTATGTATATGTGTACCTACATATGTCTATATATATATATATATATATATATATATATATATATATATATTTATGTGAGATGCATATATAGATATTCTATATATTATAATATGTGTGTGTATTATATTTAGGCATATGTATTGATATGATAATATGTGATATGTGGGTTGGCTTAGGCATGATATAGCCTATAGCCTAGGGCTCATGGCCTATGGGTGTGTCTGTTTGCCTAGTGAGTGTCTAGTAGACTTGTACAGTCTAGAATTGGTGTGCTCTTGATAGAATAGACTAGTTAGACTAGTATAGACTTGTTTGACTTAGGTTTGACTTAGTTGACCTAGTTGACCTAACCTTGACCTTTTAATTGACTGAAGTTGACCAGGGTTGACTTTGGTCTAGGATTGACCTAGTATCATGTAGACTGCATCATAGTATCTTATTTTATTTACCTGGACATGTTGTGACTTGTACTGTTCTACAGGTGACAGACACCACTCCTCGGACAGTATATTCTCTTCGGACATTCAGGATACCAGGCGAGTACATTCTCTGATCATTTTATATCCTGTTATAATTATTTTCCTGCTTTAAATTACTTTACTTTATACTGTAACGTTGGTCACATGGATTAGTACTATATGGATCCCCTTTTGAGATGTTATCCCCTCAGGGAGCATCGGATACTACATGTTCTGTGCGTTTCACTTACATTGTGTATCACTATGCTTTATGGTTCATTGATCACTTATGACATGTACTCTCATGATCACAGAGTCTTCCTTGAATCTTCCATTTATGGGCTTTCCTAGAATCACCCATTTTTGGGCCTATCATGTAACTCCACTTTTCCCAATTTTGGTGAAAGTTAATTTTTTTAATAATAAATACTTCATTTCTTTTATTATAAATATATAGTTATGAGTATTTTTGGAGGGAAGGAATTTGAAGCAGGAATATATATATTTTTTTTTTGAAAGTTGGTTACAACTTATTGAGTGGTCCCCAAACTTTTGAATCTTCTAACAAATTTGTAACTGTTTTTCAATCCATTATGCAATTAATGAAAAGGGTGAGGGCTAGGTTGCTAAAGAGTCATTTGTTGGAGGGGCTTTTCCGCATTTTTGCCAAACTAGAGGGACTTGAATGCAAAAGTTCCATTTTTTCTTTTAATCGGCTGAGGAGAGAGAGTTGCTTATTTCTCAACTCTTCTTTCAAATTCATCACTCTTCCCGACCTTTTTTCGGTTGTGTTCTTTTGGCGGCGACCGCGATGGCCAGGCCGGCGACCACGACATTGATGTCGGCGGCAGTAGCGCCTGGACAGATCTCCAGTGACGACGGGCGATGGGTTCCTCCTACGACGGCGCGAGCCCTAGCCCTAATCTCGACGGTTCCTTCATTGGCGACGGCGGTGGTTTCGATCGACAGCAACGACGAGGCATCTCCTCCGACTCGACGACGATTGTAGAAGCATGGAAAATATTAGAATAAAGGCATAAATGGCCCATGCGGTTTTGGGTAGCAAGTCTATGCGGCTCATACTGGAGTTGCCCTATGCGGCCCAAAAGAAGACCCTCAGACTCATGCGGCTCGGGGATGAATGCGGTTCAGCAGGAATATGCGGCTCAATTGACGACACGTGTGACCCCCCCCCACAGATTGGCCACTGGAGTAGTGGCCTCATTTAATGCTCTGACACGACTCGACGGCTGTCTCTGACATAAAGTATCATAATGGCTCTGCCATAATGACAGACTCTTCGGAAAAAGAAGAAAATCTCTGACCCGATCTGACAAAAAATCCTAGATTGCCACGTGGCAAAAGTCTCATGCGGCTCGGATAGAGAACAGCTTCATGCGGCTCATTGAGGAGTCACTCTAATATGATTAACAAAAATCCGCCATATGCGGTCCACCCATAGCCCGGTCTATGCGGCTCAACACCACGCTAATTCATGCGGCCCACAGAAACTATGCATATGCGGCTCATGGAGAGATCGTCCCCTGCGGCTCGCAAAGATTATGCATATGCGGCTCACGGAAAGTTCGTCCCCTGCGGCTCGATGAGGCATTGACTCATGCGGCTCACGAGGAGTATCCCCCTGCGGTTCAAGTGTTGGTCACCCTATGCGGCCCTGGCAGGATCTTCAATTAAAAAAAACATGGCACTGAAGATGCAACAGAATCCCAACGAGAATATTCGACATCATCATCATAATTGCCGAGATCAGGGCATATCATTCATCATCAAGCCAATAGGACACGTGGCGAGCAATCAAATATTGGCATAATCATTCACGAAGATTTAAAACAGTCAGCATTAACTGCTCATAAGATTTGGTGCTATCCGCATTAGTGGCCGAGATTCATTATGATCAGGATCAAGGGCCCAGATAGAATGAAGGAGCGCCGACATTCCAAACAGATAATCATCAGCAAACCCTAATGATCCCACCCCACTCTTATAAATAGCCAGCATCATTCCCATATAAAAAAGGTCGGCAACAAAAAGAATAAAAAAAAAGAAGAAGAGAGAGATATACACAGAGAGAGCTCCCCCTTTTCTTGATAATCACAGAGAGAGAGAAGCCAGGAGAGCAACCCGAGGAGAGTAAGAAGAGCCTTTCTTCGTCAACGCCGAGCAGATCTTCCCCGAGCCAAGGCTGCATATCGATCGTCCAAGGAGTAAGGCAGAGTGGCCGTCGCTTTCCCGAGCCTCTATCGTCACCCCCCAGAATCAAAAATAAATAATCGTACTTAGTCTGCTGTACCTAGATTTTCGTCCCTAGGCTTTCTTTGTACGAGCGAGTTTGTATTGTGAGTCCAAGTTCAGTCCTCCGATAATTGTTCAGTTCTTTTACAATCAATGGCAAACACGATGGCGACTCTGCTGGGGACTAACTTCTCCACGGCTGAGGAATTGGTGACGCAATCGGATGCAGCCAAACTTGGCTCCACACAACAGAAGATGGTCGTCCGCTTCGACCAACAGGCGTTCGAAGAGATGCTCTCTGAAGGCAGCGCTGGCCCGGTCCAGAAACGTACCCGCACCACGAAGGCTCGTAAAGAGTGGAGGCCAAAGTCATTTGCTCCTCCCCAAGCCCCCGATGGGATACCCTCGGTCGCTCAAGACGGCGAGAAAGACTCTCCTGCAGCCCCACTTCAGATCGCAGACACCTCTGCTGTCCCCAAGTCTGGCAGAAGAAAACACTATGATGCTGGACTTGCAGGGGCAAAGAGGGTCTCTGCTCAACCTGAACCGCAGAGGGGTATTAGCCGCAGAATGAAAATCCATGCGGCCACAACCGTCAACCACATGAAGAAAACTCATGCGGCCACTTCTGTCAGCCGCATAACTTATGCAGCTACAGTTCCCAACCGCATGGATGAGATTCATGCGGCTAGTAAAGTCAACCGCTTGCAGAAAACCCATGCGGCCACAGATGCCAACCGCATGCGGACAGCCTGCACGGCCGTGACTCCTAACCGCATAAGAACTCGTCCCACAACAGAAGACAGTCGCATGCAGATAGCCTGCACGGCACCCAACGCTAGCCGCATAGCGTCTCTACCACACTTCTCTCGATCAGTTTTCGACCGACTCTCATGCGGTCCTAACTCTGATCACTTTCTGGATGAAAATCCAGACTCTGTGATACCTAATGTGGACTCTTCCTATTACGCACCCACAAGTGCTAAAAAGAAAAAGTCTAGGGCAGCGCGGGCTCATCAAGTCCAGACAGCTGCCCCAACCTCTGACTATCGGGGCGTCCCGCTGAGTATCACGCGGGCCTCTGACGGAAAGTTGTATAAAACCACTCGAGTCCAGCCCCCGGCGACAAACGGACAAAGTGGTTCCTCTGACCTGCGTGAAGCTATCCTCCACAAACGCAAGGAAAGAGAAGGAGCCTCAGCGTGCAGAGAGTCCTCACAGGGACGTCACTGTACCCAGATTATTGTCAACTGCTGTTGCAACAACACGGCAGTAACGGAAGACCGGCCATCCGTCTTCCAAAGATTACAACATCCGAGCTCGGAAGACGAGGCACCTCCCGTTGCCTCCTGCAATTCTGCACGGAAAGTCCCCGTTGAGGGGAGAGGGAAGAAGACAAGCATCTCCAGCCCAAAGGTGTCAACTATTGCAGCTAAGAAGCCGTCGTCTAAAGGATTATCCTCTACTGGAGTATTCCAACACACACGTTCAAAGACGAAAACTGCTGCAGTAGGAAGTTCGCCGTCTACGTCATTGGGGGTCGTCGGAACTGGGGGTAGCACTCCTCCAAACCTCCACGACAATCCGATATTCCAAGAAGACGGACTGGAGGAAGCAAATCCTCCGACGGATACAACAGATACCGACGTCCCCGAGGACGTCCTAAACGAAGCAAGCTCTGAAGCTGGGGGTACTGTTCCTTCCGAGTCCGAACCTGAAGAGAACATCCCCACATATCCTGATGATTTCTCGATGCATGAGTATGACTCGGAGGGCATGTCCGCCACCTCTCCTTCTGTTACTCCTTACGTGAGGACGGTATTCATGACGGACAACAGCCAAGGTGGTTCCGGCGATCGCCAACGTATCGACACTTTGGAGGCCATACTGCACACCTTGGTCAAGTCTGTAGACGAGATCAAAGCAGCGCTTCCTACTCTGCAGGGAGTGGCACCTGGTCAGACAAGCACGGGTCCCGCGAACAACATAGATTCAAATTCAGCGGCACCAAACCCGGGCAATAATGCTCCCGAGATAACGGCCCCTACCGCAACAGATGAGGCCCGAGAAGTAAGGAGAGAGGTTCAGGAGCTTCGAGCGATGTTCCACGCCCGAGAAAATTCTCAAGATCTCAGAATTCGACAACCATACCCTGCTGAATGGAGGGATGTGCCCTTCCCCCAAGATATAAGCCGTTCAATATCAACCCATATGATGGTAAGACTTCAGCAAGCCGGTACATCACTTACTTTGAGGTCACTACCGACCATCTGCCCCATGATGACGCCATCCTCACACGGTTATTCATTGGGGCACTGGAAGGAGTCGCCTTCGATTGGTACCGCAACCTGCCAGATAATTGCATCCACTCCTTCGCTGGCTTCAAGCGCTTGTTCTTGGAGAGGTTCTATAAGGTAGGGCAGGACGTCACGATGTCTACCCTCATGGACGTCGTCCAAGGAGAGAAAGAGCTGACAAGGAATTACATTGAGCGGTTTCGTCAAACCGCAATGAAGTTACCATCTGGCAACCCGGACTCTTCCTTGATTGAAATTTGCCAAAAGAGACTACTCCCAACAATTAGTCTCTGGATGGGCGAAAGTCAATTCAAGGACTGGAAGGCATTTATCATCAGTGCTACAAGTGCCGAGGAACGATTGAAGAAAGCTCGCCAACTGGGGTTACATATCTCAGAGGGAGAGAACAAGGGGAAGCGTCCCAACGCCAGCAACGACAATGTGGGTAGCCCCTCCAACAACCGGGACAACAAAGGCAAGCAGGCCATGGTGACCGATACAGCCCAGAAGCCCGAGCCACAGCCAGCAGACAAACAATGGCCTCAAATCACTTATTCTTTCGAAGACGGCCACGTCAAGCCTATCTTAGACATGCTTATACAAGAAGATAGAATTCAGCTTCCTCCACCAAGGCGGGAACCTCGACCGACTGATTTGGAAAATTCGAAGTTCTGCCATTACCACCGCTACGTCCACCATGCTACACACGACTGCTACCAACTGAAACAGTATATCCAGAACCTCATCGATTCGAACGCTCTGGCTATCGACTTCGAGGAGGTAACCGTAGCATCCAACATGGTGTCCGTATAATTTGGCAATTTCCCTCCAACAGAGACTCAAGACGGTGTCATACCCATCCCTCTGGCAACGATGGAAATCACTAACCTTCCGCCTGCCCGTGATCAAACTCCCGGCCTAGTACCCCTCACCACATCACGAAGGGAAATCATGTGGGTCCATCCGGACCTAGTCTACGAGGTGACTCAGCCCACTTTACCTTCTAAAAAGAAAAGTGGAAAGGTCAGATCATGCCGCACCGCCTCGGCAGAGGAGGAGGAAGTCTCAGCCGTCACTACTCGATCTGGAGCACAAGCCCAACCAGTGGCCGAGGATCCGACTAATGATCAGCAGCCCACAAACGCTGATACTCCGGGACCGACTCAGACACAAGCATTGGGGACATATTCAGACAAGTCCTATCAGTCAATATGGCATTTATCGACGCTTACGAAGAAGACGAGGACATTCCTGAAATCCTCGAGCTTGAGCCGTGGGCCCAACAGTTAGACGCACAATGGGAAAAGCGGTTCGAGCTAAGAGAACCTCCTACAAAGGATGAAGTTATGCAGGTCAACCTCGGCACCGAATCCTCTCCAAAGCCAATCTTCGTCAGTAAAAGCCTAACAGACGAGGAACGAGAATCACTGCTGGAACTCATCAGAGAATACATTGACGTATTTGCATGGAGTTACGGAGACATGCCGGGATTAGATCCCGATATTGCTCTCCATAAACTCAATATACGGTCGGATGCAAAGCCAGTCAAGCAGCAGCAACGACGCTTCCGCCCGGGCGTCATGGACGCGATCGAAGCCGAAGTCAACAAGCTGATAGCCAGCGGCTTCATCCGTGAAGAGCAACACCCTGACTGGGTCGCCAATATAGTCCCGGTCCTTAAGAAGAACGGGAAGATCCGAATCTGTATCGACTTCCGTAATCTAAATGAGGCATGTCCGAAAGACGAATTTCCCCTTCCGATCACGGACATCATGATTGACAACACATACGGCTTCGAACGTATGTCATTCATGGATGGATTCTCGGGATACAATCAAATCAAGATGTCCCCCGACGATGAGAAGCACACATCATTTAGAACACCGATCGGCACATACTGTTACACAGTCATGCCATTCGGTCTAAAGAACGCTGGTGCCACATATCAGCGGGCTATGAGTATCATTTTCAGAGAACATTTGCGCAAAACAGTGGAATGCTATGTCGACGACATCGCTGTCAAGAGTCGCCGTAAGGAGGATCATCTGCAAGATCTGAGAACGGTATTCGACCTGATGCGAGCCCACAACTTGAAGATGAACCCTACAAAGTCGTTCTTGGGCGTATCCAGCGGGAAGTTCTTAGGTTTCATCATCACTGCACGGGGTATCCATGTAGACCCTGAGAAAACCAAGGCAATAATGGAGATGGGTCCCCCGAAAAATCTCTGCGAACTTAGAGGCCTCCAAGGGAGGCTAGCCTATATCAGAAGGTTCATTTCCAATCTCTCCGGACGATGCCGGCCGTTCACACACCTCATGAAGAAGGGAGTCTCATTCGTATGGGACGAAGAATGCCAACGCGCTTTCGACGACATCAAAGAATATTTGTCAAATCCTCCAGTCCTGGTGGCCTCGGTCCCTGGAAAACCATTCTTGCTCTATGTACGAGCAATAGAACACTCCCTCGGTGCCCTGCTGGCACAAAATAACGACGCAGGACACGAACAGGCCATATACTACCTCAGCCGAATGATGGTCGGGCCCGAACACTGATATACTGCCGTGGAGAAAGAATGCCTCGCCTTGGTATTCGACATTCAAAAGACGCGGCATTATGTTACAGGACAAACCATACATGTGATCTCACGGGTAAATCCCCTCAGGGTCCTCATGACTAAACCAGGGGCGCTCAGCTCTCGCCTCGCTACATGGGCAATACTGCCATCCCCATATCATATGATCTTCGTCCCACAGAAGGCTGTCAAAGGCCAAGCCCTGGCAGACTTTTTGGCGGCCCATCCAGGATCGGGGTCATCCAGAATATACGAGGAAATCCCAGATGAGGTCGCCGATTCTAATACAACTACCCACGACAACATATGGAGGATGTTCTTCGATGGCGCTTCAAGAACCGGACCCAAGGGAAATATCGTCGTCGGGGTCGGAGTAGTATTGATCTCTCCTACCGGGCTAGTGATCAATCGCGCCTACTCTCTCACGAAACCCTGTTCCAACAATGTGGCCGAATACAATGCTTTGGTCATTGGCCTCCAACTCGCAAATGAGCTGGGAGTAGAATATCTCGAAGCATACGGCGATTCACAATTAATCGTCAATCAGATTCGGGGGTCGTACGAAGTCCGCCATGAAGACATGATCCCCTACCACCAAATAGCAATCAACATTATCTCCTCATTCGAGGAATTCTTCATCGAACACGTCCCCAGACTTCAAAATATCGAAGCCGATGCCCTAGCAGGCCTTGCCGCTTCCTTAGCAGTGCCGAACCAAGCGCATCACTCAGTTGAGGTGATAGGCCACGAACTGGTCTGTCCCAAGAACAATATTCAATTCGTGGCGAGCTATTCCGCCCAGACGGTCGATGAAACACCAGACTGGAGACAGCCGTTCATTGACTTCGTCGTATACGATATCCTCCCAGAGAATCCAAGGGAAGCCACCTCCATCAGACGGCATTCTCTTAGATTCTTCTACGACACAGAGACAAAGATGCTGTACCGACGATCCTACGACGGATTATTACTCCGGTGCTTGTCAAACGCAGAAGCCAAAGAAGCTGTACGAGAAGCTCACGACGATGTCTGTGGGGCCCATCAGCCTGGCCCTAAGCTACAGGACCGCCTTCGCCGTATGGGCTACTACTGGCCCACGATGGTGGCAGACACAATAGACTATGCCAGAAAATGCAAGGCTTGCCAAGTCCACGCGGACTTCATTCACCAACCATCCGAGTTTCTACATCCAACGGTGGCATCCTGGCCATTCGAAGCATGGGGAATGGATATCATTGGTCCAATCACCCCACCTTCCTCCCGAGGACATCGCTTCATACTTGCGATCACCGACTACTTCTCCAAATGGGCGGAAGCCGTCCCACTCGTAGAAGTTAAGACTTCAAACGTGATCAGCTTCCTTAAGTATCACGTCATCTACCGCTTCGAACTGCCGCAGAGGATCATCCATGATAATGGTCCGCAGTTTGCAAGCCATGCATTCTATCGATTCTGCGACAAACACCGCATTCAGAATGTCGCTTCGACACCATATAACCCGGCAGCAAACGGGTTGGCAGAGGCATTCAATAAAACAATCATCAAACTCCTCAAGAAGTTTGTCTCCTCCAACAAACGCGACTGGAACGAGAAGTTCGGCGAATGCTTATGGGCTTATCGTACCACGGTTCGAACAGCTACTGGGAATACACCATTCTCTTTAGTATACGGGAGTGAGGCAGTCCTCCCACTGGAAACTCAGATTCCCTCACTCCGCGTCGCCCTCACTTATCAATTGACAACGGATGATAACTATCGACGCCGATTACAAGAGTTGGAGGCCTTAGACGAAAAGCGCCTCCTAGCCCAGCAAAGGATCGAGCTATACCAAGCACGTATCTCAGGAGCCTTCAACAAGATGGTCAAAATCAGAACATTCCAAGTGGGCGATCTCGTTCTGGCAATCCGGAGACCAATGGTCATGACTCACAAGACCGCAGGCAAGTTCCAGCCAAAATGGGAAGGTCCATTTGTCATCGAGGCCGTGTTCTCCAACGACGCCTACCGCCTCGCCAAGCAGAATGGGGACTTGCTTATGTTGCCCGTCAACGGCAAGTTTCTGAAGAAATACTATGTTTAGACAACATTCTCCAAATTATCGAGTCATGTACCCTCTTAGTACCCCTGAACTTGCACCCACCATTTTCCAAATTATCGAGTCATGTATACATTGATACCACTGAACCCACATCCACAACATTTCAGATTACCGAGCCATGCACCCGCTGGTGCTACTGAACTCTCATCTCCTCAATATTCTAGAAAATCCAAATTATGTACTTACATTCCGGTCACTCTCTCAGATAGTAAGTCACGTATAATCATACCTCTGAACTTTCTTCCTGAAAGAGATCCTCCCTCATGATCCACTACCCGCGCTCCCAGTGCACAAAAAGGGTAATCGATCCACTAATTTCCGAAACGACCATGTCCTCATTACCTCTGAGTCGTTTTCACTTCCACCAAAAACAAACCGCCACCTCGCATAGAACTTCCATGTCCTCCTACCTCTGAGTAGTTCTATGCACCCCTTCTTCATTGAGCCCACTCCTGCCATGTCCTCATTACCTCTGAGTGGGAAGGCTTCGTCGAAGAAATCACCATATTTACCATGTCCACATTACCTCTGAGCAAGTATGTTGGTTCCCTTTCAACCTATTATCTGTACCCACGACCGGAGTGCGACAAGGATAATAGGTCCACAAATGTCCTCTGTTGACCACAAATGTCCCCTGTTGACCACAAATGTCCTCTGTTGACCACAAACGTCCTCTGTTGACCACAAATGTCCTCTGTTGACCACAAATGTCCTCTGTTGACCACAAACGTCCTCTGTTGACTACTATTGATTATAGAAAAGTCTTTCGTGAAGTCTCCCCCTACCATGTTCTCATTACCTCTGAGTAGGAAGATTCCACGGTAAAACCCTCATGTTTGCTACGTCCTCACAATCTCGGAGCAAATATGACTGGCTTCCTTCCACCTTATTATCCATACCCTGAACCAGGGTACGCCAAGGATAGTAGGTCCACAAATATCCCTCGCTAAGCCCCTTAGCATAAACTCGCCATTCTTTCGTGCCCCAGGAGCCCAGTTGCTCTATGGCACTCCTTTTCCCAACCCCAAGAACATCCATGACCACTTTGCCAGGGCTGCTCCAAAACGTCCTAATCAAACTTGTTATCCATACTTAAAACCAAGGTACACCCAGGGTAACAAGTCCACAAATAATCCTCCAGCAAGTCCAATTCCATGAACACCACAAGAACAAGAAAGAGAAGATGAGTTGAAACATGCTCATTTATTTCAAAATTCAAAAGAGCTACATCAGTGGGGATCACATCCCTTGCAAGTAAAAATATACACATATGAAAGAAAAACAAAAAAGAGAAGCAGAAGAAGACAGATGGCGGATCACTGTTCCGGGGCACATAATACCGTGAGGCGGTCCTTTATCAAGGCGACCGACCGCTCAAACCTCTGTTTGGCTCGACGCTCAGCTTCCTGGTTCAACACCGCCGGGTCCTCCAGATGAACGTGGGCCTGCCAGTTGTCCTCGAACTTCTTAAAAGATCGCTCCAGGTTGGCAGAAGTTCGAGAAATCCGCTCGGCCTCCCGAGCGATCGACTCCTGCTCTGCACGAGCAGCCTCCAGCTCTGACTCGAAGAGGGCCAACTCTTGCTGGAGTACGATAATCCGCTCCTGTGTGGCAGCTACTCTACGAGAAGCAGACTCTTCACGAGCCCTACAAGCCTGACTTCGACGACCCAGCTTGGCATACGAAGCGGAGAACTTGTCAAGGTCCTCCCGCACAGCTGGCCTGGCAGCATCCCGAGCAAGCCTGATCCTATCCCGAGCAGCAACAAGGAAGCCCCGCTCCCGTTTAATCGCGACAGGCAAGCCAGCCTGCCATGTTGCCAGCAGTTGAGTCACAAGCTGGTCGGCCTCGACCAACTTGGGCTCCAGAAGCGCGGCTAACCCCATCCCGCCAGGAAGGTCCTTCAAAGTATCAATCTGGCCGCGAGTACCCTTCAGAGACATAGTGAAAGGGATTCCCCGTTCCACGGCAGCATCTACACCCCTCCCTAAGTGGCGATAGAAGCTGTCAACTACATCTTGCGTCACCTCGTTCAAAGCCTCCGAGGAAGCCGGTGTTAACGGGAGTGTGGCTGGCAGCGCAGAAGAAGACGCGATAGAATCTGCCGCTCCTGCCACGAGAGAAACCAACTCTGCACGGAAGGACGCTTGAACAGTGGCCAACTCCTCTTCAGCAGTCCGTAGAATTTGAATGCTCGGTAGGACCGAGATGTCAGCCTCTGAAGCCGCAAAAGAAGCAGAGGATGAGGCAGAGACCGCAGTTCTCGAGACAAGCTCCATCCCCACCCGCCCAGGACTGGCAGGAGATACCTCAGTATGAGTCGATAACGGAAGGGAAGCGCTTCCTTCCTTCGGATCAGGACAGGTCGAGCTCTCCCTAAGAACATCCGACGCGGGAAGTAAAGGGTCGGGACCTACAGGGCCAAAACAACCATGAATCGATTTGATCTGGAGGATATGCTGATAAAGCAAATAAGCCTCCGTATGAGTCAATATTTGACCTATCTTACCAACCGAAGAGCATGGAGGCTGAGGTTCGCTTGCAGTCGCCCCAACACCTTCACCGACAGCCTTCGAACTAAATGAGATAGGCTCCTCCGCCCCAGCACCTTCGGAAGGAGATGCGCCGAGATCGGCATCGCCTTCCGAAACTCCAGCAATCTCGGATACAGGTCCAAAGGAACCTTCGTTATCCCGGATTGGGGTCTCAATAACTCGAGAGTTCTCAGCATCCGTTGAAAGAACCCCCGTAGAGGGGACCGCAGTACATACGCCACTAGTTAAAGCAGCAAGGGTCGGATCAACCGCGGGGGCGAAAGACGGTGCATAAGAGTCCGGTTCATCAGGCGCCTACAAAGGAAAGTGATCAAGTCATATCCCAAGAAGAGAAAAATCACAATAAACAGATAAATCCTATTTGATTTTACCTCCGGAGCATCGCCAGCACCTTCACCCCCCTCCGTGATAAACAGCCTACGAGATCTGGCTACAGTTCTCTTTACAGAAAAAGTCATTCCTTCATCGGCGGACTCACCCCTGCCTCGCTTACGCGAGAGACCAGGCATTGCAGACGGTGGTTTCGACCTCACCACCTCAGGAACAAGTGGCAGCTGATCTTCCATCTCACCAAAAACGGTCGACGGTCGATCCGCCATCCCCTCTTCTGTCATAAGGGGCGGCTGATCCGCCGTTACTTCACCACTAGAGGAAGGAGAATCCTCGTCATCCCGCTCCTCCGGCTCGTTGTTTCTCTCAGCTGTGTCAGAGGACTCAGAATCAGGCATAGGGATCCTATTCGCCCCTTTCTTCTTCGCTTTCAACACTGGGGTCCTCTCCGCCAAGCGAGTGCCCAGAATGAAGCTCGTCCTCGGGTCAAAATCTACAGGAGCCTGGTTCACCGTAACATGGTAGAAGGCAGCCATATGCAAGATCTCCTCTAGCACGTTGGCCACAGGAACGGAGAAACTAGTCCGAGTATGACAAGTATCATAATAGCTCCACGCCCTAATACCGTCAAGTATACTGCCCTCAAATCCCAGGCTAGGACTGGGACGCCCAAGGAATAGTTGACAATACCCAAATTGGCGGGCAAATCTACTGGGCAAATAGGGCTCCAGGTATACAGTGTTACGGTTGCGATAAACTAAGTGCGATGGGCGAATGTTACGCAACCAATAACGCATCTTCTCAGGCAAGAAATGAGGAGGTATCACGCCATCAACATGAACATTCCTCACCTCCTGGTCAGTAAAATGGGGGACAGATACGAAGAAGCTATACCCGTCTGTCCTCGCCAGCATCCTCCGACACGCCGGCATAGTGCTATATTCCCAAGGCTGATGACGATATTTGAAAAGAAAGGCGTCATCGCCCGTGACGCTGTCTTCCGTCCCAGGCCTCATCAAAGACTGATAATACAGCAGCAACCACCCCTACAGGTAATGATAAGGCAGCTCTATACGTTCAAAGTCCATCGCTACGTCACATGCGATGACTCCGGACGAGGATGCGCGGAGACCATGGTGAATGCTGCATACCATTGCAGGAAGAAGAGCCAACCTAACCCCAAAAGCCAATTTGACGGTGGAAAGAATAAAAGGACGGCTGATCCGCTCGATAGCACCTGCCCCGCCTGAAACCACACAATTGCGTAGCCACACCATTAAAAATCCGGCCAGAAGGGCCTTATCTGATAACCGTCGAGTGCCATAATAGAAATAGCTGAAGGAGTCAATCCGACTCCCAAATTTGTCGCCCATAGACTTCGACCTCCTAGCGGTCGACATCAAATCTTCCACTTCACCAGGAGTTTGACGGTCGCGGGAAGTGACCCGGCCAGCAGCACTGAATTTAAAAAGATAAGAGACCCAGGACTTGGTGTGAGGAGAATCCCCCTCCGAGCTATCATTTTTTTGGATAGCCACTCGATGGCAGGTACTATGATGGCATAACAGTTCTTGGTATACCGCGACGAAGCCTGAGAATCGACGATCTAGATCCCGGAACTCCTCGTTCGTCGGAGTGTACGCCTCGAAAGGCTCATCTCCCCTGGGAAGCTTGGAGACGTCATACATCTCATGGAGAGCGAGCCCCAGCTCCCCTACGGGGGTGAAGAACGTCCCTGTCCGATCGTTATACATCTCCAGAAGGGCCATGAATAACGGCTTATTAATGGGCAGTCCGTGGCTGGTACCCCGGATAGCGTCATAAAGATTGAATTCCCTCAAAGGTGCCTCATATTTCCGCAGAATCCATGAAGTCAGGTTAGCCCATGGGGGAGTGGGGTGCAACCAGCCCTGCAGAGCCAACCTGCCAACAGGATAAGGCCCCTTTCGTGCAAGCTGGCTCAAGAAGGTATCAGTCTGAGAAAATGAGAAGTTAGGACCGGGCGTGTTGATAAAAGAACCCGGAACTAACCCCATCACGGACCGACTGATTGGATTCTTGATCACACGCACCGACCCGGTAGCTTTATTATGACGGATCTCGCCCACGAACATCCCTGTCCGGTGGGATTAAGAGGATCTGTCATCTGCCTGTCCAAGACAACCATGTTGAACCACGCAAAGGGGAAATGACGCTTCAAAATGGGAATATGAATCGGCCTCCCATCCAGAGCAAAATCCCAATTCTCGAAAATATCAAGAACGCGCGAGTTTTTAACGATCAGTGTATCCCTAAAGAGGAAGACTAGTCTCAGATGCTTCCCTTCAGGATTCCCTAAGCTCATCATATCACGAAGGAATGGGAAGGATTGAACCCTGATAACAGTCACTCGTTCTAAAGGCTCGTCAACGATGAGCTGCTCTGACACTTGATGAACTAAGTTGTCCAGTGGCACGTTTTCGGCAAGTTGCTTCGAACCGACCAGGAGTTCTCCCGCAGAATTCACGGGTAGATTCACTAGAAAAAGATAAAAGAAACAAGGTCAAAAGATAGACAAAAACAGAAGCATTTGAAAGATTATTGGAGTCTATGCGGCTCGGGTCGCCACAGCCTCATGCGGCTCATCAGCAGATAGGTTCATGCGGCTCCGCGCGTCATAGCCCCATGCGGCTCTGAATTAACCAAGTCCGTACAACTCAGATTCAAAAGGGTTTATAGATTCATGTGGCTAAGCCCGACTCATACAAACCGCTGCGGCTACAAACCATCAAGTTCTTGCAGTTCAAAAGTGAGCAACGCTTATGCGGCCCAAGTCGAAAACACACATGCGGTACTGATCGAATATGACAAGCTCATGCGGCCATAATGGACGATGTGCTTATGCGGTCACATCGATACGTCTCGTATATGTGGCTTGTGCATAAAGTATGCAACAGAGCCATGGCAGCAGTTAGGGTTTTTCGGAGTGACCCCCTTACCAGCGATGGGCGGGTGAACATCAGGATGGACAGCGCCTACAGCAGCCGACGGAGGAGCGACTACATTCGTCGCCGCAGTCGCCGTAGCAGCAACTGCCTTGCCCTTCGCGGCCTTCGATGCAGCAGATCTCTTGGGAGCCATGGTCGATGGATGAAGAAGGAAAACAAAGAGCGAAGTTGGCAACAGGGAATTCAAGCAAAAAAAGGAGGTAAAGAAATCCCCAAGAGCTGAAAAACTCCTATTTATAGGCGATCCATAAAGTAGAAAGACGCCTCGGATTACGTGCCGCCTCCAAAAATAAAGGCGAGAACGCTTCGGTCAAGGCAAAACCGACCCTTGGGATCCTTCTCCAAAAGGCGACGTCAAATCAAATCGAAGGCAATTAATGAAGATTTGCTCACGTGATCAGGGCGCGTGGCAAAGAGCCTATGCGGCCAGAAGAATCTATGCGGTCGAGATGCTAATGCGGCCAGGAAGCTCAGGTAAACAGAACATCCTATACGGCATGAACGGGGCCATGCTTTTTATTCAAAGTGTTTCAATTTTACAAATTGAAAACTTTGAAGGGGGTCCTGTAGAAGCATGGAAAATATTAGAATAAAGGCATGAATGGCCCATGCGGTTTTGGGTAGCAAGTATATGCGGCTCATACTGGAGTTGCCCTATGCGGCCTAAAAGAAGACCCTCAGACTCATGCGGCTCGGGGATGAATGCGGTTCAGCAGGAATATGCGGCTCAATTGACGACACGTGTGACCCCCCCCACAGATTGGCCACTGGAGTAATGGCCTCATTTAATGCTCTGACACGACTCGACGGCTGTCTCTGACATAAAGTATCATAATGGCTCTGCCATAATGACAGACTCTTCGGGAAAAGAAGAAAATCTCTGACCCGATCTGACAAAAAATCCTAGATTGCCACGTGGCAAAAGTCTCATGCGGCTCGGATAGAGAACAGCTTCATGCGGCTCATTGAGGAGTCACTCTAATATGATTAACAAAAATCTGCCATATGCGGTCCACCCATAGCCCGGTCTATGCGGCTCAACACCACGCTAATTCATGCGGCCCACAGAAACTATGCATATGCGGCTCATGGAGAGATCGTCCCCTGCGGCTCGTAAAGATTATGCTTATACGGCTCACGGAAAGTTCGTCCCCTGCGGCTCGATGAGGCATTGACTCATGCGGCTCACGAGGAGTATCCCTCTGCGGTTCAAGTGTTGGTCACCCTATGCGGCCCTGGAAGGATCTTCAATTAAAAAAAATGTGGCACTGAAGATGCAACAGAATCCCAACGAGAATATTCGACATCATCATCATAATTGCCGAGATCAGGGCATATCATTCATCTCAAGCCAATAGGACACATGGCGAGCAATCAAATATTGGCATAATCAATCACGAAGATTTAAAGCAGTCAGCATTAACTGCTCATAAGATTTGGTGCTATCTGCATTAGTGGCCGAGATTCATTATGATCAGGATCAAGGGCCCAGATAGAATGAAGGAGCGCCGACATTCCAAACAGATAATCATCAGCAAACCCTAATGATCCCACCCCACTCTTATAAATAGCCAGCATTATTTCCATGTAAAAAGGTCGGCAACAAAAAGAATAAAAAAAAAGAAGAAGAGAGAGATATACACAAAGAGAGCTCCCCCTTTTCTTGATAATCACAGAGAGAGAGAAGCCAGGAGAGCAACCCGAGGAGAGTAAGAAGAGCCTTTCTTCATCAACGCCGAGCAGATCTTCCCCGAGCCAAGGCTGCATACCGATCGTCCAAGGAGTAAGGCAGAGCGGCCGTCGCTTTCCCGAGCCTCTATCGTCACCCCCCAGAATCAAAAATAAACAATCGTACTTAGTCTGCTGTACCTAGGTTTTCGTCCCTAGGCTTTCTTTGTACGAGCGAGTTTGTATTGTGAGTCCAAGTTCAGTCCTCCGATAATTGTTCTGTTCTTTTACAATCAATGGCAAACAGCGATGGTCTTCTCCAGTCGACGACTATGAAGTCGATCTCTCCGGCAGCTGGCAAGTGTGATGGTGATGACCATCGATCGATCGGTCGGAAATTCTAATTTGTTCCAGCGGTGCACATCCACGAGCTCGGTCATTTCGAGCCCTCTTCTCTGACGATGAGATCTGATCGAGGTTCTCTTCGGCGAGTCACTCTGCGACGACGACGATAGAACATTCTCGGCATCACGAGTTTTGTTATGACGATGTGACAACAGATCTGATCGGGATCCATCGAGCGATCGGGTCGAGCAACAAAGAACAGTTGGGGATTTAACTATTGGTAAGCTTGGATTTGAACTCCTTGTCGATTCTTGAATTTGACAAATTCTTGTAATATCGGAATTTGATTATGTGTTCTAAATTTTCCTTTTCGATTTTCTGTCCGGGTTGTGTTTGATGTTATGCCACAGTGGAGTTCTCGAGCGCAGTGGGGTTTATGGATCGTGTCCGATCAGGTGTTCAAGCCTTCCTTGGACGCGAGAAGTTGTACTCGACACCTTATCTTGGGGATCCGATTACCATCGCAGGTAATGTTCTGAACATCTCTTCTATTGAGTGATTTATTATTTGAAATATAAATGGATAGAGACGTCGGGCAGGGCAGGACTGAGTCGGGGAAGTATATGCGTATCCAGTGCAGTCGTGTCTGTGACTGCGAGTTATTTGTGTTCGTGTAGCAGTGTCCAGTACGGATCGTGTTCGGGAAACATATGCGTGTCCAGGGATGAGAGTTAATATTGAAGATTGCTTGTTTAAATTATTAGCTTAGATAATTTCCTTTTTAGTCTATTTGTTGTATGGTTTCCAATTTTAAATTCGATTTGGTCAACAAAAAAAATATATATATTTCCACATAAGTTCTATAATTTTCTCTTTGTGCTGGAATTCATTTCAGGAAAAATATTGATGTTATCAACGATAGCTTAGTCCTTCATTAGGTTATATCAACATATGTTGTGTTCTACCAGTTGAGTGGTTGGTAGATTTTCTTCAATTTATACAGGGGATTGGTAGTAAATAAAGGCCGTGTCCACGATTATAGGTCTGAATGGTATAAATATTCTAGGGAGGCTTGGTTGTGTTAGAAAATTTTATTTGAATATTTTACACCCTTGATTGTGTGGGTGAGCCTTTGTTACATGTGATTTCAAATGGGCGTTAGCTTGTGGCTGGTTGTGCATTTCAAAAATTGCTAATTTTAGTAGATCAAATGATGCCTTGTTGTAGTAGTAAAAACAATTGGTATATTTTGAATGTGTTTGGGCAGGGTCTCTAAATAATGTGTGTGTGAGATGGTGAACTGGTAGACACATAGGTTGCTTGTGTGGGGTTGGACTCAAATTATGAGTACAATATGTTATGTTCTTCTTGACTGGTTGGTGCAGGCAGCTCACATTGTTTAGCCTGTGTTCTATCAGTTAGCTACTACTTCTGTATAGATTATGAAGCCTTAGTTTCCATAATATTTTGTAGCCTTTGAGGCCTTGAAAGTCAAGGCTGAGCCTTGAGCTGAACTAAGAAAAGTCCAATTATGGATTAATATTAATCTTGAGTAAAGTTTAACAATTGATCCTTTTACTCATAGTTATGTTGCTATGGAAATCTATATAATTTTTCACTATAAATGTTTAACTCTTTTAGCTAACCTATGAAGATAGTTGTTAGAATGTTTAGTTAGATAGATGTATCAAGTACTAAGCATCAATTTCTGCTAATTACCTATTTTATATAATTATTAGTGCTAGTCCATAAATAGTTAAATATAGATAAAAGTATTTAGATGGATAATGATTAAACTTAACCAACTTCTACACATTATCAAATTCAGGTGGACATAGAGACTACTATCTCCCTATTCCCGATTTTTTCGGAGCAAAGGCAAGTGCATTCTATGGTCTTGTGCATTTCATTATATCATGTGCTTTCTTGATTGACACATTACAACACGTCATGTATTTTCTGGTGCTCATGTTCCTTGTTCTTATTACTTGTACCTGGGGTGGAGAAATATACTATTTATGTGATCAAACCCAAGAAACAACTCAGGTGTGTTTAGCTTAGACCCCGCATCGTGCATACGGGTCCTAAGCCGTACCATTCATGTGCTTTCATGTGCTTTCATGTGCTTACCCCTAGTCAGTCACATAATTAGTTATATTTTAAATATTGTACACACATATTCAGGAGATATATCATGTACTTAGTTCCTGTGATTCCTGAGATACCATGTTCTTTCATGTTCTTACATACCATGTTCTTTTATGTTCTTACATACTATGTTCTTTTATGTACTTTACACACCCTGTTCTTCATGTACTTATTCACCATGTTCTTTCCTGTACTTTTCATGTTCCCTTATACTTTTATATCATGATGTCTTGTTCATTACCTAGAATTGTACTTTGCTCCGCTCCTGACTGGATAAGTTGCAGGTATACTTGCAGGATTATCATTCTACCTTATGGGCCAGAACCCGGGATCTTAGCTGAGCAGGATGGTCATGACTTAGCTTGAGGTTTCAGGTTTAGACTGTTAGCTTTACTCTTAGATGTTGTCTTTAGAATTCATGTACATTTCATTCTTGATGATTCGTACATTTATATACATAGAATTGTGGATTATGGTGATCATTCTGGGATACGTTTTAGATGCTGTGATTGTACACTTTCATATTTATCTGTTAGATTTCCCTAGTTTGGTACAGCTTACTTCGCCGTGTCTAACGACGAAGATTGGGCATGTCAGACTTGTGTCCGATTATTTGGGAGTGGGTCGTGACATATTTTTAGTGGTGGCCCATGCAGGTCTATCCTAATGGTACCTAGGTCTTAGCGTACTATTGGGGGACTTGATTAACTAGGGAAACTTGATCACAGCATAGGAAAAATAAAAAAATAAGGGTATATCAGGTATATTGATATTCTATAAACATTTGTTGTATTTAGGTCTTGGTTATTTTAACAGTTTTTCTGTTTTTCAGATAGTTCAAAAGCACGCGACACCGGAACAGTTGATCCACCTACACTTGAGGGTTTCGAGCTCCTACTACCTTCTATCACTCTACTATCCCCAAGGGTAGTACACAGTTGACGGAGACGTTTCAAGAGTTTCTTGACATCAGCAGGCCATCCTTTTCCAATCTAGACTTGCAAATGTATTTCCCGAGTTAGAGAGGACTTCCGACTTCCAAACTCTCAGACCTTGGACTTCCCCGACACCGAGCGCATATCTTGCACCAAGGAGCAGATCGAGAACCTGGAGTCGGTACTGAAGATCATACAAGTCCTTGAGGAACCTACTCCTCTAAAGATTGGAGCCACCAGCTAGGAGATCCAGAATGTAGTGCAGACAATGAAACGAGACAAAAAGTTGAAGCTCATGAAGGACATGCAGACTTACGATGAAGATATCAACTATCCTGGACCCGTAAGGCGTCGCAACACTCAGTCAGCGCTTCTTCGATCACACCACCAGTCGCATCATCGGGAGCAGCTCTCAGTAGCCAGCACACCAGCAGCCGTATATTCCTGTCAGAGCCCTGCATTTTAGCCCAGTGGGAGATCCAGACTCAGATTCAGATGATAACCACTTATAATTTCTGTTATCGCCAGGACATCACCACAAAGAGTGCCACAAAAGACGGAGGCTATGCCTGCACTGCTGATCGCCTGTCTACCAAGTCAAGGACTGCTGGAGACCGCTGATCACACTGCCGAAGGACAAGCATGAGGAGCACCAGTATCACAGAAGAAGGAATCGCCTCTCCAGCTTCAGCAAACGCATGGAGCACTATCGTAGGGACCAGCCTAAGTCAGGACAACTGAAGACGTTGAAGAGATTCCAGTCCCGGAGGAATACCGAAGACAGACTAAAGACATAAGATTTCTTTTGCATGGTTGGAAAACTATATATCTTAATTCGTAATCCAGCTTTTCCTTAAATTCCCTGAAGCACCTAGATCATTTCTTGAAACTTCTTGTTTGAAACCTTGGTTGATGTCGAAACTTACTTCGAGATATTGTTTCCTATTTCGGTAATCTTGTTTTCGACCCACAATTTGATAATTGTTTGAAATCCATTAATCGATACGTTGCATATTCATCATTCCTGACCTTGTTTTCTAGTGATGGCTCCTATTTGTAAATTTTGTTCATTTATCAAACTTCGTGTTAAATGATATTTAATCGTTTCTCGAGATTTTATTTCGAAATCCTATTTGTCATCCGAAATTTGTTTAAGCTCCGTCCTATGCAGACATTGTTGCAAATTCCTTTGAGGGTTTTGAAGATTTCATTTCCTATTCGAGACTTGTTTCCTCATTCATGACTTTGATTTTTTAGTCGAGTGTTGTTGGTCCACTATTTTTGTTTCGATCTTGTCTTCTATCCAAGATTTTGCTTGATTCATGGATACTTGTTCCTACTTGCTTATTAATATTCTGTTCGCTAATCGAATTTGTACTATTCCAGAATTATTCCTACTTGAAATATCATTCTGAAACCTTGTTTGAACCTTCGCTTCTATTGATGCTTGTTTGGGATTCTATTTCCTATTCCAGATTTTATATTTATTCGAGATTGTTCTTTATCTGCTGTTTTATTTCAAACTTATTTGAGATTTTCTTGTCGCATATTTACGATCCAATACCTTGTATTCCATTCACTAAATGATACATGCTTTCCATTTACTCTTCGTAACCTAGCTTTCTATTTGAGATTTCTATTCATGATTTTGTGTCCTATTCGCAACTTTGTTAATACTTGATTTTCTATTTTTCACTGTGTACCTTATTGGAGAATTCATTTTCAATTCAAGTTTTGCTCGAGATTTCATTATTATTCGAAATTTTATCGAAACTTGTACGAAATTTTATTTATTTTGAAACTTGTCTCATATCTAATACCTTGCCTCCGTTCATCCTTCGAGACTCTGTTATCCTTTTGGGGTGATATCCCATATATGGAATCTTGTTACCATTCCAGATATCAGTTGAAATTTCGTTATAATTTGAAACTTCGCTCCTTGTCTGAAATTTTAAATCTCCCTGTTTGTCCTTTTCTACTCACTACTCTTCGGTTGGATTCCGTGTTACTTCATAGTACCTAATAAACCCTTGTACTCTAACAGACATGTAACCTCACCATTTTTCTGACTTGGATTATTGAAACTCATTTTGAATTCTTTGAAACTCTTTTGAAATATCTAGGGATAAAAGTCGAGAGGCTATTCGATGAGCTACCATGGCATGACAGTTGCGTGCTGCAGCCATTAGCTGGATTATGGAGACTGAAGGTTCACTGAAGCCTGTAGCGCACTGGCGAGACATGAACTTTAAGTTGAAGTGATTTCAAACAATCATAGGTTTTCGAGTACTGTCGAGACTTGTCATATTCTTCATACCCTGATCTCTTGGGTTGCTTCGTCAATGATTGTTGGAAAATAGATAAGGTTGACAGATTATTCGGTGACATATTGTTATTTGAGTCACGGAGGCGAAAGTCCACTGCAGACAGATATATACTAGCGGGGTAGGGATTCTAGGCAAAGTGATTTCAAATAGCTATATGTTTTCGGACACCATGGAAACTATATCCCTTTTTATATGATTATTGGTTTTCGAGAATCACAGATCCTTGCACGTTCATCCTGATTTGATACTGTATCTCATGAGTATTGCGTACGTCTTCTCAATCAACTCTTGCTAAATTTTTCTTCTAGCATTTTATCGTTAGATCATTGAATACCTGAAAATTGTATATTACCAGATTATGATTTCGTACTTCGTTTGTGACTTGTCTAAACTTCGATCTTAAGTCATGTCTATCTGACCATGATTTTCTATCTTATTCTAGTCTACCTGTGTTAAACTATCGATTTTTGATCATACTTAATAATTGTGTCTTCTTGATTTTGCCCCTCTAAGATGCAATTGAACTTCATTCCATTCATGCCTATTTAATCCTTGATCATTGTTAGATCGTATTATTTTTCTTGTGTGTAAGTATCGTATTTGATCTCAAAGGCTCAGGGCATCTCAGAGTTGCACATGATCGGTAGAAGTACTGGGCGGACAGCAGCAGACGGCCACTAGAGTTCACAGTTGGAAATAGAGTGTTCCTGAGGATCTCGCTGACTAGGGGCGTCATTCACTTTGGCAGAGGCGGAAAGCTCAGTCAGAGATTCATCAGGCCTTCGATGTGATGGCGCAGATTTGGCGAGGTGGCATATCGACTAGCGCTTTCAGCTAGCTTGGAGGGAGTTCACGACGTTCCCATGTGTCCTAGCTTCAACGTTACATTCCAAACCCGAGCCATGTGGTGGACTATTCAGAGCTAGAGAAGGGTCCGAGCTTGACCTACGAGGAGCAGCCGGTGGAGATCCTTGATCGGAGGGAGAAGCGCTTGCTAAACCAGACTATTCTACTTGTCCGCATCATACAGGGATACCACTCTTCGGGAGAGTCCACATGGGAGCGCAAGGACGAGATATGGGAGCGCTATCCCAGTTTGTTGTTGAGTGTACTTTGATATTGAGAAATTTTAAAATACAATAAAAATGAATTGTGTTTGAACCTTCTTGAGATTTTGCTTTGAGATTGTTTTATTGTCTCTCGAATTTCGAGGACAAAATTTTTTTTAAGGGGGAGAGATTTGTAACTCCACTTTTCCCAATTTTGGTGAAATTTAATTTTTTAATAAAAAATAATTCATTTCTTTTATTATAAATATATAGTTATGAGTATTTTTGGAGGGAAGAAATTTGAAGCAGGAATATATTATTTTTTTTATTTTGAAAGTTGGTTACAACTTATTGAGTGGTCCCCAAACTTTTGAATCTTCTAACAAATTTCTAACTGTTTTTCAATCCATTATGCAATTAATGAAAAGGGTGAGGGCTAGGTTGCTAAAGAGTCATTTGGTGGGGGGCTTTTTCGCATTTTCGCCAAACCGGAGGGACTTGAATGCAAAAGTTCCATTTTTTCTTTTAATCGGCTGAGGAGAGAGAGAGTTGCTTATTTCTCAACTCTTCTTTCAAATTCTTCACTCTCCCCGACCTTTTTTCCGCTGTGTTCTTCCGGCGGCGACCGCGATGGCCAGGCCGGCGACCACGACATTAATGTCGACGGCAGTAGCGCCTGGACAGATCTCCAGTGACGACGGGTGACGGGTTCCTCCTACGACGGCGCGAGCACTAGCCCTAATCTCGACGGTTCCATCATTGGCGACGGCGGTGGTTTCGATCGACAGCAACGGCGAGGCATCTCCTCCGACTCGACGGGGGCGGTCTTCTCCACTCGACGACTATGAAGCCGATCTCTCCGGCAGGTGGCAAGAGTGATGGTGACGACCATCGATCGATCGGTCGGAAATTCTAATTTGTTCCAGCAGTGCGCATCCACGAGCTCGGTCATTTCGAGCCCTCTTCTCCGGCGATGAGATCTGACCGAGGTTCTCTTCGGCGAGTCGTTCTGCGACGATGACGACAAAATGTTCTCGGCATCACGAGTTTTGTTATGACGATAGGACAACAGATCTGATCGGGATCCATCGAGCGATCGGGTCGAGCAACAAAGAACAGTTAGGGATTTAACTATTGGTAAGCTTGGATTTGAACTCCTTGTCGATTCTTGAATTTGACAAATTCTTGTAATATCGGAATTTGATTCTGTGTTCTAAATTTTCCTTTCCGATTTTTTGTCCGGGTTGTGTTTGATGTTATGCCACAGTAGAGTTGTCGAGCGCAGTGGGGTTTATGGATCGTGTCCGATCAGGTGTTCAAGCCTTCCTTAGACGCGAGGAGTTGTACTCGACACCTTATCTTGGGGATCCGATTACCATCGCAGGTAATGTTTTGAACATCTCTTCTATTGAGTGATTTATTATTTGAAATCTAAATGGATAGAGACGTCAGGCAGGGCAGGACTGAGTCAGGGAAGTGTGTGCGTGTCCAGTACAATCGTGTCCGTAACTGCCAGTTATTTGTGTTCGTGTAGCCGTGTCCAGTACGGATCGTGTTCGGGAAGCATGTGCGTGTCCAGGGATGGGAGTTAATATTGAGGATTGCTTGTTTAAATTATTAGCTTAGATAATTTCCTTTTTAGTCTATTTGTTGTATGGTTTCCTATTTTAAATTCGATTTGGTTAAAAAATATATATATATATTTCCACATAAGTTCTATAATTTTCTCTTTGTGCTGGAATTCATTTCAGGAAAAAAGTTGATGTTATCAACGATAGCTTAGTCTTTCATTAGGTTATATCAACATATGTTGTGTTCTGCCAGTTGAGTGGTTGGTGGATTTTCTTCAATTTGTACAGGGGATTGGTAGTAAAAAAAGGCCGTATGCACGATTATAGGTCTGAATGGTATAAATATTCTAGGGAGGCTTGGTTGTGTTACAAAATTTTCATTTGAATATTTTACACCCTTGCTTGTGTGGGTGAGCCTTTGGTACATGTGATTTCAAATGGGCGTTAGCTTGTGGCTGGTTGTGCATTTTGAAAATTGCTAATTTCAGTAGATCAAATGATGCCTTGCTGCAGTAGTAAAAACAATTGGTATATTTTGAATTTGTTTGGGCTGGGTCTCTAAATAATATGTGTGTGAGATGGTGAACTGGTGGACACATAGGTTGCTTGTGTAGGGTTGGACTCAAATTGTGAGTACAATATGTTATGTTCTTCTTGATTGGTTGGTGCAGGCAGCTCACATTGTTTAGCCTGTGTTCTATCAGTTAGCTACTACTTCTGTATAGATTATGGAGCCTTAGTTTCCATAATGTTTTGTAGCATTTGAGGCCATGAAAGTCAAGGCAGAGCCTTGAGCTGAACTAGGAAAAGTCCAATTATGGATTAATATTAATCTTGAGTAAAGTTTAACAATTGATCCTTTTACTCATAGTTATGTTGCTATGGAAATCTATATAATTTTTCACTATAAATGTTTAACTCTTTTAGCTAACCTATGAAGATAGTTGTGAGAATGTTTAGTTAGATAGATGTATCAAGTACTAAGCATTAATTTCTGCTAATTACCTATTTTATATAATTATTAGTGCTAATCCATAAATAGTTAAATTTAGATAAAAGTATTTAGATGGATAATGATTAAACTTAACCAACTTGTACACATTATAAAATTCAGGTGGACATAGACACTACTATCTCCCTATTCCCGATTTTTTCGGAGCAAAGACAAGTACATTCTATGGTCTTGTGCATTTCATTATATCCTGTGCTTTCTTGATTGACACATTACAACACGTCATGTATTTTCTGGTGCTCATGTTCCTTGTTATTATTACTTGTACCTGGGTTGGGGAAATATACTATTTATGTGACTAAACCCAAGAAACAACTCAAGTGTGTTTAGCTTAGACCCCGCATCGTGCACGCGGGTCCTAAGACGTACCATTCATGTGCTTTCATGTGCTTACCCCTAGCCGGTCACATAATTAGTTATATTTCATATATTGTACACACATATTCAGGAGATATATCATGTACTTAGTTCCTGTGATTCCTGAGATACCATGTTCTTTCATGTTCTTACATACCATGTTCTTTTATGTTCTTACATACCATGTTCTTTTATGTACTTTACACACCATGTTCTTCATGTACTTATTCACCATGTTCTTTCCTGTACTTTTCATGTTCCCTTGTACTTTCATATCATGATGTCTTGTTTATTACCTAGAATTGTACTTTGCTCCGCTCCTGACTGGATAAGTTGCAGGTATACTTGTAGGATTATCATTCTACCTTATGGGCCAGAGCCCGGGATCTTAGCTGAACAGGATGGTCATGACTTAGCTTGAGGTTTCAGGTTTAGACTGTTAGCTTTACTCTTAGATATTGTCTTTAGAATTCATGTACATTTCATTCTTGATGATTCGTACAATTATATACATAGAATTGTGAATTATGGTGATCATTGTGGGATACGTTTTAGATGCTGTGATTGTATACTTTCATGTTTATCTGTTAGATTTCCCTAGTTTGGTACAGCTTACTTCGTCGTGTCTAACGACGAAGGCTGGGCGTGTCCGACTCGTGTCCGATTATTCGGGAGCGGGTCGTGACATATCATGTACACCCTTCAGGGCCCGTTACATGAATCATAACATAACCTGGCTGGATCCTTGTGTATTGATTGGGGGTACGGAGGAGTAGAAGTAGACATGTGAATAATATCCAAGTAGTGTAGCATCAGAATCTTTCCGTAGTATAGTATCAGAATCCCCTATGCCATTCACATGTTTATATTGTACTCTGACTCACTAGCCACTGTTAGTTCTATACTTATAGTAGATATTTCTATTACAGTTCTCTCTCTGTTTATATTCTGTACTTTCTTCAGTTCCTGTATCTTACTTTACTGCATGATTATATTTTCTAACTTGCTATGAACAGTTGAGATGTATTGTGCTCGCTCCGTCCTGATTGGGCACCGTTGAATGTTTACAGAGGATGAGGATGAGGCTGGTGTTGACACCTTCTATGGGACAGCCCTAGACGACACTTGTGAGATGGACTCTCAGGAGGACCCACCTCTAGCTGATGACATTACCCCTACTGCCTAGACTAGTTTAGTTAGGCTTTATCTTACTTATGTTGTCTTGGGACTAGTCTAGGTTTTACTATGTCTGTCATTTGAGATCTGGATTGTATATATTCTGTCATACTCTGTAGTTGAGACTTATATTTCTGGATGTTTGCTGAGATGTTATCTTAGACACTTAGACTCTTCTGATCATATGTATTTCATTGAGTTCTATATCATATCATGCTTCTTCTTCCTTAGTTGTGATTGAGTTTACATTCTACTATGTCACCCCCATTCGGTGAGTATAAACTACTTAGCATTATATTGTTAGATGTTGTGACCTAGGACAGTGTTCTACCGCCGATACTTCGCTGTAGGCTGGACGTACCCACGTCTCGTGCCCTTACTCTAGGGTGCGGGTCGTGACAAATGGGATGAGGCATTGGGCGTTGTCACGTGTCGGTGGAAGATTGACTACTTCCATCGTCACTCTCGGGATGGGGACGACGGCGTCTTGAGCCTCTTTCTCGAAAAACTTTCGAACTAGAGAGTGACCATGTTGGTGGTAACAATCTTCTTTGCATAGTCGAGTGAGATGACTTTGGCATCGATGAGGTGCTAGATTTGTCTTTTCAATACGTAACAATCACGCGTCTAATGGTGGACATACTAGTGGTAGTGGCATTATTTTGGATTGTCCACCTTTCTCACTTCATCGGGACGCTTAGGTGGCGGGAGCTGAAGATTTCCACTCTTTGCCAACATATCGAAGAGTTCTAGTGTGTCATAGTCGTTGAAAGGGTAGGTCTCTTTCGGCCTCTGCGCTTCGATCGTCTTTGGGTTCGCTGATGCCTAACCTTTGGAGATGTTGACGGTCATGACTTGCTTTCCTTTTTCGTCTTTGTTGCCGGATGAGTGCTTTCCTTTATCTTCGAGAGAGGGGAAGTTCAGTCCCAGCAATCGTGCATCCTATGCTTTTCTTTGAGCTACATCCGCCTCTGTGAGGAAAGGCGTCCTATACACATGGAGCACTGTGCCACAACATGATTGCATGAAGCATGTTCTTGCGGCAGGAGTCCATAAGCATGGGCTCAGGTATACCAGGAGGTAACCTCAAAGCGGCCTGGCGGAAGCACTTAATATATGCGCACTGGCTCTTTCCCCTTCTGAATGATGTCCATGAGAGTTGATATCGTCATATCCATTCCTCCTTCGTAGAATCGATTGAGGAATAGGTTCTTCAAGTCTTCGAAAGATGAAATACAGTTGTCCGGAAGGCTGCAAAACTATTCGTAGGCCACCCCCTGCAGGGCTCCTTTGAATATATTGCTAAGGAGGGCGTCATCCTTTGGTAGATGCCATGTTATTGAGGCAAAGTACCTCAAGTATCGTCGGGAAGACTCCTTCGCATTGAACGGCGTGAGTGCCTACAGATTATATTTGGGAGGATAGATCGCATTATCCCATTTGACAGGATATGGTTGCCGAATCCCCATCTTTTGGAGTGTTGCTCGCTTTTCTTTGGTGTCATAGCGAGCGTATAACTCTTTGATAGTCTGTTGCCATTTCATTCGACACTGTAGGCCCAGTTGTCGATGGAGTAGATGATGCTGGCACTGCTTAGCTCGCGATGGAAAGCACATTAGACCCCTCGTTTGCCGCTGGGTCTAGAGCATGAGTAGAGACAGTGGGGGTCAATCTCTCCTTGATCTCCAGGACAACATAAGCTAAGGAGACTTCATAGTAATGTTCAACGTGTTTAGGCTCTCCTCGAGAACCTCTAAACATTTCTGCTGACTAGAGCCTTCGCTGCCGTCCTCGTTGTTGTCGCCTTCGGCCATAAATACGGATACTATGTGCGGGTGGATAGAAGGGACAGTGGATCTTTCTCTCTTCAGTTCAGATGTCTGAGTCCCATCGTCTTGAGGGTAAACTGGTAGGTTGCAATCATCTTTCGACTCATTGTAACTGCTACCCCGAGCTTTTTGGCTAACTACGCCTGTAGAGGTATCTGTGTCATGCAGTAGGGGTTGGCTATCCCCAGCTGCAACGTCATCTTCTTGCAATAAGGATCCAGATCTTGCACGCGTGTCTTGGAAAACACCTATACTGGATACTGTCGTCTTGCTACCCCCAGGCCGGTTCTTTGGCTTATTAGCCGAAACGGAAAGGTTCTTAGGAAGCTTCTTGAGAGATGAAGAACCTCGTGCCGCATTGCATGAAGTAACACAGAGTTCATCCTCTTTTTCGCCAGATGCCACCGGTCGAAGTCTATTGAAGACGGACCGCCTTTTTGGTTGCGACGCGGCTGTTTGGCAACAACAGTGGTTGATGGTGATCTGGGTGTAGTTGTGCCTTGACTTAGACATGCACTGCATCGTAGATCCCTCCCTCGCTTTACGCTTACGGGTAGTTGTTGGAGTCTCCAACCGTACATTCCTTTCGTGCGCACAGGGAAGCTGCATGCAGGAGTGAGGATACAAAGATAGCTTCCCTCCTTTGAGTTGCTGCGAGTGAAGTACGCTCAGGTCCTAATCAGAGAGTTGCTGACGAGGTTGACTCCTTCCCTGCTTACAGGAATATTGTTCGTACGAGTATAACTCGATGGTAGGTACCCCCTGGCTTGAATCATACGCATAAGCGCTCAAGTGACAGTAGAGTTTTACCGGTCGAGGCATGGAAGCACTCAGACCAGTTTTGTACAGCTTTCCATCGGCATCGCGTGTGACTGTCAACGCGGGCCTTTGGTCTGATGCCGGCATAGCACTTTGATCGCGTGAAGCGAGTGCTGCCTTGGATTTCTTTCTACAACCCCTAGAAGGTGCGCAATATTCAGAGTCCAACAGAGTGGTTGGCATAGCACTTTGGCCGTGTAGGGCTGTAAACCCCTATTTTTTTTCCTTATTTATTTTAATATTTTTATTTTTGTTATATCTACTTTCACAATTACTTATTTGTTTTCTAGCTAATGTATGCTTATATAAGTATATTGGGATGCTAGAATAATATATTTTAATAAAAGTAGTCTACAATATAGTTAGAAATTTAGATTATATATATATATATATATATATATATATATATATATATATATATATATATATATATATATATATATATATATATATATATATATATATATATTTGAAAAAATTAGTCAATTTTCTAAACTACCTTATTGAAAAAATTAGTCAATTTTATATATGCCACCTTATAATTAGAATAAGGTAGTTTAGAAAATTGACTAATTTTTTCAAATATATATATATATATATATATATATATATATATATATATATATATATATATATATATATATAATATATATATATATATATATATATATATATATATATATATATACAAGCTAAGAAGTAAATAAAAATAAAAATAAAGGGCGCCACTGTAGCGAGCTACAGTGCCCGCTACTAACCCGACCCCAACCCCGCGCTATAACAGAACAAGGAAAGGAAGCAAGGAAACGAAAAATTAAAAATTAAAAATTAAAAACTAAATCTTGATCAAAGTAGGACCAAATCTCCTGGGATTTGATCCATTGGAATCTTGGTAGGATTCTCCACCGCACAATCCCCTCAAATCCTCGTTTAAATCATTTGAATCCGAGATAGATTCGGAAAATCCGAATGCGGGTATATAAGCATTGCTCGAGCAGTCCGTAGGGAAAAACCCTATCAAACTCCTTGTAGATCATCACACGAGCACTCCAGAGCCTCCCCCACACTCCCGCATTTGTCTTCATCTGCCTGATCGCGCCACAAACCGCCAAGATCGCCGGAGCGCCGCCTCAAACCGACAGCAACCAACCCTCTGTTCAGAACCCGAACGGAAGGTACCCCTTTTCGTCCTTGATTTCTTTCAGCACGTTTAATCGTATTACGATCCGAAAGTTGCTACTTGTAGACAATGTAACCCTCTACGACCCCCTTCAAAGAGATTCGGATATACCCCTCTGGATTGACAAAAAACTCGATACAAAATCGAGTAAAACTCTGTCTCAAAAACAGAGTATTGGACAACCTAGGAACCCAACTTGGAAGCCAAATTATCGTATGTATATTAGGGTTTTGTAGAAGCTAATTGAAAACAGTCAAAGACAACATAACCGAGAGTAAAATGCACTTAGTAGAATTATATTTCATTTATTGTACATAAAGTTTCGTGATGTTAAATTTGTGTGAAAAACTGTTTTAAAAATATTAAAAAAACTTTAGAAATTTTTCTGATACGGCGTGCGCCCGACAAACCGGGTGACGTGGTCACGTACTATACACATCGAAAGGTGCGTATGGATGTTGTCGACGTGTGGGAATTGACGAAACTCGATTTCATTGTGTGTGTGCGACGAAATCAGTGCGTATCCGTCAATATACCCTCGTATCGACGTTTTGCAAACTTGACCCTAACTTCGTGTACGTTCGTCGTGTCGAGGCCAAGCTTGCGCCAGCAGGACCGTATCAAAATTCTGGTCCTGTATGCCAAGTTTGGTTCGATTCTGAGAAGGTTGCTCGGAATGCCAATTTGGAGGGCCTGCGACCCGATCAAATGGACGAAATTGTGTAAGGCTCATCGGAATCCAAAATTGGACATACCGTTGGTTTGTCTCCTCAAACCGGATCCGTAGACATTGTAGAAGCATGGAAAATATGGGGTTCATGCGGATCACAACTGACCGCATGAGTACTTTGGGCCAAATTGGTCCGCATAAAGAAGAGCCGCATGACAGACTCGGCATGCCCCCTGCGGCCCATCTTCACTATCTTAGATATATGTATTAAAAGAAACCAGACTGATTTGAGCCATAGAAAGAAGAGTTACTTATGTGGCCAAGCTGAACAACCCTTCTGATAAAGCTGACAAACTCTGTCAAAACTGACAAAACTGACAGCTATGACATTCTGATAAAAAGAAGATAAGACATGATCAGACAAAATGTCATATCACTAGACACAGGGTCCACGTGCCTGGACATAGTCATGCGGCCAAAAGGATTGCGACCCGAGCCGCATGAACCTTATGCGGCTCAATCTATACGCTTAATGCGGCTAATGGTGACTGCAACCTTAGCCGCATGAGCTTTATGCAGCCCGGAATATAGAATCTATGCAGCTCAAAAGTCCCCGAGCTACATGCGGACTAAAGGAGACTGCGACCTAAGCCGCATGAGTCTTATGCGGCCCAGCACGACCGAACACTAAAAGACCTATGCGGCTCAAAATAACTCAAGCAAATTGAGCCTATCCTGCGATAGGACACGTGGCAGGGTGACCAAGTCTCAACCACCCAGATTTACGGTAAAAAAATCTCAACAAGTCACCAGCTGGCAGCCAAAGAGCGAATCTTTGTGTGTTGTTGTAGCCACGTGGTCACGTGGCCATCTATGCGGCTCAAGATATCTATCACTATAAATAGCAGGGTTCCACACCCATGCAAAAGGCTGGCAACCTACGAAGGGTAATTTCTTCAAGAGCAAGGACCGTGTCAGATAGTCTAAGGAGTAAGGCAGAGTTGCTACACTTTTCCGAGCCTCCATCGTCGCCTCCAGAATCAAAAACTAAACAATTGTACTTAGATTGTTTCCTAGGATTTTTTGTAGGCTTTCTTTTGTACAAGCGAGTTAGCAATCAAGTTCAATTTATCTGTAATTCTTGTTCTTGTTATTTTTAATAGAAAATATGATGATGACTTTGCTGGGGACTTCCTTCTCCTCTAATGAGAAGTTGGTGATACAATCCGACGCGTACAAGCTCGGCTCTACGCAGCAAATGCTTATGGATCGTTTTGACCAACGAGCATTCGAAGAAATGCTCTCTGAAGGGAGATCCAGCTGTCACGACCCATACCCGCTTTTTGGATACAAGTCGTGTCCAAGCCCAGCCTATGCCGCAGTGTCGACGGTAGAACGCTGTCTAATATATACAAGTCACGACAATCTATTTATCTCATCCACAGAATAATAACGAATCAACCAAGATCAATGAAATACAAAAGAAACTGAATAATATAACTGAATGTATACAAGATTCGATTTCATGTCCGGTGGACACAAATCTACTACCGATAGACGTAAAGAGAAATAAATACATAAAATATACTATCTGAATACAACCTGCTAATCGAGACAACTTCTACTGCAAGGCACTACGGTCTGATGCAGAGTCAACCCTTTCGTCTGCTCCTGACTCAAACTCGGCTAACCTGAAGAGATCATCAGGTCCTCAGAAGACTAGCAAGATACATAAAAACGAGCCTTTCTAACAGTTTATCATGCATGGAGAAAATCGAGAATAAACAAGTAAAGCTAAGCAATAAATAAAATACGAATTTGTACACTGACTACACATAAATGAACTGTTGAACGAAGACGAGAGAACTCATGTCAAGATGTCAACGGATAACCAAATCGAATACTCAAACCCTCGCCCCTAATGTGGACTCGCAGGTTAGCTTCAAGAATCACCCTCGCCCTAGTGTGGACTCGCAGGTGTGGACCATATACTACTAACCCTCGCCCCTAACGTGGATCGCAGGTTAGCTTAAGACACAGATAACTACTAACCCTCGCCCCTAATATGGACTCGCATGTTAGCTTCAGGATTTTAAGACAAGGAGGTATAACAGTTCAGTTTATGACTTCTCGACCAACGACACGACTCAATCAGGAAAACAAGTGAACACGACCAATAAGACACCAAGCTAACCGTGAACATGGCCTATATAGCATTGATAAATATACAAACAAGATATGAAAAGTACATGTCAACAAGTATGAGAAAAACTGAATAATGAAAGACAGTGCATGTAAATAAAGCTTTTAAAAAAGGCAAGGTATACTTGCCTTAGGTCCTGAGCTGCTGGTAAGGTTTAAGTGCTGAATCAAGTCCAAGTAACCTATTTAATAGAGTTTACAGTGTCAACAAGGAAATGAAAGAATTTTGCAAAGATACTTACTCTCTAGCTAGATTTTTATGCCATTTCTTATTTCTATTTGTAGTATTAGTCAAGAGACCCACATCCCTTCTATTGATGCTAACAGATATATTGTGGCAACTAATACCTGTGTGTAATCAGGAACAATAGTGCCAACTGATACCTTACTTGCTTCCTATATTAGCAGCATCTATTATTGCTATTTTACTTCGTTGGTCACTGTCTATACCCCTGGTCATGGGGCTATAACCCTTCTTTGGGTATAAATACCTGTGCACCATCATTTTCTAGTATTGTGTTCAATAGTGATTATGTGAGTCCTGCACCAGCTATTTGCAGAACAGTATGGTAAGGAGTGAGTGCATTCAAGTACAACAATATATGTGAGGTAAGGAAGAATATGGCAGAAATAGATATATGTATCAGTCTTGAGTCTCTAAAGAAATTTAGACCAAGGCTCTTACCACAAATACATAATCCAAGTCACAGGAATCAATGACAGAGTATAAATTTGCACCAGTGTTTTCTGGTGACCCAAAATGATCCAACCCCTACTTAACAAAGGCAAAATATATGGTATCAGTCGAATCAGTCAAGCAACATGTCCAAGTGTCCAACTTGATGTAGCAAGGAACATCAACAATATTTAGAGGGATTATGCTTCCTAACCCTACACCCCCTGAGATACTCAATCCTGCTATACACAGCCAACTAGTCCCCTCCCTTACTGTCAAATACATACCTGGGTACATCAGGACAAGAGTGTTCTCAGGATCCCTTGCTTCCAATGTTGGCAGCCCTTCTAACTATCTCATGTATTGGACATAACTGAACATTGTTCAGTGGGGACTCCTTACTGATGTCTTAACCTGTGCCCTGTGCAATCAGTCCTGTATGACCCCTCTTCTCGACCTATATGCTACATGGGCCACAGATGCATTCAGTCCTGAAATCAGTCTATTGACATGCCTACAGAAATATTCAGGATGCTTTCAGTCCTAACCAATGATCCTATGTGCTACCCTTGGGGTGGGTTTGAATATAGCTGGATTTCCTGAGATGGACTGAAATATGGCTCAAAGGACTGAACTTAAAGTTGTCAGTTCATCCACCTGGCTCTATATCTTACAGAAACTACATTTGATGCTATCTAAGTCCTTATCATCAATGCACAGCTACTAATTGATACCTGTCATCCCAGGATAATACAGATGCATATGTACTATGCACATGCAAGGCTCTGTTATTGCAGTTTCTAACGAGATCAAGGTGAATACTAAAAGCCTTCATTCCAATGTACTTCTACTGAAACCTATATGCATATTTCAGTTCAGGACAGTTATATATACAATAACCTTGCAATATATTTGACCGTCCAACTCCTGTTGCTTTCCTAGTTAGCTCAGAGCAACTTGCTACCTGCTGTCCCCTTCTTCTAGGTACAGGGCATTTGTAATACACATGCTTCATATTTACAGGAGGCTAGTTCCTAATTCTAGTCCTATATCAGCCTAGTATTGATGACAGGTGATATGAGGTACATGATCGGCAGCAAAACAAGACTAAGGCTGTTACCAGTTATATCAAACAAAAGTGATTAGGTAAAGGTCCCTACACTGGTATCAGAGATTAGGCAATTTGATTTCAGTCAACTACTACATCCTACCCTTCATTGATATTCCTTTGCTCAATATATGTACCCATATGTTTCCTCCGACTCTCAAACTCTGATACTCGAGTATCAAGTTTAAGATTTGATATCCAAAGTGTCATCTGATACACAGTATCACATGATTCTAGGGGTTAAGGGTGGTGATCTGATATCAACCTCTCGAATCCTACTGTCCATACTACTGTACACCCAATGTATGTGACCCTGACCTGTTATTTGCCCAAAATATAGGACTATTACATATCAGATAAATAAAGCATCTATTAAAATTGGATCTCACCTGAGTATCCTGAACATCAATTGCGTATCTGTGGTACACATGCTATACAATACCCACAGGTCTCTCTCTTTTACTGAAATCTCTTGCAGGTGTTTCCAATCTATCACCTGGTACACCTACCCAACTATTATGCTCTGTTTCCCAAGCACAGAGGCAACCTAAGGCTTACATATATCTCCTAGCCCACAGGTGAATGCCTAATTTAAATGCCAGGTATCAATTTAGATACCAAATTGGGAAACTGATACAAAGTGTATCAATGTGTAAACAGGTATTAAATTCCTGTTCTGGTATTTGCGTGTGTTACCAACAATGAGTTTTCTGCATCAAGAGATACCAAGGCTCGTGTTAACTGATATGAGAACATGTGTCATGAGTCAACAAATACTAGAAGGGTCTAATACCAGCATTGCCTCGACTCCCTATTGTAGTCGAACTCATGGGCTGACCATTAATGCTCACAACATTTTTATTCCTCCTCCTAGGCATTACATCGAGCACCAAAGACTTTAAACATGACTGAAAATTAAAAATAAGTTTAGTGTACCTATTTAGTTGGCTCCTTGGTCGATCTATTCTTCGATCCTTTCCTCCTCCTCGAGTGCTATGGCAGTCAACCAAAAAGGTACGAAGCTCTTAGGGTTTCCAGGGGAAGGGTCGGCCATAATCATATGTATTTATACCCGTGTTGATCTCCTGGAGGGATAGAAAGAATTTGGTTTGATTTATCTAATGTTTTGGAGAGAGTTATCCTCAGTTTCCAACTGAAATTCAAACTCAGGATTTTGAGTACTCGGCTGTAAGGAAATTTGAATACTAACCTTTTGCAGTATTGTCTCTGCCATAACCTTTAATACTCCCTTGGTCCTTCTATTAGTATTTGAAGTAAAACAATTGTAAAACATAACGAATATATGAGACAAAATAAATAAATAACAAACTAGAAAAATAATAAGAAGATAAAAATTGGTCAAAGGGTTGACAATTCTACCCCCCTTAAACAAATTTTGTCCTCAAAATTTAATGAGCCGTGATCTACTAGAATGAATAGTCTAACTCCACTGCTATCAAATTATTGCGAATACTCGCCAGAAAAATTCAAACAATGCTACTATTATAATCTACTAAAAATTTTTGTCATTTGCTCCTCGTGGTGTCGCCGCATATTTCGTGATCATGGCAAAGGCTCGCCCTCCTTCTGCGGTCGGTAGTGGTGGGGCACTCGCGTTCCTCTTCAGACAATTTTGAGACAAGTGTTGGTTAGATCCACAAGTCCAACACAAGCCTAATCTATCGCGGCAATTTTCTTAAGTATGGCCTTTCTTCGAGCAATACTGGCAGGTGGGAACATCTTGGACTTGACGTAGGGCTGCTTGTGGCTGCTGTTGATGGTGCTGTGCTGAGGTCTTCCCTGAATTGTTGTGACGTTTTGCCGGTGTTGATTGGTTGTTTCTCCCTCCGAATGCATCTCGATTCCTCTTCGGCTTGTGGTTCAGTTCTTCTTCTACAACTTGGGCGACTTCCAAAATTTCTTCGTAAGTAGCGGCTCGATTGGTGGCGATGGCTAGACGAATCTTGTGAAATAGTCCCTTCCTGAATCGATGCACCTTGTCTTCAGGGGTGCTGACCAAGTTCTCCGCGTAGCGGCTGAGGCAAGAAAACTCTGATGTGTACTCGTCGACGGTGTGGTTGCTCTGCTCTAGGTGCTCGAACTGACTCACCAATGCCTCTCGTGCTACGTATGGATAGAATTTCTTCTTGAACAGTCGCTTGAATTCCCTCCAAGTCACGTCTGGAGCAGAAAATCGGGGCTCGCCTTAGTACCACGTTCGTGCGACGTCGAAAAGCTGTCCACTGGCTGACTCGATCTTCAGATCTTCTGGAACTCGGGCTATCTTCAAGTATCGTTCAACGTTCTCCAACCACTCGTCAGCGTAGAGAATCCCTTCTGTCCCATAGAATTCCCTAGGCTGGAGATCCATGAAGTTCTTGGACATCCCAGGACGCTGTCGCGGAGCATCTCTAATCTGAAGAGCCTCTCTCAAGGTGTCACGAAACATGTTGGCTTGCTGCTAGAAGATCCCCAAGAGTGTGATATTATCTAGTGATGGTGGCGGAAGCAGAACATGTGCTGGATACATTGTCGGGGCTGGGTACATCACGGCGGTAGGTGCATGGCAAATACTGGATACATTGATGGTTCTGGGTGCATAGCTGGTACTGAACGTGGGACTTGTGCTGGCGGTGGGACAGATGCTGGTGGCAGACCAGGTGCTGGTGGTGGAGTCTGCGGAGGAAACTACAGAGGTGGTAGAATGTTGTCTCTGCGGATTCTCGAGAGCTGCGGCTGATTGCCCATATGAGTGATCTAGCCTCCTTGTGTTGGTGGGGTCATGTATGTGAAGAAGCCTCCTGCAGTCGGTGGAGTGTTCAGAAAAACGTTATTCCTGTCTTGAGAGTCTATCTTATTTGTAACAAGGAAACTACTTTAGCCGTTAAATAATTTCAAGCTGGATGCAAGTCGAAGATTTTAATGAACAATCAAAGATAGCGATCAACAAGGAGCCAAGACACGTGGATGAGATCCTATGAGTCTAATCCTATTTGCAGGCTCACGACGGCATAGTGACATAACCGAAGTGATTAACGTAGACCTGCAAGGGCCACCAAAAAACTTGTCACGACCCGTACCCGCTTTTCGGATACAAGACGTGCCCAAGCCCAGCCTACACTGCAGTATCTGCGGTAGAACGCTGTCTAATATACACAAGTCACGACAATCTATTTATCTCATCCGCAGAATAATAATGAATCAACCAAGATCAATAAAATACCAAAGAAACTGAATAATATAACTGAATGTATCTAAGATTCAATGTCACGTCCGGTGGACACAAATCGACGACTAATAGACGGAAAAAGAAATAAATACATGAAATATACTATCTTAATACAACCTGCTAATCGAGACAACTTCTACTGCAAGGCACTACGGTCTGATGCTGACTCAACCCTCTCGTCTGTTCCTGACTCAAACTTGGCTAACCTGAAGAGATCATCAGGTCCTCAGAGTACTAGCAAGATACATAAAAACGAGCCTTTCTAACAGTTTATCATGCATGGAGAAATCTAGAATAAACAAGTAAAACTAAGCAATGAATAAAACACGAATCTGTACACTGACTACACATAAATGAACTGCTGAACGAGGACGAGAGAACTCATGTCATGATGTCAACGGATAACCAAACCGAATACTCAAACCCTCGCCCCTAGTGTGGACTCGCAGGTTTGATCAACTACTAACCCTCGCCCCTAGTGTTTGACTCGCAGGTTAGCTTCAAGAATCACCCTCGCCCCTAGTGTGGACTCGCATGTATGGACCATATACTACTAACCCTCACCCCTAATGTGGACTCGCAGGTTAGCTTAAGACACAGATAACTACTAACCCTCGCCCCTAATATGGACTCGCAAGTTAGCTTCAGGATTTCAAGACAAAGAGTTATAGCAGTTCAATTTATAACTTCTCGACCCACGACACGACTCAATCAAGGAAATAAGTGAACACGACCAATAAGACACCAAGCTAACCATGAACATGGCCTATATAGCAATGATAAATATACAAACATGATATGAAAAGTACATGTCAACAAATATGAGAAAAACTGAATAATGAAAGACAGTGCATGTAAATAAAGCTGTAAGAAAGGCAAGGTAAACTTGCCTTAGGTCCTGAGCTGCTGGTAAGGTTCAAGTGTTGAATCAAGTCCAAGTAACCTATTTAATAGAGTTTACAGTGTCAACAACGCAATGAAAGAATTTTGCAAACATACTTACTCTCTAGCTAGATTTCTAGGCCATTTCTTATTTCTATTTGTAGTATTAGTCAAGAGACCTACATCCCTTCTATTGATGCTAACTGATATATTATGGCAACTAATACCTGTGTGTAATCAGAAACAATAGTGTCAACTGATACCTTACTTGCTTCCTATATCAGCAGCATCTATTATTGCTATTTTACTTCGTTGGTCACTATCTATACCCCTAGTCATGGGGCTATAACCCTTCTTTGTGTATAAATGCATGTGCACCATCATTTTCCAGTATTGTGTTCAATAGTGATTATGTGAGTCCTGCACCAGCCATTTGCTGAACAGTATGGTAAGGAGTAAGTGCATTCAAGTGCAACAATATATGTGAGGTAAGGGAGAATATGGCAGAAATAGATATATGTATCAGTCTTGAGTCTCTAATAAAATTTAGACCAAGGCTCTTACCACAAATACATAATCCAATTCACAGGAATCAATGGCAGAGTATAAATTTGCACCAGTGTTTTCTGGTGACCCAAAATGATCCAATCCCTACTTAGCAAAGGCAAAATATATGGTATCAGTCGAATTAGCCATGTAACCTATCCAAGTGTCCAACTTGATGCAACAAGGAACATCACCAATATTTGGAGGGATTATGCTTCCTAACCCTACACCCTTTGGGATACCCAACCCTGCTATACACAGCCAACTGGTCCCCTCCCTTACTGTCTAATACATACCTGGGTACATCAGGACAAGAGTGTTCTTAGGATCCCCGGCTCCCAATGTTGGCAGCCCTACTAACCATCTTAGGTATTGGGCATAACTGAACATTATTCAGTGGGGACTCCTTACTGATGTCTTAATCTGTGCCATGTGCAATCAGTCCTGTATGACCCCCCCCCTTGTAGGGTGTGAAAAATTCTGACACGCTGACATAAGACCAAATTAGCCAAAGGCCATACACTGAGCCAAAAGCCATACGTATTCTGATACGCTGACATAAGACCAAGTCAGCCAAAGGCCATACGCTCAGCCAAAAGCCATACGCTCAGTGCAAAAGTCATACGTTCAGTGAATATTTTATTATTTCTCGACAAACAGCACAACATACGCTCGATGGGGAATGAATCTGACACTTCGTCTTTCGTGTAAAGAACAGCTGTCTTAGGAGAATTACCCGTCGTATGGATTTTTTAGAGTTGATTTTGTCTTTTACGAGGACAGCTTATTAGCCATCATAAATGCACAACCATCATTACTGTCATTTCTGACAGTCTGTCAGTCGTCATATCCGCAACACGACGCTCGAGAGATATTTGTTAGTTATTGGGAGATATGGCATATTCGAGATATTGAAGACAACCACGCGTCTATTTTTCCAGTCATACGACTCCTCATCAAGGCAGCGTATGTACTTCATACGACACCTCATCAAGGCAGCGTATGGACTTCATACGACTCCTTATCAAGGCAGTGTATGAACTTCATACGACTCCTCATCAAGGCAGCGTATGTACTCCATACGACTCCTCATCAAGTGAGCGTATACACTCCATACGACTTCTTGTCACCCAAGACAGCGTATGGACTCCATACGACTCCTCTTCAAACAAGACAGTGTATGCTAGTCATGCTTCTCCAAAAGATAGTGTATCAAAGCAAATGCATTCAGAATGACTTCAAATGTACAGTCAATACATGTTCTCATGTGTCTTGTATTCGGTTACCCACTCATTCATAAGTTATGCAATATGGCATTCATGCCATCAATCTCTCCTGGATATACTCCACTATTCTCAACCGCACTCCAACGTGTCTCCACCAAAATTCGCCACACGTCCCTGCAGTTATGCACACGTCAAGTAACTGACTGAGCGTACGCCCAGAGCAGTTATCCAGAACTCTATAAAAGAGAGTTTCACCATCTTCAACCGACACCAGATTCAATTCAGAGAGAACAGAGAGATTGCCCAGTTGCTGTCCAAGTTCTTCGAGATCCGAGCCTTCTTCATCACATCGTCCAAGGGATAAAGTGATCGTCTTCTAGATCAGATTCCTACAGTTGTAATTTTCTCAGAAACACAATAAATAAATAGAATTTATTTATGGAAAACAAATTGGCGACTCTGCTGGAGAAACTGTCTCCTATAACGAGACGGCAACAACTCAATGCGATACTTCGTCGATCGGTTTGACGAAGAAGACGATGGTCGTACAATTCGACCAATCTGCTTACGAAGAAATGCTCAAGGCGAAGGAGGGCCGAACTGCTTCCTCCGCTTCTCTCTCTGCCAAGAAGAAGGGACGTTCTGTCTATGTCCCTAAGTCTTCCCCGGTGGCCCGAGACGCTTCTGTCACTTCCCACGCTGACAAGAACACGTCTCCAACATCAGCGAAGCATGCCTCGGCTTCTCTGAATACAGCAACAGTGGCTTCTCCTAGTCATGCTGATAAAATGGGATCTTTAGCCAAGTCAGCGTGTCCAAGGAAACCCTTCTCTGGACATGTCACAGTCTCTTCTTCTTCTACTCCTACGACAGCAGTCGGCTCCTTAGCCATTAATGACTCTGTGCGTATGGCAATCATTGACCAACCATACGCTAGTCAAAAGACAGCGTATAATAAGAATTCTCTGAAGTCAGCGTATGCCAACCAATACAGTCCTTTGACTGTCTCTCAAGGCCAGGCGGGGGGTTCTCTTCCACAGAATATACAAATGATTCCCCCACAATTTGCACATCTTGTGTCAACCAAGGAGAACGACTATTTAGTCAACTCCTCTGCTCCTAAGGTTTTTACCTCTGGGGTTAATTTGACTAGTACTCTTACTAGATCAAACAAAGAAAAAAGCCTTTTGGCTACTTTCTCTAAAGATGGATTATTATCGACTCCCAGTTGGAATAATGTTCATCTTCCTTCTCTCAAAATTTTCCGATCCGAGAAAGAAAAATTGCAAGCATCCAGGACTGATACCAAAATTGTACCTCCTACGGACCTTCGTAACAAGCTTAATCGGAATCGTCTCGGTTCTACTTACGACATAAAGAAGCCTTATCAAACTGGGACAAGTATAATAGACCCTGATGCACAATATGCTAAGAACTATATCGCTCAGATCAATCGGTCTTTATACATTCAAGAACCAAAAAGACAGAAGAATAAAAGACAAGTTTCTACACAGAGACTATCTTCAAACACTTCCCAGTCTGTTTCCACAGATCTTCGAGAACATCTGCAAAACAAGCAGAGAATCAACACTCCATCTGTCTCTGACATTGCTCATATTCGTCATGAAGAGCATTGTTATAACTTTCAACCTCGGGTTGTGATCCAGTGTTGTTGTTCACCGAAAAGACGATCTGTCTTCGAACGGATTCAACATGAACCAATACCAGACGAAGACGAACCTCTTTATGCTTCCCTCAACATGACTTCCAGAAATACTGGGGGTAGAATACGATCTGATTCTATATTAGATTCCGAAGACGGTGTTTACCTCGGCACCAGATCTAGAACCAGAGCTTCGACCAGGATCTCTTCTTCTTCTCATCCAGATGATAATCCTGAGATCACGGAGGACTTCCTAGGAGAGTCCAACTTCCCAGTGTTAACTCCCGTGAATAGCCTCGGGAAAGATGCTGACTCTCATAGCGACGATTCAGAACAGACTGTTTCATCGTCGATACCTCGAATGATTACCACTTATATTGTAGATGGCAATCACGAACCTTCGACTAGCACTGAGGCTCATGAACAAAGGATTTCTTACTTGGAACAACAGTTACGAGCCATGACGGATACATTGACTGCTATGCATACTCTTATACATGCTCAGCAACAAACTCAGCAAGTTCAACAAACAGTACCACCAGTGGTATTAAATACTCCTGTTGCCCCAAACCTGGAATCTTCTACTATTTTGGGGGTACAGTCTAATATTCATGTACAGCCCACTCCAAGTCAATCCGGAGCTGGGGGTGGTACATATGCTGCAGTCCCTCCTCCCAATTATGCCCAACAAGCAACAATACCGCAATCTTCCGAAGCGGTCACTGAAGAGTTGAAGAATCTTCGGTCTCAATTCGAAGCGTTCAAGCAAAAGGACGGCTTGCAAAGATTAGGTATCAAGCAGCCTTACCCCATACAATGGAAGGATGTATCGTACCCCCTAAAATACAAGCCTCTGACCATCTCTTTCTTTAATGGGACCACCTCACCAAGTCAGTTCATCAATTACTTTGAGGTAATGACTGATCAACTGCAACCGAGAGATGCCCTCCTCACTCGGGTATTTGTTGGTTGTCTTAAAGGAACCGCTTATGAATGGTATCGAAGTCTCCCTAATGGGTGCATTACTTCGTTTGCCGGGTTCAAACAGATGTTTCTAGAACGATTCTATGAAGGCATTAATGACATGACCATGTCAGCTCTTATACGAATCAAACAGAAAAATAATGAAAGTACTGAGAGCTTCATTGAAAGATTCAGAAGAGAAGCTCTAAAAATGTCTCTCGGAACTCCCGATGCCGTCACTATCGACACTTGCAAGTCGAACCTCTTACCAATCATCAGCATGTGGACAGGGTCCACTCAGTTCCAAGATTGGCCTTCCTTCATCGTCAGTGCCAAAGCTGCCGAAGTTAGTGCTGAGACTTTCAAAGGTCTGGGGGTACACATGACTCCCAATGAATCAAGTCAAAAATAGTAGCAATAGTACGCGACCCAACAATCGCAAAGGAAAAGAGACTCTCGAAGTCAATCTCCAGAGCAAAAATCAAGAGGTAATATCTGCCCAAGCTACCCCAGCTCCAACAAATCAACAACAGAGACCTCCTCGGCCGAAAGAAGAATACCCTTTCGACGACGACGATGTTCAAGGTATCTTCGAATGCTTACTTAAAGGTAACAAGATACAACTGCCAGAGATCAAAAAGCCTGATAAAGCCAACAAGACGGATCATCCAAAATACTGTCCATATCACAGAATGTTGGGTTATAAAATCCGGTCTTGCTTCGTGTTAAAAGGAAAGATCCAAGAAATGATCAAATCAGGAGCTGTAACACTAACACCTAAAGATAAGACAGTCACAGCAAATGTGATTTTGATGCAGTTCGGTGACTTCCCTCCGTTATTGGTGGAAAATAGGATTGTCCCTATCCCCAAAGCAACCCTTGAAGTTGTGAATATGCCACCAGCCCAGAATGAAGGACTTGTTCCCGTCATCACTAAAAAGGGAAAGATTATGTGGATCCACCCTGATTTAGTGACGGAGTTTGAGACGTCTCCCTCTTCTCCTCGGAAGGCTCCTCTGTCTAAAAAGAAACCTGGGAAGACTAAGTCATGCCATATGACTTCTAGCATCACACCCAATCTTTCTCTAACATCTACTTACATCCTAGCAGAAAAGTCACCCCCTACAGAGGTAAAAACTGTACCTCGATCCGAAGACAGATACAAACCTGCATTTCATCTATATAGTTCACAATCTCGCGAATTAATGGCGAAGATGGGTTATGATCTAGCCACTGCTCCTGGTTTAAGCTCCGGCAAAGGACTCCGACCACCTTTAGCCCTCACTTTGAGACATAATCAATCTCGTGTTGGCCTCGGTTTCTGGACTGAAGCTCTCCTCAAGCACTAAAATACCAAGAACAAGATGAAGGATTGTAACATAGTTTCAATAGACCCTGAACCTGAGCCTGAAGTCGAAGCTCTCGCCGGAACCCGGTCAGGAAAAACATATCTGAAAGATTACGCTGAAGCTCCTGAGGAAACTCCTGATGTCCCTCCGGTTGCAGCTCCAGCACCCATCTCTAACGAAGGACCTTCAAATGCTCCTGCTGAGACGATTCCAACAACAGCCGACAAAGGGAAGCAACCTGCCCGCTTCGACAAACCAATCAAGAAGTCTCTTTCTCCTGGATTGCAGAAGCCATATAATTTTGACATTCTGGCTCAACTTGCTAACACTACAGCCAGGTTGTCCATCTTCGAACCTTTACATTTATCCAAAGAAACTCGGGAAATGTTAAGTGAAGCTCTGCTGCAAGCAGACTCTTGCCTGACTCATCTGAAGAAGCCAGAAGCAAAGCCAGTGACTTGCCTACATTGCAACAGTATCTTGGAAATCATTCCGAACATCACTTTTACCCAAGACGATATGCTTCTAGAGGACAATCGTCATGATCGGCATCTCTACTTCACTGGGTACATTGACACGATGAAGGTCGACCGTATTCTAATTGATCCAGGATCAGCTCTAAGTATTATACCTAAGAGTCTCTTAGATGCCTTACGGATCCCAGTTCATCATCTAATCAAGACAGTCACTACCATTTTATGGTTCAATCAAGGCAAGAGCGAACCTCTGGGAAAATTTGCCTAAAAATACAAATAGGCAATTTTCGGGCGAGTGTCACATTCTACGTGATCGAGTTAGTTGGATCTTACAACTTGCTCTTGGGAAGACCTTTTCTCCATGAACACAATATCGTCCCCTCCACTCTTCACCAGTGCTTCAAATACATTGATGAAAAGGGAGAAGTTCAAAAGGAAGTCGCGGACATTAATTCTTTCAGAGGAGTCGAAGCTTACTACAGTGACTCTCGCATGTACAAAGATGAGTATTCAAAAGTCTTACAAGCTATGGATGATGATGAGACATCGAAAGTTGACACCTTTGTTATTCCTGTAAAAGGGCGTATCACTCATCCACGGTCTACTAAATCATCTGAAGAAAGCCCACTGATAATTTCTGTCAGTGGATGTACCACTTCATTGCCTTCCCAAGCTCCATAAAGTTCACTAATAATCCCTGTCAGTGGACGCACCACTCTCTCACCATATTCTCAGACTAGACCAGATACTCTAGTCATTCCAGTCAGTGGACGCACTACTTATCCACGATCCTCTTCAAGGGAGCTCACCTCCTCTGAGCCTTTTGTTATCGACCTTAATCGAAACAAAACTTCTGCTCGCTCTTCTTCTCCCCCTTTAGTCATTAATTTGACTAAATCTACTAAGGCTCAGCCTTCTTCTTTAAATACAGCATCTGATATTAATAAAGCATCTCCTTTACAGTATATTGATGTTTGTAATCATGTACAAAGTTATTTACATTTGCTAGATAGCTTAGAGCCACTAACTATTGAAGTTGTTCAAACTCTTCATACAGAAATATCATTAGAGTCTGTACAAAATTTATACTTCCTTGTTCCTATTAGAAAGTCAGGAGAAGCTCCAATATTCTTCTGTAAGGGGCCCCAGAATCCTCCTAATCTGGAAGACGACGACAAAAATGATGATACCGGAAGGTTACAACTACGTCGCTACAGTCAGCAGTCCAAAAACATCATCAAGAACATGGGCTATGACTTCAGAACCGGCCTCAGTAGTAGAAAAGGAAGAAGAATGCCTGTTCGAATTCCTCCCTTAAAATACGGAAGGACAAAAAGCGGATTGGGTTACATTACTCCTACCCCCTTTATCAACACAGTCCATGAGGATCCAGAATCCGACGGAGACGAACGATCTGATTCTTCCGATTCCTTTTCTTGGGATTCCGACACAAGTATCGGCGATTTTCATCGTTCTACTCTATCCGCCAATATGGTCTCCGCCAACGGTCCGCAAGAAAATAATGAAGATGAAGATGATTTTGAAATATCACCCGAATCGGAACAATGGGCTCAAAGATTAGACAACCAATAGGAATTCAGGTTCGAGCAAAGAGAACCTCCTACTGAAGATAAATTGATCCAAATTGATGTTGGTGAGGAGGGATCCCCCAAACCAATATTCATCAGCGAAAGTCTTTCAGAAACAGATAAACAAGACATGATCAAGCTTATTCATGATTACATCAATGTCTTCGCCTGGAGCTATGAGGATATGCCAGGGCTAGATCCGAAGATCGCAACACACAAACTTAATATCATGCCGAATGCTAAACCGGTCAAACAACAACAGCGACAATTTCGTCCAGACATTATGGATGCAATTGAAGCTGAAGTCAACAAGCTTATGGCTTACGAATTTATCCGAAAGGAACAACATCCTGAGTGGGTGGCTAACATTGTTCCTGTTCTCAAAAAGACTAGCAAGATCCGAGTCTGTATAGACTTTTGCGATCTCAATGCGGCTTGTTCTAAGGATGAGTTTCCTCTTCCAATTACCGATGTCATGATCGATAACACGTGTGGTTTCGAACGAATGTCATTTATGGATGGGTATTCTGGGTACAACCAAATCAAAATGTTTCCAGACGACGAGAGACATACTTCCTTCAGAACGCCGATCGGTACATACTGTTACACAGTGATGCCGTTTGGTCTCAAAAATGCAGGAGCAACGTATCAGCGAGCAATGAGCACTATATTCTGCAAACATCTCAGAAAATAGTCGAATGCTACATTGATGATATTGCAGTCAAGAGTCGACAAAAGGAGGATCATATCCAAGATTTGAAGACTATCTTTGATTTAATGCGTCAACATCAACTTAAGATGAACCCTACTAAGTCCTTCCTGGGCATCTCTAGTGGTAAATTTCTCAGCTTCGTCATTACCGCTAAAGGTATATAAGTAGATCCCGAGAAGATCAAAGCCATCCAAGAGATGCATCCTCCACGCACCTTAAAAGAGCTACAAGGATTTCAAGAAAGAATTGCTTATATCAGAAGATTCGTCTCTAACTTATCAGGACGCTGCAGACAGTTCAACAAACTTTTGAAGAAAGGTGTGTCCTTCGTCTGGAACTAAGAATGTCAAAAAGCATTTGACGACATCAAACAGTACCTCATGAACCCTCCGATTTTGGTACCCCCGTCTCGGGAATACCATTCCTTCTATATGTTCGAGCCATGGATCATTCTCTCGGTGCATTGTTCGCTCATAAAAACAAAGATGGCCATGAACAGGCTATTTATTACCTCAGTCGTACAATAACAGGTGCTGAATCGTATTATTCTCCAATTGAGAAAGAATGCTTAGCATTAATGTTTACCGTTCAGAAGACGCGACATTACATTATCGGTCAAACGATTCATGTTATTTCCAGAGTGAATCCCATCAGGATTATGATAAAGAAACCCGGTATTCTCAACTCCAGACTGGCTAATTGGAGAATCTTGTTAGCTCAATATGACATGCATTATATTCCTCAAAAGTCGGTCAAGGGACAGGCTCTTACTGATTTTCTGGCAGCTCATGCAGTTCCAGAGAATTCTAAATTATACGATGAGATTCCAGATGAAGTTATGGATTCAAATCAGGTTTCTGAAGAAACTTCTACTTGGCGTCTATTCTTTGATGGAGCGTCTAGAATGGGTCCCAATGGCGATATTATCGCCGGAGTCGGAATTGTTCTTGTATCCCCGGAAGGACTGACTATTCAGAGGGCTTATTCTCTGGATCAATCATGTTCAAACAATGTAGCCGAATACAATATGTTACTCATCGGTCTTCAACTTGCTAAACACCTAGATATTCAATATTTAGAAGTTTATGGAGACTCCAAACTTATCGTCAATCAAATCAGAGGTACATACGAAGTCCGTCATCAGGATTTGATACCGTATCACCGAGCAACACTCTCTATGGCCTCTTTCTTTGAAGGTTTCTTTATTGAACACGTTCGACGAGCCTGTAATACAGAAGCCGATGCTTTGGCTAATCTTGCCACTGTGCTAGCCATACCGGTCAGACGTCAACAATTGATAGTGGTTTATAACCGGGAGCTATTCTACATTGAGAATAATTTGGCTTTGGGTTTTCCCCATGACCCAGACGAAAATTCTCTCAACCTTGATGAATTTAACTCCTCCAACCTTAACACTGGATTAGGGTTTGACAGAGCATCCTCGTCTTCTTCCGATTCTACTATGGAATACATCTTTTCCAACAAAATAGAAGCCATGACCGAAGACTGGAGACGTCCATTTCTAGACTTTGTATTGTATGACATACTTTCTGATAATCCGAGCGAAGCAGCATCTATTCGGCGTTGATCTCTCAGATTCTATTATAATCATACGACAAAGACACTATATCGTCGGACCTATGACGGTCTTCTCCTCCGATGCATCGCTGGTGAGGAAGCGCAACAGATTATCCGTGAAGCACATGATGGTGTCTGCGAAGCCCATCAACCAGGTCCTAAACTTCAAGATTGCATCCGACGTATGGGTTATTATTGGCCCACGATGGTGGCTGACGCCATTCAATATGCCCGAAAATGTAAAGCCTGTCAAATCCATGCAGACTTTATCCATCAACCGTCAGAGTTCTTACACCCGACAGCGGCATCATGGCCCTTCGAGGCCTGGGGCTTGGACATCATTGGTCCCATCAACCCACCGTCATCAAAAGGATACCGATTTATTGTAGCAATAACCGACTACTTTTCAAAATTGGCTGAAGCAATCCCGCTATCCGAAACTTCGTCAAGCATCATGTCATCTATCGATTTGGTGTTCCTCGGCACATTATTTATGATAATGGACCACAGTTCGTCAGTCAAAAATTTACTCGATTCTATGACGACCATCGAATCAAAAACCTAGCTTCTACAGCATATAATCCAGCAGCTAAGGGATTGGCGGAAGCTTTCAATAAAACCATCATCAAACTCCTGAAAAGTTTGTTTCTTCTAACAAACGCAACTGGAGCGAGAAGCTTGGTGAATGTTTATGGGCCTACCGTACCACAGTTCGTAATGCGACTGGGTATACGCCTTTCTCTTTGGTATACGGGTGTGAAGCTGTCCTTCCTCTCGAGATCCAGATTCCTTCTCTGAGAATTGCAATCTCCAATGAACTTACAACAGAGAACAATGATCATCTTCGACTTCAAGAGCTAGAAACTCTAGACGAAAAGCGATTGTATGCTCAACAAAATATCGAGCTGTATCAGGCACGAATTTCAAAAGCTTTTAACCAGAAGGTGAAAGTCAGAGCATATCGGAAAGGAGAACTTGTTCTTATCGTCAAACGTCCGATGACTATGACACATATGAGCAAAGGCAAGTTTGACGCGAAATGGGAAGGCCCATTCGTCGTAAACAAAGTCTTCTCAAACGGAGCATATCAGCTTACCTCTATGGATGGTAAAGTCATGATGATGCCTATCAACGGCAAATTCTTAAAGAAATATTATGTATAAATCTCGTTAATATATGATATTTTCAACTGCTGCGATTACTCCCCAGCAAATATAAAATTAGAATTTATTCTTCCCCATAAATGTCGTCTCGATATCGTTATCTCCAGCGGAAATTGATATTCTACCACATATCATCTTCCCAGAGAATTTGATATTCTGTCTTATTAGATCCCTAGTGGATTTAATAAAGATCTCGTATAGAAAATTATGTCCATATTACCTCTAAATTTTCTATCTCAGTATCATATTTTCTTTTCTATGAAAATGATATCTAGTCTTTTGATTTCCGTGTCCAAAGATCATGGAAAATTGAGTTCAAAAATATCTTTATATCTGAATTCTGTTTTCTTTAATTAGTATTAAACAAAAAAATTTGGTTTAATATCATCTGATGAAATTACAAAATTTATTTGTATATTTTATTCTATTGAAATATGTCATGTATTATTTACCTCAGAACATATTTTCTACAAAAACATCATACACAAAATCGAAATCAGATCAAAGTGCTCATTTCCTCAGTCAAAATCAAAATACTTATTATAAATGAGTATTAATCTATTGAATAGAAGGAGTAATTATCTCCTAAATATGAGCAAGTACACTATTCATCTTCTCTTCATGAGCTTTACGAATTTGCTCTATTGCTTCAATTGCAACCATCTGTTGATCAAAATTAATGATAACAGTACTACGACGATTAGTTTCTTCTATCTGTTCAGCTTGCATCTGTTCCCGCTCTTGCTGTAGAACTTGATAGCAGGTAGCTTCAGCTATACGAGCAGCGATAATATCATATTGCTCTTTTTCTGCGGAGGCATTGCGCTCCTGAAGACGAGCTAATTCTTCCTTTAGTTTCTGGAGTTCTTCAGCTCTATATATTTCCTCTGTTTCCAGACATTCTATCTTCTAACGAGTTGTTACTATTTCCTCATCCTTCGCCATTAACTTCTCAGATGACAAAGCGAGGAATTCTTTCAAAGCAGCCTGCTGGGTTTGAGCTTCACGTTCCAGTTGAGCGATCTCAGCCACAGTCAAGGATTTAATATCTTCTTTCTTGATTTCCCAGTATTTGTGGATGGTTACTTCCAAATCATCTAGGAGATGCTCAAAGAAAGTACACTGAGTCTCATAACCAGCCTGTCGCAGAGCTAAAAGCGGGAAATTAATCGCCGCTCGGAGATTGGAAAATGGCATAGTCTCGTCCTTCATAAATCGCCTGGAGAATGTATCCAGATATGAATAGATAATATCTGAATACATCGCCATGGTCCTTGCTATTTCCGTTTCAAAACCGGGAGTTGCTGCCATTGTGAAGGAAGAAGATGGAATGGGCTCTATTCTGGAAACAGAAGTATGTGCTCTTGGAGAACATGGTAAATGTGAGCTTCCCTCACCAACATCAGTCCGAACAGGTGGAGCATGAGTCGAGCTCATCGCTGGTTTAGTTCCTACAACTTTTGGAATCAAAGAAGCTTGATCAAAATTAAAGACAATAAAGCAAGAAAAGACAAAAACTTTACTGGATAAAATATTACCTGAAGTTGGCTCGTACTCTGTTTCTCTAGGATCGTTTAGCCCTGTTCGCAATCTATTCAAAGTGTCTTCTGACACTGGTCTCATTTCACTACTTCCTACCCCAGAGGTGCTCGGAACATGGGCTTCTATTTTTAGAAGGTTCTCTGGCTCTGGAGTCAACCCCGAATGTTGGCCGGCCGTATTCAACTCGTCGATACGGATTTCAGTTGGTGACTCATCTTCAATCTCCATATCCTCATCTTCAAAGGAATGAGACGAAGGTTCATTGTCAACCTGTTCTTCTTCACCCTTGTCGCTCTTCGAAACATCAATCAAAGCTAAATCAGCAGGTGGTTTGAGAATGGTTCCTTCCTTCACTGATTCTCTCGAAACTAGTACGGATGGTTCAGCATGCTCATTCACTACCTTGGAAGGATCCTCGGCAGCCAGTATTGTTCGATCAGGAGATGGCTTAGCTGCCGATTTTTCTATCACATCCTCCGCAGCTGGTTCTATATTAGCATCCTGCGTGGGCTGTGCTTCCGAGGATGCAGGGGAGGAAACTTCAATAATCTTCTTGGCAGTAGAAGATCCCGCTTCAACTCTTTGCTAAGGAGCAAGGGCAGTTTGCTTCTCTTGAGCCAACCATTCAGCAAGATTGGTGGGGCTTTCTGCATCAAGACAAATTACAGATTTAGTCTTTGAAACTACCACTTTTCGTTTTTCTACCCTTTTCAATAGTGGAATAGTAGGATAATCTTCTTTGGAGTCACTACCTTCTTCATCAGCATCTCTGATATGTTGACTCGAAGCAGAAGAAGTCCCCGGGATAGTAATTCCTACGCGACTATGAACTTCTGCTCGAGTAACTCTTTTTGGAGTGGGCCCGGAAGCACCCTTGTCACGCTTTCTCTTCGGTGTACCCTCAGCAGATACACTCTTCTCGACACTTCCAAGCGGTACGTATAGTGGCTGATAAAGTTCATCAGAAAAGAGATTCCCTATTGAGACTTCTTCATAAACCTCGTCAGTAGCGAGAGGATCCTCTCGGTCGTGACAATCTTCTGGCAGAGTTGACTTGGCTGATTTCTTATTAACATGAATGAAGCTCTTACCCAAGATGCTGAACTTCTCATCAAATGTACTCGCAGATACATAGAACTTGGCATAAGACGCCAACATCTTAGCTCCTCTCCGATGATCCACCGGATCTGGCATTGTAAAGGTAGCTCCGGTGCCTTTGGCAATATAATATATCCAGGCTCTCGCACCGTCGATCAATCTGCCTTGGTGGTTGAAGCATGTCGTTGCATTCCCCACATGCAACTGATCATAGCCGAATTGCCGAGCAAATCTATTCGGAAGATATGGCTCCAAATAAGTAATATCGTCATGGCGACAGACCAGGTGGGATGGTCTGATCCTTTTCAGCCATTCGTGTTGAACATCATCCAGTTCATTGGCACCAGTGCCATCAATCATCTTCGCAGGCATAGTCTCATAACCGACAGGCAGAGGAACACAGGTGAAACTCCATAGTTCTTCCCTATTCAGTATGGTCCTGCAATCTGTCAGGGTGTCATACTTCCACTTTGGCGTATGACGGTATCTTTCCAAGAAAGTGTCATCTAGTCTGGCCAATCCAGCACTCGTAAGAGACTCGAAGTGGAGGAGCAACCATCCGTACAAATATGTGAAGGGCATTTCTACCCGAGGAAAATCTGTAAGTTTCTTCATCGCCAGGTTAAACATTCTGTCTGCATATGCCCTTAAACCGGCGTTTAGACGGCATGTCATCGCCGTTAGCAAGTCCATCCTATACCCGAACGTCAGACGGACTGTTGCAAATACGATTCCTCGGTGCATCCTGTCTGCCGAACAGGTGCCGGTACTACGAATCTTCTCAGCCAAAGGGATAGAAATCCGGCCAGATGACCTTCATTGGATAAAGACCGGCTACCTTGCTTTATGTAGGTCTCTAACCTATCACCAGCTTTATAGGTGCCTTCATCTTCTTCGATTATGATGTGATCATGGGTGGTCTCCCGGATTAATCTGTCAATTTCGGCTTGACTCAGAGGTTTAAAACGACCAATATATTGTTCGGTCTTCTTCTTCTTCTGAGTTTCTTCGGTACGGCCTTGGAATAAGTAGGCCATCCACTTCGAAGTATAGCAGCCTGAATCTATATCTTTTACCTTATAAAAGGCCTTACAGATACTATAGTGGCACATTAATTCTTCGAATACATGAAGAATTAGCGGGTTGGCGTCAGAGATCTTGTTCATTTCATCAATAAACGGGATATACTCCTTATACGGTAGATCTCCTATCGGCAGCTGAGAAATGTACGCCATTTCGTGGAGAGCGAATCCCATCTCGCCTCTCGTAGTCATAAAAGTTCCAGTACGGTAGTTGTACCTTTCTGCTAGTGCCAGGAACAAGTCTGGTTTCGGCCTAAAACTATAAGTAGTGCACTTGATGGCATCGTACAGGCCTATCGCCTTCAACTGTTCTCCAGAATCTCTCAGAATCTATCTCACGAGAGCAGTCCATCTAATATTCTCTGGGTTTACGAGACCAGTGAGTCTCATGGACTGTTTCGGATAGACAACATTTTCTAGCTGTGCAAATTCGTTTGCGAATATCGGGACTCTAACCGGCATCAGAAGTGCAGAGTCCTCAGGGGGAATTGTGAATGGCAATAATCCTCGCAAGACTGAAACATGCGGTTCAGTACCACTACAAAATCTTCCCTGTCTGTACCCTATCCATCCAGCTTTTGCTTGACGGGTTGGAGTAATATCCCATTTCATGTGCCTTTGGTGACTCGTATGGAATAAGCGAGCTATGTTGATACTCTTAGACAATCCAGTCAAGTACATCGGCTGGGTCGCATCACCATCCCGGTAATACGAGTATGACACTTTATCAGAGGCTGGCTGAGAGTCTTTGTCAATAGCGTCCCCGAATAGAAATGCCGATTTTGAGTGGGTAACACTGTCCACACTCTGCAGTAGTTGACCACTTATCAGACTAAGCAGGGTTTCGCTATCTTGATTTTCAGAATGGCTATTCTCATGGAAGGTTCATCAAACTGTGGAAAGTGGACATGGGATAGATCACTCTTATAATTGCTCCATGCATATCCTTCAAACTGCGCTTCTTGGGCCAGAATATCCACTACAAAGTAAAAATAAGAGGTTAAAAATCCTTAACTCTAAAAAAATACAAAGGGATGTCAAGTTCAAAGATCAATTTATGCTTAGTCCATCCGAAGCGTATGTCAAGTTCAAAGATCAACTTACGCTCAGTCCATCTTAAGCGTATGTCAAGTTCAAAGATCAACTTATGCTTAGTCTATCCTAAGCGTATGACAGATTCTACGCTCAGCTACATGTATGTCTAACCAAAGCAAGCAGTCGTATGGAATCCTCCAAAGAGCAGCGTATGGTTAGCAAGATGTTCATCAAAAATACGCTGACAAGAGAGTCAGCGTATCTCAACAAGACGACTTGACATAGCGTATTCTTTTAGATCAGCGTATTCTGACATTTCTATCAAAGATACGCGTATCTTACAGAAATACGCTCAAAACATATTTTTCGTATAAGACAAAAAACATGGAATACGACTAAACCCTAAAGAGGGAGGTGTATTTTTTTACGTATTGACCCTAAAAAGGGGATACGTTTTCTGATTTTGTCCTAACCAGAGCCCTAAAAAGGGATGATTACTGTTCATCGTCCCCATCCTCACCGTATAGGGGTTTCAACGGAAGTTCGCTCTGTGGAAGACGCTGCTCGATGGTTCTCCTAGTGGTTGCGGCGGCGGCAGCGGGTCGAGACGGCTCTGCAGGAGCCTTGCCTTTCTCCTTCGCGGCAGCGTCGAGCTTGGGTGCCATTGACGAAGATTAGGTTGGAGAAGAAGAAGGCTTGAGCTCTGGATTCTCTCTCTCGAAGACGAAGGCAAAAGTAAAGAAAAGAATTAAGTTCTTAAAGGCCTATTTATAGAAGAAAGAGAAGCCCAAACGGCAGCCGTTTTCAAAATACAGAATTCCTAGAGATATGCACTGATATCAAGGAGATATCAAACTTGTGCCAGCGTGTCAAGACTTATTCCCAATTTGAGTTCAAAGTAATTTCGAACTTTTGAAAATCATAAAGTTCGAAAACTTTGAAAGGGGTCTTGTAGGGTGTGAAAAATTCTGACACGCTGACATAAGACCAAATCAGCCAAAGGCCATACACACAGCCAAAAGCCATACGCATTCTGACACGCTGACATAAGACCAAGTCAACCAAAGGCCATACGCTCAGCCAAAAGCCATACGCTCAGTACAAAAGTCATACGCTCAGTGAATATTTTATTATTTCTCGACTGACAGCACAGCATACGTTCGATGGGGAATGAATCTGACACTTTGTCTTTGGTGCAAAGAACAGCTGTCTTAGGAGAATTACCCGTCGTATGGATTTTCGAGAGTTGATTTTATCTTTTACGAGGATAGCTCATTAGCTACCATAAATGCACAGCCATCATTACTGTCATTTCTGACAGTCTGTCAGCCGTCATATCCGTAACACGACGCTCGAGAGATATCTGTCAGTTATTAGGAGATATGGCGTATTTGAGAAGATTGAAGACAACCACGTGTCTATTTTTCCAGTCATATGACTCCTCATCAAGGCAGCGTATGTACTTCATACGACTCCTCATCAAGGCAGCGTATGGACTTCATACGACTCCTCATCAAGGCAGCGTATGTACTCCATACGACTCCTCATCAAGTGAGCGTATATACTCCATACGACTTCTTATCACCCAAGACAACGTATGGACTCCATACGACTCCTCTTCAAACAAGACAGTGTATGCTAGTCATGCTTCTCCAAAAGATAGCGTATCAAAGCAAATGCATTCAGAATGACTTCAAATGTACAGTCAACACACGTTCTCATGTGTCTTGTATTCGGTTACCCACTCATTCAGAAGTTATGCAACATGGCATTCATGCCATCAATCTCTCCTGGATATACTCCACTATTCTCAACCGCACTCCAACGTGTCTCCACCAAAATTCGCCACGCGTCCCTGCAGTTATGCACACGTCAAGTAACTGACTGAGCGTATGCCCAGAGCAGGTATCCAAAACTCTATAAAAGAGAGTTTCTCCATCTTCAACAGACACCGGATTCAATTCAAAGAGAACAGAGAGATTTCCCAGTTGTTGTCCAAGTTCTTCGAGATCCGAGCCTTCTTCATCGCATCGTCCAAGGGATAAAGTGATCGTCTTCTAGATCAGATTCCTACAGTTGTAATTTTCTCAAAAATATAATAAATAAATAGAATTTATTTATGGAAAACACCCCTCTCGACCTATATGCTACATGGGCCACAGATGCATTCAGTCCTAAAATCAGTCTATTAACATGCCTACAGATATATTCAGGATGCTTTCAGTCCTAACCAATGTTCCTATGTGCTGCCCATGGGGTGGGTTTGAACATAGCTAGATTTCCTAAGATGGACTAAAATATGGCTCAAAGGTCTGAACTTAAAGTGGTCAGTACATCCACCTGGCTCTATATCTTACAGATACTACATTTGATGCTATACAGTCTAAGTCCTTATCATCAATGCACAACTACTAATTGATACCTGTCATCCCAGGATAATACAGATGCATATGCACTATGCACATACAAGGCTCTGTTATTGCAGTTTCTATAGAGATCAAGGTGAATACTAAAAGCCTTCATTCCCATGTACTCCTACTGAAACCTATATGCACATTTCAGTTTAGGTCGGTTACATATACAATAATCTTGCAATATATATGACCCTCCAACCCCTCTTGCTTCCCTAGTTAGCTTAGAGCAACTTGCTACCTACTGTCCCCTTGTTCTAGGTACAGGGCATTTGTAATACCCATGCTTCATATTTACAGGAGGCTAGTTCCTAATCCTAGTCCTATCTCAGCCTAGTGTTGATGACAGGTGACATGAGGTATATGATATGCAGCAAAACAAGACTAAAGCTGTTACCAGTCATATCAAACAAAAGTTATTAACTAAAGGTCCCTACACTGGTATCAGAGATTAGGCAATTTGATGTCAGTCAACCACTACATCCTACCATTTATTGATATCCCTTTGCTGAACATATGTACCCATATGTTTCTCTCGACTCTCAAACTCTGATACTCGAGTATCAAGTTTGGGATTTGATATCCAAAGTGTTATCTGATACACAGTATCAATATGATTCTAATGGTTAAGGGTGAGACCATGTGGTGATCTGATATCAACCTCTCAAATCCTACTGTCCAAACTATTGTACCCCCATTGTAGGCGACCCTGACCTGTTGTTTGCCCAAAATATAGGACTATTACATATCAGATAAATAAAGCATCTATTAAAATTGGATCTCACTTGAGTATCATGAACATCTATTGCATATCTATGGTACACATGGTATGCAATACCTACAGGTCTCTCTCTCTCTTGCTGAAATCTCTTGCAGGTGTTTCCAATCTATCCCCTGGTACACCTACCCAACTGTTATGCTCTGTTTCCCATGAACAGAGGCAACCTAAGGCTTACACGTATCTCCTAGCCCACAGGTGAATGCCCAATTTAAATGCCAGGTATCAATTTAGATACCAAATTGGGAAACTGATACAAAGTTTATCAATGTGTAAAAAGGTATTAAATTTCTGTTCTGGTATTTGCGTGTGTTACCAACAATGAGTTTCCTGCATCAAGAGATACCAAGGCTCGTGTTAACTGATATTAGAACATGTGTCATGAGTCAACAAATACTAGAAGGGTCTGATACCAGCATTGCCTCGACTCCTTATTGTAGTCAAACTCATGGGCTGAGCATTAATGCTCATAACAGTTCTATCCCTTCTCCTAGGTATTACAACGAGCACGAAAGACTTTAAACATGACTGAAAATTAAAAATAAGTTTGGTGACCTATTTAGTTGGCTCCTTGCTTGATCTGTTCTTCAATCCTCTCCTCCTCCTCGAATGCTATGGTAGTCAACCAAAAAGGTACGAAGCTCTTAGGGTTTCCAGGGGAAGGGTCGGCCACAATCCTATGTATTTATACCCGTGTTGCTCTCCTGGAGGGATAGAAAGAATTTGGTTTAATTTTATCTAAAATTTTTGGGGAGAGTTATCCTCAGTTTCCAACTGAAATTTGAACTCAGGATTTTGAGTACACGACTGTAAGAAAATTTGAATGCTAACCTTTTGCAGTTTGGTCCCTGCCATAACCTTTAATACTCCCTTGGTCCTTCTATTGGTATTTCAAATAAAACAATTATAAAATATAACCAATATATGAGACAAAATAAATAAATAACTAACTAAAAAAATAATAAGAGGATAAAAATTGGTCAAAGGGTTGACAACTCTACCCCCCTTAAACAAATTTTGTCCTTGAAATTTAATGAGCCGTGATCTACTAGAATGAATAGTCTAACTCCACTGCTATCAAATTATTGTGAATACTCGCCAAAAAAAGTCAAACAATGCTACTATTATAATCTACTGAAAATTTCTGTCATTTGCTCCTTGTGGTGTCGCCACATCTTCTATGATCATGGAAAAGGCTCGCACTCCTTCTGCAGTCGGTAGTTGTGGGGCACTCACGTTCCTCTTCGGACAATTTTAAGACAAGTGCTGGTTGGTTCCACAAGTCCAACACAAGCCTAATCTGTTGCGGCAATTTTCTTGAGTGTGGCCTTTCTTCAAGCAATACTGGCAGGTAGGAATATCTTGGTCTTGACGTAGGGCTGCTTGTGGCTGCTGTTGATGGTGCTGTGCTGAGGTCTTCCCTAGAATGTTGGGACGTTTTGTCGGTGCTGATTGGTTGTTGCCCCCCCCATAAATGCATCTCGATTCCCCTTCGGCTTATGGCTCAGTTCTTCTTCTACAGCTTGGGCGACTTCCAGAATCTTTTCGTAAGTGGCAGCTCGACTGGTGGCGATGGCTAGACGAATCTCGTGAGATAGTCCCTTCCTGAATCATCGTGCCTTGTCTTCAGGGGTGCTGACAAAGTTCTCCGCGAAGCGACTGAGGCGAGAAAACTTCGATGTGTACTCGTCGACGGTGTGGTTTCCCTGCTCTAGGAGCTCAAACTGACTCACCAACGCCTCTCGTGCTACGTATGGATAGAATTTCATCTTGAACAGTCGCTTGAATTCCCCCCAAGTTACGTCTGGAGCAGAAAATCGGGGCTCGCCTTGGTACCACATTCGTGCGATGTCGAAAAGCTGTCCACTGGCTGACTCGATCTTCAGATCTTCTGGAACTCAGGCCATCTTCAAGTATCATTCAACATTCTCCAACCACTCGTCAGCATAGAGAATCCTTTCTGTCCCATGGAATTCCCTGGGCCGGAGATCCATAAAGTTCTTGGACGTCCCAGGACACTGTCGCGAAGCATATCTAATCTGAAGAGCCTCTCTCAAGGTATCGCGAAACATGTTGGCTTGCTGCTGGAAGATCCCCAAGAGTGTGACATTGTCTAGTGTTGGTGGCGGAGGCAGAACAGGTACTAGATACATCGTCGCGGCTGGGTACATCGCCGGCGGTGGGTGCATGGCTGGTACTGAACGTGGGACCTGTGCTGGCGGTAGGACAGATGCTGGTGGCAGACCGGGTGCTGGTGGTGGAGTCTGCGAAGGAAACTGCGGAGGTGGTGGAATGTCATCTCTGAGGAATCTCGAGAGCTGCGGCTTGTAGAAGCATGGAATTTCAGGGTGCATCTATGTGCCAGAATTCCTATGCGCTCAAATACTACTCAGAACATGCGCCAGGAAACTCAAACGAAGTACTTGGCACAGCAAGATAGCAAAAGTATAGATAGCAAAAGAAGATTTTTATTTCATATAAAAGTCTATTACATGTCTAAAGAAAGGCTTTACAAAGGAAAACTTCTACAAAAAGAATGATCCTAAGACTACAGCCAGGTGCAGCAAACTGCCATGCGCCTCCCACCAGGCGCATCATTAGTCAGGCGCATCACTTCAATGTTTTAGTCCGGCACATCTCTTCAGCGTCCCAATACGCATCATGAAATTGCAGTATATTATTTGCCATTGATTATAAAAGAATAGAACAATTATATGGGAGGACTGGACTTTTACTTCAAAACACAAACTCGCTCGTACAAAGAAAGCCTAGGGACGAAAACCTAGGTACAACAATCTAAGTACGATTGTTTAGTTTTGATTCTGGTGGGTGACGATAGAGGCTCGGGAAAGCGACGGCAGCTCTGCCTTACTCCTTGGACGATCGGACGTAGCCTTGGCTCTGATGAAAAAATACTCTCAGGATGGGAAGACTCTTCTGTGTGCGCCTTTGTCTCTCTGTGTGTCCAGCCGGGTGGAGAGAATCTCTTTTACAAGGGAATGGTACCTTGCTATATTTTTTTCGGGATTCGATCCTTCTACAAGGGAATGGCACCTTGCTATTTATAGGAGTGGGGTATGATCATTAGGGTTTGCAATGATTCCCTCCTTGAAAAGTCGGCGGCCAAGTATCTGGGCCATTAATCTTGATTGCATTACATCTGGGCAATTGATTCTTGATTGCGCCAAATCAGTATGGGCAATTATTGCTGATTGTAATAAATCCTCATAATTTGTCATGACGAGCTCGGATCTCCCGCCACGTGTCCTATTTGCTTAATCACAACAAATCTTATTTGATTTGAGTAATAATGGTGATTGCACTAAATCTGGTTATCAAGATTTGCGAGAAGCCATAACTCCAAGGGGATAAGACAGCCACGTGTCTCAACTTGTCATGAGGATCGCCATGTGTCTCAACCGTCATAAGCGGGGCATCTGGCAGAGTCGTATGAGTGCGGTCTAAGTAAACCGCATACGGGTGACCCCCAAGTCCTAGCCGGATGAAGGTAACCGTCGCATGGGATAGCCGTTTCGTGAAGGAGGCGGCCACATGAAGGAGGCAGCCGCATGAAGCGCGCAGCCGCATGAAGGAAGCAGCTGCATGAAGCGGGCAGCTACATGAAGGAAGCAGCTGCATGAAGGATGCAGCCGTATGAAGTGGGCACCCGCATGAAGGACACAGCCGCATGAAGCAGAAAGCCGTATGAAGTGGGCAGCCGCATGAAGGACGCAGCCACATGAAGTGGGCAGCCGCATGAAGGACGCAGCCGCATGAAGTGGGAAGCCGTATGAAGGATGCAGCCGCATGAAGCGAACTGTCGTATGAAGGACACAGCCGCATGAAGCGGGCAGCCGCATGAAGCGGGTAGCCGTATGAAGGATGCAGCCGTATGAAGTGGGCAGCCGCATGAAGCGGGCAGCCGCATAGGGGTGCTTGGGACTTGACGGATCTTGCCAGAAAAGATTTTCTTCTTTTTCCAAGGTACACGCCATCATCATTCCAGCTTTTATGTCAGAGCTGTCATTCATTATGTCAGAGCTGTCATTCTTTGCGTTAGAGCTATCGTCAGTGTAATTAATTGGGTGGCGGCTTTATGGCTGGCTACAGAAGTGGGCAGCGTATGGCCACGTGTCTTTGCCTGAGCCGCATGGAGCTGTTGGGCAGTCTCGAGCCGCATAAAGTTTTGAAGGATTCCTGAGCCGCATGAGGCTCCCCCTGTTTGGAGCCGTATGGACTTTTTTGTCCTTTTCCATGCTTCAACAAGATCCCCTTCAAAGTTTTTAATTTGAAAAATTGAAATACTTTGAATAAGAAGCATGGATATATATAAGCTCTTCTGGCCGCATAGGGTATTCTAGCCGCATGAACTTCTTAGCTGCATGAGATGTTCTGGCCGCATGGCCTTTGCTAGCCGCATGGGCCGTTTCTGGCCGCATGGCCTTTCTAGCCGCATGGGCCGTTTCTGGCCGCATAGACTGTCTGGCCGCATATGCTCTCTACCATGTCTTCTTGCCATGTATGTATCTCAATTATTGCCCTTGATTTGCTTTTGATTTAAATCCGCCTTTTGGGGCAAGATCCCAAGGGTCGGTTCGGATTTGCCTCGGATTTGCTTCGATGACTGAAGAGTCAGTTTTACAGCACACGGATCGAAGCATCCCCCCCTTTCTGCCTATAAATAAGAGCGTCTTTTGGGTAGAGAGGCTTCTTTACTTTCTTCTGTCTTCAACTCTTCTTGGCCTAAGTTGCTGTCTTCGTCTTCCTTCATTAATCGAAAATGGCCCCCAAGTCTTCCAAGGCTGCGACTGCGGCGAAGGGTAAGGGAGTGGCTTCTTCATCAGCCACGGCGCCTGAAGTCCACCCCGACGTTCACCCCCCATTGCTGGTAAGGGTTTCGGCGGATCACATATTTTGAAACCATACCAAAGACGGCTCTGTTGCATGCTTTATGCACAAGCTTTTAATGCGTTCCTCGTTTTCGTCGAACTGCTAAATTTGTATGGGCCGCATGTACATCCCATGTTCGAGTCGCAAGGGGGTATACTCCATGTTCGAGCCGCATGGGGGTTATCTAGTGGCCGCATAGACTCTTCACAAACTGAACCGCATAATGACCCTTCGAATAGAGCCGCATAAGTCCCTCTGAGTCGAGCCGCATGAAGCTCCCTCAAACAGGACCGCATAAGTTCACCTGGATGGGACCACATAAGGCCCTTCTAACTTTCTTTCTTTTATCTTTGATTCTTACAGCATCCCTGCCGAAGGCTGAGATCATCGTGAAGGAAGAGCCGCTGCCTCCTTTCATCAAACAAGAGCCATCGCTCGTTAAAGAGGAGGTGATGCCGAGAATGGAGGAATAAAAAGAATTGCTGGCGCCGATTGAAGTTGCTGTGAAAGAGGAGCCCCAGTCTGACGGCGGTAGTTTTGGGAGTTCTGACCCTCCTACTTCGGGCGAGGATTTTGCTCAAGTAGATCCTTCATATGGAAAATGGTTGAGGGATTGGTATATGCGCCCCCGCAACTAGGATTCGTAGGTTCCCATAAATGTCCGTCTTTTGTCTTGGTCTTTCTGTCTGTCTTCAGCTGTAGTTTGTGCTCTGCTTCTTTCGGACATCAATGTAATCTTCTTCCTTTTTATCTGAATAAAATGATAGAGAACTTTTCTGGCTTGCTCATGAGATGTAGTCATGTGAATGTAACCGATTTTGAATGACCAGAATACATTCACTCTATTCTTTTCTTGTAGTAGTTGCCCCAATGAGAGACTTTTTGTGGACCTATTATCCTTGGCGTACCCTGATTCTGGATACGAATAATAAGTTGGGAGGGAATCACCATACTTACTCAGAGGTAATGAGGACGTGGTAAATATGAGGGTTTCTTCGATGGAGCCTTCCCACTCAGAGGTAATGAGGACATGGCAGGAGTGGGCTCCATGAAGGGTACATAGAACAACTCAGAGGTAATGAGGACGTGGATGTTCTTATGTGAGGGGAGGTTTATTTTTGATGGAAGGGAAACAACTCAGAGGTAACATCGACGTGGTTGTTTCAAAAAATCTGTGGATCTGTTACCCTTTTTGTGCACTAAAAGTGCGGGTATTGGATCATAAGGAGGGAGCTCTTTTTAGGAAGAAAGTTCAGAGGTATAATCATACATGACTTACTACCTAAAAGACGCGGTATAGATTCATCTGTAGTGATCAGAGTGTAAGTTCAGCGGTACCTGCGGGTACATAACTCGACAATCTGGAAGATTTGGAGTCGGCATGTGAGTTCAGTGGTACAAGAGGGTATATGACTCATCATTCTGGAAGATTTGTAGTCGGGATGTGAGTTCAGCGGTACCAGGGGGTACGTAACTCATTACTTCAGAAGATTTATTTTTGGGATGTGAGTTATGCGGTACCAGAGGGTACGTAACTCATCACTGTGGCAGATTTGTAGTCGGGATGTGAGTTCAGCGGTACCAGCGGGTACATAACTCAACACCCCGACATATGTTATTTCAGACATAATACTTTTTTAGGAACTTGCCGTTGATGGGCAACATGAACAAGTCTCCATTTTGCTTTGCAAGGCGGTAAGCTCCATTGGAGAATACAGCATCGATGATGAACGGGCCTTCCCACTTTGGCTGGAACTTACTGACGGTTTTGTGAGTCATAACCATCGGCCTCCGAACTGTCAGAACGAGGTCGCCCACTTGGAATGTTCTGATTTTAACCTTCTTGTTGAAGGCTCCGGAGATACGTGCTTGGTACAGCTCGATTCGTTGTTGAGCTAACAGGCGCTTCTCATATAAGGCCTCCAACTCTTGTAGTCGGCGATGGTGATTATCATCTGTTGTCAATCGATAGGTGAGGGTGACGCAGAACGATGGGATTTGAGTTTCCAATGGGAGAACTGCCTCACTCCCATATACCAGAGAGAACGGCGTGTTTCCAGGGGCCGTCCGTACTGTAGTGCGGTACGCCCATAAGCATTCGTCGAGCTTTTCATTCCAGCTGCGTTTGTTTAATGACACGAACTTCTTGAGAAGCTTGATGATTATTTTGTTGAATGCTTCAGCCAGACCATTAGCCGCCGGGTTGTATAGTGTTGAAGCAATATTCTGGATTCGGTGTTTGTCATAAAACCGACAGAAGGCGTGGCTTACGAACTGTGGACCATAGTCGTGGATGATTGGAGGAGTGCTAACCCCGGATCCGATGCCTCCAAGTGTGGCAGATTTCGTCTTTGAGCGGGTACCTTGGTAAACTCCTCTTGTAACGGTGGTAGACAACCGTTTTGAAGAAAGTTTTTTGGTCACGCCGGTTAAAATTTTTGGGCTGGAGATATTTGTTTTCTTCCCTCTACTGCTGCCAGGAATCTTCAGAGCAGAGTTGCAAGAGCCGACGAGAAGCGTCCTGTCTTCTGATCTTCGGTGTTGCAACCTTTGGAAGACGGACCGTCGGTCTTTTTGTACTACTGCTTTGTTGCAGCAGCAGTTGACAATGACTTGGGTGCATTGATGTCCTTGACAGGACTCTCTGCACATCAAATTTTCGTCTCTTTCCTTGCGCTTGTGAAGAATCACGTTGCACAAGTCACCTGCTTTGTGGGCTGAGGAGTCCTGAGCACATGAGTGTGTTAGCCTCCTGCCTTCTCCCTGATGTGGGGGTAGCGGGAGTACTTGCCCCTGATCCTTATTGGGAGATTCTTGATGTAACGCCCCAGTCCCAAAATACGTAGGACTAGAAACGTAGACATGCCAGCTGTATTTATACGAAGTACATAGGCTTCGTATAGATACATAAGCTGTAAAATGCAGTAGAACTATAACTAATCTCATGTATCATATAATCACTATGAATTAGTCTTGATACAATATGTTGGGCGGAGACAAATCCACTACCAACAAAATAAGGAAAAATATATGGAAAATGAAATAAGTATGTCGAGCGATACGAAGACGATCCAAATGCAATCATCCTCGTAGAAGAAGCTATGATCACGGCTAGAGCTAGAACACCTGCGAAAGAATTTAGCACACACCTGTAGAGATAACCAGGTCCTCAGAGGGACGTAACAAGACACATAATATCATGCCATATAAACTGAATAAATATTGTTCAAATAAATAAGTAATAGGGTACCTAACCGTACTATGGTGAATATGCAATAAAGAACAAACCTTGACGTATAGAAAATCAGGAATCAGGACCGTATCTCCCACTGAAGATAACCGGCAATCAGGACCGTACCTTCCACTGGAGATAACGGGCTATCAGGACCGTACCTTCCACTGGAGATAACCGGCAATCAGGGCAGTGTATATATGACCCATACATAAAGGAGATGTTCTTTCCACCCAATGCCTACTATGTTGTATCTACAGCAGTAAACCTCTATAACCGCTAAGTCAAACTAGCATACAATTTCTATTAGCGGTTATTCCTATAGCACGACTTATACGTACCGGTGGCCAGCCAGTCATACATGTCCGTATTCTACATGTGACACACAACTTCGTGATACAACGTGTCAAGATCATGAATGCAACACACAAGGTGGTCCCTTAAATCTAGGTTTAATGTGTAAGAAAATAATACATAGCAAGAAACTGAACAGTAAATTCTAACAGGTTATGCCATGTATCACAGTTTATTTTACATAAAGAAAATAATGAACATGCATGAAATATGAGTTAAAATAATTAAACAGCAAATGGCAAGGTGTCTTGCCTGGTAGTACGCCTGGTGTGCTACGATAATCATGGTGGCACGAATTGCAACTTTGGTGTAATAACTACACATGGTGACCTTGGGTGGTGGCACGGACAGTTCCATCGGGTCCAGGACGGTCAAATTGGTTAGGGTGGACATAAGGTAGTCTCAAAATGGGCAAAGGAATAGGAACAATAGGACTTGGATTCGGACAGGAGAAAATCAAAGAAATAATGGATAAATAAATATTTATGATTTTGGAAAACTATTTGTAATACTCGAAATTATATTTCTATTAGCTAAAATAGTTTTTAGATATATATACTTAAAAAAAATGAAAATATTTTAAGCCAAACTCTAAGTTCGTCGAAAATATAATTGGTAGAAAACTATATATATATATATATATATATATATATATATATATATATATATATATATATATATATATATATATATATATATATATATTATAGTAACAATACTTTTAAATAACTATACAAAATTTTTACCATAATAATAAATCCATGGCTTCTAGCGCCTAGTCCTTTTTGTTATAAAATAGTTTTGAAAAATAAAACATAAATGCTAAAAGTGATAATACCTTATAATACAAAAATATATATATGATATAATACCATGGTACCATAGGAATTTAATTCTAGCAAACCTATGAAACAACCAGTAGTAAAAATAACAATTTTAATAATAATAATAATAATAATAATAATAACAATAATAATAATAATAATAAATATAAAAATAATAAATACAAGCCGAACACTAGGGCCTACCCCATTAAACCTAAAATATATTATATCAACGAAAATATCCTTTAAAGAGAAATCCAATTAACATAAGTCCCTTCAATTAAAAAAAAATTGGGGTCCAAGCCCAGCCAATTATTCTAAAGCCCAATTCCTACTTCAAAAATAATAATCCAACTGAAACTGAACTTGAAGCCCAAGCCTAAACAGAATAAACAACAAAAATAAAACAAAAGGAAGATTTTGAAAACAGAGAAGGAGAGAGAATACTTGTCACCCTCATTTCCCGTATTTTCCGTATTTTCCCGTATTTTGTATTTTTACTCGTATCTGGTTTTTTGGCATGTATTTTATTTTTCTCGACTTGTGGAATTTTGGTATTTCTCGTATTTTGGGTTTTGGCTTGGCTCGATTTTATTGGGGATGGTTCGGTTTGGTTCGGTTTTATGTATTGGAACACCCTAGCCCTATGCTGCACCCTCAACCCACCATAACTCCCCCTCTTTATATCCCTACCTACCACTCTCTCTCCTTATAAACACCATTAATTTCCTTCTTCTTCTTCTTCTCCTTCCTCCACAACTCTCCTAACCCTAGGCAAGTGCATCTTGCCACTACATGAGGACCCTCTTTTCTTTATCCATTTGCTAGTTTAGGACATGGAGATCAACATTAGTTCTTGGGTTTTTATGATTTGGAGTCTCTGTTGATGTAGATCTAAGTTATTGCTATTTTCGGATTTTTACATGTTTTGATCCATTTTGGTTGGTTTTCTTTGAGTTCTGATGTTTCCATGTGGAAGAGCTTTCAGTTTCATCCAAGTTGAAACTTTGGAAATTCGGATTTGGAGTTCGGATGGCCAAGTTATGATCTTGAGAAGCTTTGGGTTCTTTCTTGATGTTCTTGCTGTTTGGAGAAGACAGTGAGCAGTGTGCAAAGCTGTTTAGCCTACGCACACTGAGCTGCGTGCGCTCTTTAGCGTGCGTACGCAGACTTGAGTACGCTTCCTGTTGGAAGCGTGTCTCCTTGAGCGTGCGTGACTTTCACGTATGCTGCTTCCTTGAGCGTGCGTGACTTTCACGCAGCTGCTCCCTGTAGCGTGCGTGACTTTCACGTACACTGCTCCTGTAGCGTGCGTGACTTCCACGTATGCTGCTTCCTTGAGCGTGCGTGACTTTCACGTATGCTGCTTCCTTGAGCGTGCGTGACTTTCACGTATGCTGCTTCCTTGAGCGGGCGTGACTTTCACGCAGCTGCTCCCTGTAGCATGCGTGACTTTCACGTACACTGCTCCCTGTAGCATGCGTGACTTTCATGTATACTGCTCCTGTAGCGTGCGTGACTTTCACCTATGCTGCTCTCTCAGCGTGCGTGACTTTTCGTACGCTGCTTCCCTGACCCCCTTGCTTAACCCATTAGCTCTTGGAGTTTTGGTCTTATTTCTTTAAGCTTGGCTTTTCTATTGTCCTGTATATTGATATTTTATTAGATATTTTACGTCCATTTTATATCCTTACGCCTTTTGTCATGAACTTGATTTTACTTAATATGATTGGAATGACTATTGTACATGGCCTGGTATGACAAGGCACTAGCATAACACGACAGTGACCCGTAGTGGTACACTCCTGGCATGACCAACAGGACTTGATAGTGGCCCGTGGCGGCGCACTCCTGACTTGACACCGTGGGTGGTTCTTTCTTGCTTGCTTGTTAATCCACTTGTCCAGTCTTGCATCATGTCTAGGATGGAACTCCTGAGTACCACGGTCAGGAGTACCTACTAAAATAGATTAAGGTTATTAACTAGAATAACACAGTATTCATGAAGAGATGACACAACTACAGGCAATCCCGTTACCTGGGCGCTCTTAGGATCTGTCGCCTGCCGTCGAGTAGGGCACATTTCCAGCGCACCGTCGAGTGTTGCACCCTCTAAGTCACCTAAGGGTACATTTGTCTTCTGGGCAATGTACCCACCTGAATTCAACCCTAATATTTCGTCCTGGGTAACCTGGATGGTCTGCAGGGCTTGTGGCTGTGGAACAATCTCACTGCATCTTGTTAGTAATTAGGCCTGTGATAACCCTAGTTAGTTAAAGTAGTAAGCCGTAGGATCTGCTTGGCTGTGATTGATTGAATGAGGTATAACCAGTTTAGCCATGTCTTGATCCAGTACTAGATTGCTCCCTGTCTTAATTTCTTGCATTATTATCTTGCCGATAAATGGTGGGAAACCAAGTTCTGTTCAGATGAAGGGTTACAACCCCGGTCCTTGTTTGGTTTACGGGTTGTAACCTGGCTATCAGAATAGTTCCATGGTAATCTCGTCGTATATCATCCAGACATGTTTTTATTAGTTTTAATTTTAATATTAGATTTTCTGTGCTATTTGCTGGCTTTTGTTCTTATTTCGTGGCCCCCTTGTGGCACTTGCTCTTTCTGGGGTTTGACCCAGCTGATTTTGTGTGGCCAGATTTCGGAGTAGCTCCCGAGGATCTACCAAGCTTCCAGCCCAATGGTGAACACTAGACAGAATCCGGGCCAAGGGTGGGTTTTCTATTTTGTTTCGCTCACTCTATTGTAAAAACTATTCTTTTGAGGCGTTTAGCCGACGAGCACCTGTTAGCTCGATGCACTTTACTTACTGTCTGCCTACGGGCAGTAAACATGATTAACAAATCCTAGGGTTGATCTTGTATGACTAAACTCTTGCTAGTCCTAACATTTTGTAACGACTAGCTTCATGATCAGCTGAATATATGATATTTAGGACGCCTTATTATTGTATATTTAATGATCATACATCTTGTGACTTTACTTACTTGCTGTGATTGAGACACTAGGCTTGTTCATGACCATAAGAGACTGTTGGCTTGTAGAAAACCCTCACATATCTAGACAGCCGTGACCGTATATCGAGGTGGTTTCCATTTCATTATACGTAGCTGGCTATGTCTGCCTCCGCTCTCCAGTATTCTGGTTCTGGGACGTGACATGGTTTAAGTGGTGGCCCATGCAGGTCTTGTAAATCAAGATGTGTAGAGGTTTACCAGATAGATGTCTCAATCAGTTCTCGTCCTTGATCTCTGTTCGTACCTTCTGAATTCTTGGATTCTTGCCCTGATTCTGTGCTTATGTCATTGATCTGTCCTGGTCCTTTCCTTATTGTTCCCTGTGTCGTCTTCTTCAGCGACACTGTACCTGGTCCTACCAATCGACGAGGTGGAGCACCAGTTCGGATCAGCAGCAACCCGGAGATCAAGCCCAGCATTCTGGGGTAGCCTCCAGAGTTGTGCCTACTGGAGGAGAGTCACCAGTTCGGCCCGTCCAGCCCGCAGAGCCAGATGATGGTACCTTAGTAGGCCTCATCAGAACCTTGATAGCTTCCCAGGATCGTCGAAGCGACGCCCTGCACCAGACAGTTCAAGATGCTTTGACTAGAGGCGGACATCCAGGAACCAGGCGGCGAACAGTTTTAAGCGATTGAACCCTCCTTTCTTCGACGGCACCGAGGATACGATTGCCGCGGATGCATGGCTTCAGGATACCGAGGTGATTCTGGAAGCAGCCTGGACACCCAAGAATGAGAAGGTGGCGGTAGTACGCCTGCAGTTGTTGGACTTGGCTCGCAGTTGGTGGACAGCGCAAGCCATGGGATTAGTGGCACCCATTGCTTGGGCAGTATTTAGAGAGAGATTCCAGATGAAGTATTTTGATGTCGTGGCTCGGTACGACCTGTAGACCAGATTTACCAACTTGAAGCAAGGAGGCAGGACGGTCGACAGTTATGCATCGGAGTTTTCTAGACTCAGTAGGTTTGCCCCCACCTTGGTGGCGACCGAGTTTGATAGGGCCCAGCGGTTCCAGCAGTGACTACATTTGGAGATCTTATTGGCGGTTGAGCAGTTCGGGCACCAGACATTCGATGCAGTCTTGAGAGCAGCTAGGAGGCATGAGTATACCTCCCAGAGGATCGTAGATAGGACCGGAAGTAGGAAGCGGTCCCATAGTCAGATGCACCAATCATCAGCTCCAGCCCCGGCAGCTAGGGGATTGACCATTGGAACTTCGAGGCGGGCGGCCTCAGTAACGTCGGTTCAGCATTCGACCCCGACATACCCGCAGCAGTAGAAGCAGAAGCAGACTTCCGCGATGGGATGTTCTCATTGCGGGAAGCCAGGCCATGTAGTGGCAGATTGTCGCAGGGCACAGGGATTATGCCTGGCTCGTGGAGCAGCAGATCATAGAGTTGGAGCTTGCCCGAATAGGGGTGGTTCATCAGCATCCAACCCTTCTAGCTCTTCGGTGAGAGGACCGGCCCCAGCACCAGTTCAGCAGCAGCAGTATCAGTCTTCGAGGCCCTTGCCGCCTCAGTCTCAGGCATTCCAGCAACAGCACCCCCAGCAGTATGTGCAGGCCTAAGCTCAGACCCAGAATAGGCAGAGAGGTTTCCAGCAGAGGGGACCAGCAGCCAGAGGACAAGGTCAGGCCATGATGATGGCTATGGAAGAAGAAGTTGCACCAGGTGAGGTAGTGGCAGGTACTATTCTCGTCAACTCCTTTCCAGCTTCGGTATTGTTTGATTCTGGTGCATCGCATTCATTCATGTCTGCACGATTCGCGACACGAATAGGATTGGAGCCCGAGTCATTATCAGTGAGGCTCAATATACTTACTGGTATTGGTCTTGTGGGAGTAGATCGAGTATTTTCCTCGTGTCGGATCGTAGTTAGCGGTAGGGAGTTCCCCGCTAGGTTCAAAGAGTTTCCTATGGCAGACTATAATGTAGTCCTAGTCATGGATTGGTTGAGGAACCAGTATGCTAGGATAGACTGCCATATTGGCAGAGTTGTCTTTAGTATCCCCGGCAAGCCAGAGTTTTCATTTTCTAGAGATGCAGTGGAGCCGTCTTCCCCAGCATTGTGGATGGCAGTAGCAGCAGTGCAGTTGCCCCGGATAGTTGAAGAGTTTCCAGATGTCTTTCCAGAGGAGCTTCCAGGGATGCTGCCAGAGTGGGAGATTGAGTTTACTATAGACTTAATTCCCGGGACAGCACCAGTATCAGAGCGAGTCTACAGGATGGCGCCTTCAGAATTGGAGATTTTGTACAAGATGATTGAAGAACTGAGGACCAAGGGATTCATCCGTGCAAGTGGATCGCCTTGGGGAGCCCCGATGCTTCTTGTAAAAAAGAAGGATGGTACGTCCAGGCTATGTGTTGATTATCGTACCTTGAATTCGGTGACAATTAAGAACAGATACCCTCTCCCGAGGATAGATGACTTGTTTGATCAACTCAGAGGGGCTTCAGTGTTCTCGAAGATCGACTTGCGGTCAGGATACCACCAGATCAGATTCAGAGAGCAGGACATCCCGAAGACAGCATTCAGATCGAGGTATGGACATTGGGAGTTCCTTGTTATGCCCTTTGGAGCGACCAATGCGCCGGCCGTATTCATGGACCTCATGAATCGCATTTTTATGCCTTACTTGGATCAGTTCGTGATCGTGTTCCTAGATGATATCCTGGTCTACAGCAAGAGTGAATCAGAGCATGAGCAGCATCTCAGAGTCATCCTCCAGACGCTTAGGGAGAATCAGTTGTACGCCAAGTTCAGTAAATGCGAGTTCTGGTTCGATCGCATTTCGTACTTGGGTCACATCATTACCCGAGGAGGAGTGGAAGTGGATCCCCAGAAGATTGTGGCTATCGATTCTTGGCCGGTACCCAGCTCAGTGGTAGAGGTTTGCAGCTTTCTTGGACTGGCCGGCTACTACCGGCGGTTCGTTTCAGATTTTGCAAGGATTTCAGCGCCGATGACCCAGTTGACCCGCAAGGATGTGCCGTTTGTTTGGACAGCAGAGTGCCAGGAATCATTTGAGAAGTTGAAGCGAGGTTTGATAACAGCTCCCATTCTCACCCTTCCAGATGGGACCGGAGGATTCACGGTTTATTGCGACGCTTCAGGCAGAGGATTGGGGTGTGTCTTGATGCAGCATGGGAAGGTAATATCTTATGCGTCACGTCAACTTCGTGATCATGAGAAGAATTACCCGACCCACGACTTGGAATTGGCAGCGGTAGTGTTTGCTTTGAAGTTGTGGAGACACTACTTGTACGGAGATAGAGTGGAGATCTTTACTGATCATAAGAGCCTGAAGTATGTTTTCACCCAGAAGGACCTTAATATGCGGTAGAGAAGATGGCTCGAGCTATTGGTGGATTATGATGTAGATTTGCAGCATCATCCCGGGAAGACCAACGTTGTAGCAGATACATTGAGCAGGAGAGCCGGAGTTTATTTCCTGACGGTGCAACCAGAATTATTGGCAGATCTTCAGAAGATGGGAATTGAAGTGGTTCTTCCTACCAGTGTGGCATTGATGGCCAGCCTACAGGTTCAGTCCAGCATAGTTGAGAGAATCCGGGTGGCTCAGTCAGCAGATTCTAAGATCTAGCGACTCAGAGCAGAGTGTGAAGCAGGAAGAAGGCCAGAGTTATGTATCCATGAAGACGGTACTCTTCGGCACGGCACTCGTCTTTGTGTACCCAGTGGAGATATCAGACAGGAAGTCATGGCAGAAGCCCACAGTTCACAATATTCTATTCATCCGGGTGGTACGAAAATGTACCGTGATATTCGTCAGCATTTTTGGTGGAATGGCATGAAGAGGGAGATAGCCCGGTTTGTCTCTCGGTGTTTGGTTTGCCAACAGGTTAAAGCTGAACATCAGAGGCCCGCTGGACTTCTTCAGCCCTTACCGATCCCAGAATGGAAATGGGAACATATAACCCTGGATTTCGTGACCGGATTGCCCAGATCTCCGGCCGACAGAGATGCTATTTGTGTAATTGTGGATAGGCTTACCAAGGTGGTACACTTTCTCCCATTCAGAGTTGGACAGTCGACGACGCAGCTAGCAGAGATGTATCTCAGGCAGATCGTCAGGCTCTACGGTGTGCCAGTCAGCATCACCTCGGACAGGGATTCAAGATTCACCACACACTTTTGGCGCAGCTTGCAGAAGAGTTTGGGGACTCGTCTTCAGTTCAGCTCAGCTTATCACCCGCAGACGGATGGTTAGTCAGAGCGTACAATCCAGACTCTTGAAGATATGTTGAGATCCTGTACCCTTGACTTCGGTGGTTCATGGGAGAATCATCTGCACCTGGTGGAATTCTCGTACAACAACAGTTATCAGGCCAGTATCCAGATGGCACCCTTCGAGGCTCTTTATGGCAGGAAGTGCAGATCCCCGCTAGCATGGGACGATGTCGGGGAGAGGCAGATGCTCGAACCCGAATTGATTTCCCAGACGATTGAAGTGGTCATGAAGGTCAGAGATCACCTCCGAGTTGCTCAGGACCGCCAGCGCCATTGGGCCGATGCTCATCGACGTCCCTTAGAATTTGCTGTCGACGACCATGTATTCCTTAGGATCTCGTCTAACCGCGGCATCATTTGCTTCGGCGTGCGGGGAAAGCTTAGTCCTAGGTATATAGGGCCGTTCGATATTCTGGAGCGAGTAGGAGATGTATCCTATCGTCTCGCTCTTCCGCCGTCGCTAAGTGAGGTACATGATGTATTCTATGTGTCCCAATTACGACGGTATATTCCGGACCCGAGCCACATCGACCATTCGGAATTGGTTGTTGGTACCAACCTTTCGTATGAGGAGAGGCCCGTGTCTATTTTGGACCGGAGGGAAAAGATACTCAAGAACAAGACTATTAAATTAGTCCGTGTTGCTTGGGGTCATCACTCTCTGGGTGAGTCAACGTGGGAGCGTGAGGACGACATCCGATCGCGATATCCCTACCTGTTTGACTCGTGAGGTATAATGTCTTTCTTATGCCTTACATTTTCCCTTCCTTGCTTGCATTGTATGATTGTATGATTGAACAGCTTAGTGTAAATTGCATGTGCTTAATATAGCTTGTCGTGACAATCTCTAGCTCCTTGATTAAAATTCCGAGGACGGAATTCTTTTAAGGTGGGTAGAGTTGTCACCCTCATTTCCCGTATTTCCTGTATTTTCCCGTATTTTGTATTTTTACTCGTATCTGGATTTTTGGCATATATTTTATTTTTCTCGACTTGTGGAATTTTGGTATTTCTCGTATTTTGGGTTTTGGCTTGGCTCAGTTTTATTGGGGATGGTTCGGTTTGGTTCGGTTTTATGTGTTGGAACACCCTAGCCCTATGCTACACCCTCAACCCACCATAACTCCCCCTCTTTATATCCCCACCTACCACTCTCTCTCCTCATAAACACCATTAATTTCCTTCTTCTTCTTCTTCTCCTTCCTCCACAACTCTCCTAACCCTAGGCAAGTGCATCTTGCCACTACATGAGGACCCTCTTTTCTTTGTCCATTTGCTAGTTTAGGATATGGAGATCAACATTAGTTCTTTGGTTTTTATGATTTGGAGTCTCTGTTAATGTAGATCTAAGTTATTGCTATTTTCGGATTTTACATGTTTTGATCTATTTTGGTTGGTTTTCTTTGAGTTCTGATGTTTCCATGTGGAAGAGCTTTCAGTTTCACCCAAGTTGAAACTTTAGAAATCCGGATTTGGAGTTCGGATGGCCAAGTTATGATCTTGAGAAGCTTTGGGTTCTTCCTTAGTGCTCTTGCTGTTTGGAGAAGACAGTGAGCAGTGTGCAAACCTGTTTAGCCTACGCACACTGAGCTGCGTGCGCTCTTTAGCGTGCGTACGCAGACTTGAGTACGCTTTCTGTTGGAAGCGTGTCTCCTTGAGCGTGCGTGACTTTCACGTATGCTGCTTCCTTGAGCGTGCGTGACTTTCACGCAGCTGCTCCCTGTAGCGTGCGTGACTTTCACGTACACTGCTCCTGTAGCGTGCGTGACTTTCACGTATGCTGCTTCCTTGAGCGTGCGTGACTTTCACGTATGCTGCTTCCTTGAGCGTGCGTGACTTTCACGTATGCTGCTTCCTTAAGCGTGCGTGACTTTCACGCAGCTGCTCCCTGTAGCGTGCGTGACTTTCACGTACACTGCTCCCTGTAGCATGCGTGACTTTCACGTATACTGCTCCTGTAGCGTGCATGACTTTCACCTATGCTGCTCTCTCAGCGTGCGTGACTTTTCGTACGCTGCTTCCCTGACCCCCTTGCTTAACCCATTAGCTCTTGGAGTTTTGGTCTTATTTCTTTAAGCTTGGCTTTTCTATTGTCCTGTATATTGATATTTTATTAGATATTTTACGTCCATTTTATATCCTTACGCCTTTTGTCATGAACTTGATTTTACTTAATATGATTGGAATGACTATTGTACATGGCCTGGTATGACAAGGCACTAGCATAACACGACAGTGACCCGTAGTGGTGCACTCCTGGCATGACCAACAGGACTTGATAGTGGCCCGTGGCGGCGCACTCTTGACTTGACATGACTTGATAACCTAACTTGACCTGTCTTGACACCGTGGGTGGTTCTTTCTTGCTTACTTGTTAATCCACTTGTCCAGTCTTGCATCATGTCTAGGATGGAACTCCTGAGTACCACGGTCAGGAGTACCTACTAAAATGGATTAAGGTTATTAACTAGAATAACACAGTAGTCATGAAGAGATGACACAACTACAGGCAATCCCGTTACCTGGGCGCTCTTAGGATCTGTCGCCTGCCGTCGAGTAGGGCACATTTCCATCGCACCGTCGAGTGTTGCACCCTCTAAGTCACCTAAGGGTACATTTGTCTTCTGGGCAATGTACCCACCTGAATTCAACCCTAATCTTTCGTCCTGGGTAACCTGGATGGTCTGCAGGGCTTGTGGCTATGGAACAATCTCACTGCATCTTCTTAGTAATTAGGCCTGTGATAACCCTAGTTAGTTAAAGTAGTAAGCCGTAGGATCTGCTTGGCCGTGATTGATTGAATGAGGTATAACCAGTTTAGCCATGTCTTGATCCAGTACAAGATTGCTCCCTGTCTTGATTTATTGTATTATTATCTTGCCGATAAATAGTGGAAAACCAAGTTCTGTTCAGATGAAGGGTTACAACCCCGGTCCTTGTTTGGTTTACGGGTTGTAACCTGGCTATCGGAATAGTTCCATGGTAATCTCGTCGTATATCATCCTGACATGTTTTTATTAGTTTTAATTTTAATATTAGATTTTCTGTGCTATTTGCTGGCTTTTGTTCTTATTTCGTGGCCCCCTTGTGGCACTTGCTCTTTCTGGGGTTTGACCCAGCTGGTTTTGTGTGGCCAGATTTTGGAGCAGCTCCCGAGGATCTACCAAGCTTCCAGCCCAATGGTGAACACTAGACGGAATCCGGGCCAAGAGTGGGTTTTCTATTTTGTTTCGCTCACTCTATTGTAAAAACTATTCTTTTGAGGCGTTTAGCCGACGAGCACCTGTTGGCTCGATGCACTTTACTTACTGTCTGCCTACGGGCAGTAAACATGATTAACAAATCCTAGGGTTAATCATGTATGACTAAACTCTTGCTAGTCCTAACATTTTGTAACGACTAGCTTCATGATCAGCTGAATATGTGATATTTGCGACGCCTTATTATCGTATATTTAATGATCATACATCTTGTGACTTTACTTACTTGCTGTGATTGAGATACTAGGCTTGTTCATGACCATAAGAGACTGTTGGCTTGTAGAAAACCCTCACATATCTAGACAGCCGTGACCGTATATTGAGGTGGTTTCCATTTCAATATACGTAGCTGGCTATGTCTGCCTCCGCTCTCCAGTATTCTGGTTCTGGGGCGTGACAATACTCTCTGTTCATTCCCAAATAACGAGAAAAGAAAGAAAAAGAAAAAAACAACAAAAAACAAAACAAAAAGGAAACATAAGCAGTGAGAAGGAGAAAGAAAGAGAGGGATGAGTGAACCCAAAGAAGAGGGAGGGAGAGAACGAGAAAGGAGAGGGTGTTCCGGTGGATCTGGAGGAGGCGCACGGAGAGCGGGGTTTCGAGTAGGCGGTGGGTCGGAGGAAGTGGGTTCAGAGGTCGGCGGCGGATCGGTGGGCGTGGGCGGCGATCGCGGAGCCGGGCGGAGTTAGAGCCGGCAGCTCCGCTGGAAGGTGGCTGCTCTCAGCTCGGCGCGGGGTGCCGCTCACCTGGACGCGACGTATGGCGGAGCGCCTGATGGCCGCGGCTTCGCTCGCGGCGGTGGAGGCCGGTGCACGAGCGGAGGAGGGTTTCGACGACAAGGGACGGAGGAAGGCCAGGGCGGTGGAAGCGAGGATCTGGGCGGCGTGAGGGTTGAGGTCGGGCGGCGGAGGTTTCGACGCAGCGTGGCGGTCTCGCGATGGAGCGGAGGAGAAGAAGAGTCGGAGGAGGATGAGGGCTGCGGAGAACAGCCGGAGTAGGGGGATATCGGGGGCTCAGTGGTCCGGTGGGGGTGCGAAGCGGCGACTCGCCGGAGCGGTGCTGCTGGCTTGAGGCGGAGAGCGGTCGCGGACAACGGATCCGGCCAGGCGGCGCTGTACGACGGATCGTCGGGGACAGGCGGGGGTCGGCCAGGAAAGGTAAGGGTTCCTTTCTTTCCTCCTCTGTGTGGTGGTGATTGTGCCATGGTGGTGGGTGGTGGTGTCGGAGAAACGATCGGGAAGTCGAGGGGCTGGGAGGAGGACAGGTCGTCGGTTTGGCACCGGTGTCGGTGGTGGTGCCGTATGTGCGGGCAGGGCTGTTGACGACTCAGGCTGGATCGGGTCTGGCCGGTGTTCGGTCGGGATTGGTGGTGGAGTCTGGCAGTGTCAGTGGGGCTAGTACGACGGGAGGAGGTTGCGGCGAGGTTGGGGAATGGTGGTCGGGTTTGGGTTTGGCAAAGCCGTGCACGGCGGTGCCAGTTTGGTGGGGCTGGTATGGGTGGTCTGGAGATGGTGGGTTGTTGCTGGTGGTTGCGGCAAGGTTGGCCGGTTGTCGTGGATGGGCTCGGGTGACTGGGTGTGGTGGCGGGTGGTGCTGCAATATGCAGTTGGGTACGGGGAGTTGGAGTTGAAAGGGACGGAGGAGACGGGTTTTTGTTGGGACGACGGCAGTTTAGATTAGGAATTTGACATATCGTGTCGGGGTTGTCGACACGTAGAATAAGTGTATATGTATAAATAATGGAATAAGATGGACGGGAGGGAACACGGACACGGTGCACGGGGGTTGAGAATTATTTGTGGAGAATTGGTAAATGATAAAAATTGGAGAAGTATCTGCCTATTTATAGGATGTGGGAATTCCCAATTAGATAGGATTAGGATTTATTTAAAACCCAATTTAGATAATTCAACCTATTTAATTCAAATCCAAATCCAAATACAAATCCTATTTAAATTAAATCCCTTTAGTTTAAAATCAAATCAAATAATCCAATTCCAAATATAGATACTAGTTTAATCTATTTAAATAATTTCAAACATTAAATCAAGATTTAAATGGCCACAATAACTTTCAAAATTTTTTTTCAAAATACCAATAATAATAATTTCGAAAATAATAAATATTTTTAAATATCTTTTTGAACAATAAAATATTACTATTAATAAATTTTGAAAATTATACTTTTATTTAAAATAGACCAATAAATAATTACGAAATATTTGTATGCAACAAATATCCTTTACATAATTAGGCTTTTTTAGTATACAAAAATATTACTTATTATTAATAACTTTTAGAAACAAAAGGCTTTTTATAGCAAGAATATTTATATAATATTTTGGAAGTGTATAATAAAATAGATAAAAATGTTTTTCTAAAATATGTACGCTTGCACATATTCGCACTTGTCGAGCAATTATAAAAAAAATAAAGCGCCGTGCGCGACGTACAAAACGACTACGCGACGTATAATACAAAATTTTAAATCGATACCAAATTTTAAATAAAAAAATAGTAGAAATTTAGGGGTTTTACATCCTACCCAACTTAAAAGAATTTCGTCCTCGAAATTAAGAATTTGTAGGGGGGTTGAGAAGACGCAATAGGTAGATAGAAGGGTTCCTTAAGGAAGTGTATGTGGTCGTAGTCTAGGTTGATGATATGATTAAGAGACGATTGTAATCACTCTTAAATTCAAGTGATTAGAAAGTCAAGATTATAAATTTAGGGTCGAGGGAAAGGTCGAATAGTTTAGGATGAAAATATAGCAACATCGAGTGAGAACGATCATAGTCGATAGGAAGGCTAGAGTGCCTTCGCCGTTCTAAAAATCGGTGAAGGCGAAAGCGATTTAAGGAGTTCAATGACGACAGTATCCATTACGAATACGTGGTTCAAAGGTGGTTGTATAGATTCCAAAAGGAGTTGCCAAGGCAGTCACGAATGGGACTCTAGAGGACAAGTTGAGCTATGTTCCCATCCACGTAGAATGATAAATAAAAGCGAACCAAAGTGCACTCGGTTGTTCAGACCATCATGCACCGGTTCTGATTAGACAATATATTAGTGGATGCATCCAATAACATATGTCATGAGCAAGCTTGATAAAAAGATTTAGCTTGCAAAAACTAGGCTACATTAGCATCATTAGTTTAGACAGTAAAAATATAGGCACGATGGTAGATGATTAAAACCAAATATGAATAGTCTAAGAGTCATAAGGATCTAAGTCTTGGTACTCCTATACCATCATTCTACGGTTTTATTGACCAAGGCTTGGTTGACCAAATGGGTTAACTTCTTCTAGTCTTTATGGTCTAGGTAATACTATTTGTATTCCCTTAATGATCAAGGGTGTGTCAAGTCATGGGATATTCTACCCAACTTAGAAGAATTAAACTAAGGGTGTTTGGGACATCTAACTAGTAGGTATTTGCCATGAAATATAAAAGAACAGAACAATTATCGGAGGACCGAACTTTTACTTCACGTTACAAACTCGCTTGTACAAAGAAAGCCTAGGGACGAAAACCTAGGTACAGCAGTCTAAGTACAATTGTTTATTTTAGATTCTGGGGGATGACGATAGAGGCTCGGGAAGGCGACGGCAGCCCTGCCTTACTCCTTGGACGATCGGTATGCAGCCTTGGCTCCTTGTGAAAAGATGGTTGGCGTTGACGAAGAAATGCTCTTCTGGCTCCTCTGTTGCTCTTCTGGCTTCTCGCTCTCTCTGTGTATTTTTTTTCCTCTGACTACTGGAGAGTCTCTCTGTATATATGTATTTTCCTCTCTGAAATTGTATATCTCACGAGGGCATGGCACCTTGCTATTTATAATAGTGGAATATGATCATTAGGGTTGCCAATGATTAGTTTCTGGAGATGGCGGCGGCTTGGGGATTGGCCAATCTAGGCCATTCATCTTGATTATGATGAATCTGGGCCATTAGGTGTAGATTACACCAAATCCCATGAGCAATTAATGCTGATTGGAATAAATCTTCCTTATACTGATCTTCTGATATCTGCGAATAAATTAGATCTATTCTTCTGCCACGTGTCCCAGATTCTTGGGATTTGACCCAATCTTTAATGGCAGCGAATCTGAGGAATTAATCGGTTTAGGACACGTGCCCTAGGAACTGCTGGGGGGATCTGGGCCGCATGACAGAAGAGCCGCATATGAATTTGAGCCGCATATGGTTAAGCCCACGTGTCAGGGCTGCCTGGGCAGTGGCCCTCACTTGAGCCCTCGAACCACAGGGGAGTAATTCTTGTGGGCCGCATAGGCACATATCCGCCTGAGCCACATGGACATGATCTTCTTGAACCGTATGAGAAGTCCTCGCTCGAGCCGCATGAGGCTTTCATCTTTCATGGCCTGAGCCGCATAGGATGGATTCACTCTGAGCCGCATGGGAAGTCCTTTGCTCGAGCCGCATGAGGCTTCTATGGCCAGAGTCGCATAGGATTTATTCTGAACCGCATAAGCAGTGAGCCGCATACGAATGTCCACGTGGCAAGGCCACGTGGTATTTTTATGGCTCTCGGGGGATTTGTGTCAGAGATTTCTTTCCTCTTCCCTAGAGATTCATCATTATGACAGAGTCATAATTACCTGTCTTTGTGTCAGGGCTGTCAACTTTTTAGAGGGGTCAGCCGTCATAGCAATTAATGCAGCATGGGTCGGAAGGGAGCACTATCAGGCCACGTGTCTTCTGAGCCGCATGGAATGCCCCTGGCCGCATAGCTCCTTATGCCGCATGATTCCCTTAGCCGTATGAGTCTTCTGAGCCGCATGGATCTTTCCTGGCCGCATGAATCATTTCCTTTAGTATTTTCCATGCTTCTACAGGACCCCCTTCAAAGTTTTCAATTTGTAAAAATTGAAATATTTTGAATAAGAAGTATGGCTGTGTTCTTCCAGTCGTATATGAAATTTTGGCCGCATAGAAGTCTTGGTCGCATGGATTATTCAGCTGCATAAGTGACTTAGCCGCAGGAGACTGTTCAGCCGCATAGCTACTTGCCACGTCATTATTTGCCACGTATGGCAGTCTTTAGCACTTAAATGTTGTTGATTTTTTAAAGGCCGCTTTTTTGGTACGGGATCTGAGGAGCTTGGCCTTCATTTTCGGCGGCTTCTTTTGATAACCGAAGAGTCGGTTTACGTGTATGCACGGGGATCGAAACGCTCCGTCTTTGTTTATAAATACGGGTGACTTTAGCCGGAGGGACTTCTTTACCTTCTCTTTCGTTCACTCTTTTTTCTTGTCTTCTCTTTCTGATCTTCCTTGTCTTCTCGTCGAAGCAATGGCTCCTAAGTCTTCTAAAGTTATTTCTGCCGCCGCGAAGGGCAGGAGGGTGACGTCCTCGTCCGCCATCGAGCGTGAAGCGCCCGAAATGCCCTCTGACGCTCGTCCGGCCTTCAAGGGTAAGGGTTGCATTTGGATCTTGAGTACCTATGGCTCTGTTGCATATTTATGCACAAGCCTCCTCCCAAGTTGATGGCCGAGCCGCATATGCTGTACGGGCCGCATGACTTTTTCATGCCCGAACCGCATAGACAATGCCCCATGTTTGAACCGCAGAAGAAGGATTTAAAACACATAAAGTCTCCTCTGAACGGAGCCGCATATGTTTTTAGCAGGCTGAACCGCATAGCGTTTAGTGCCGCATGAGTTCTTCTGTTAGAACTGTGTGTATTCGTCCAATCCGCATAAGCTATCGAGCTAGAGTCATATGGAACTCCCATCTGATTTGGGCCGCATGAGACTGTAAAGACTCGAACCGCATAGGCTTCCTCGACACTGTATTTCTTGAGACCCGACTGGACTGGAGCCGCATAAGACATTATTGACCTGAACCGCATAGGCTTGCGAGAGCTTCTTTATTCAGTAATTTTTTTATTTTAGCCATCTTTTAATCCTGTTTCTTCTTTCATTCTTTTTTTGTTTTTCTTTTCAGTGAACCTCCCAACCAACCCAGCAGGAGAGCTCCTTGTGGGTTCAGCTCAGTATGCCGCAAACGTGCAGCTTGACGAGTTAATCCGTCGTATAGAGGATCAGCTTCCCACGAATGAGCCTAATGAGAGAGTGGCTGCTATTAATAAACAACCTTTCCGCTTTCTTTGTTCAATGATGAATTCGGAGAAGTTGGATGGAGAATTTCTGAAACCGGCTTTTCTCTTTGGGGACGCCTTTTCCATAAAGAACTCCAGATTGCTAGATGTCTCGGAGCACTGGGATTTTTCTGTAGACGGGGTAGAGATTCATATCCCTGAGATGGAGCGGCATTATCCTCTCTCATGGTTTAACATGGTACCGTAGGGCAGGACTATGGTGGGTTACCTGACTCCCACCCAATAGGGAATGTTTGTGAGCAAAATTCACTACAACAGACGCACGAGTTTAGTATGTGCGGGTAAGGAATCCATAAGTCAGACTGTGATGGGGCTGCTCCCGGGCACTTTTGTAAACACAACTGGCCCTAATTTTACCTTCACCCTAGCTGATACTTTTCTGAATCAGCTCGCTCATAAGGGGTCTTATCCCATAGGCAGGTTGTCGCTGCTGAATTGGATCAACCCCATTCCCACATGGACTAATCTTACCTCATGGATTTTAAGGACGTACGGGGACTTCCTTTAGGAAATTGATCTCTACTATGCCGTCAGGGGTACCTGCTACGGGTTGCCTATTAACAAGCCCTTGTTTATGGCTCTATTGGAGTTGTATAATCGGCGTACAGGGACTTTCTTTGCCCCCGGAGGAGAGCTGGGGCTTGTTCTTCATGAAATGAACACTGTGTCTAGATTGCCGTAGGGAGGTGAAGCTTTTAAAGTATACACACCGACGAACGAAGAACTCGGAGAGCTGGATCGACAGTTTCCTGGTTTCGGCGCCGTGTACCAAGAACTGTTGTGTCATCATAGCGCCTGCCATCAGATGGCTATCAAGAAAGTAAATAGTTTAGAAGGGAACGCCCCTCACACCAAGGCCTGGATTTTGTATCTTTTCAAGTTGCGTCCTTCCGGTCAAGTTTCGTCTCGAACTCCTGGAACCCCGGAGGAGGTGAAGGATATGATGTCGAAGGTCAAGAAGTCAAAGTCTACCCGAGATCGGTTTAGGAGTAGCACTGACTCCCTCAGTTATATCTACTATGGTACCCGGAAGATGTCTGATAAAGCGATCTTAGCTGGGTTCTTGATGGTGTGGCTACGCAACTGTGTAGTCTCGGGTGGCGCGGGTTCTATAGAAAGGATCAGCCGCCATTTCATTCTTCCTGCTGTAAAATTGGTCTTCAAGGTAAGATTGGCGCTCCTCCCAGCCATGGTGTGTAGCATACACCACGGCCTTCACGCCTTTTCATCCAAAGTCATTGCTCGCGATGTGTCGATGGACTTTAAACGGATAGAACTACCATACCACTACCTTATGGGGTGGTTATTGATGCACTATCGGTCGTTGATGAGGCCGGGACCTGATGAAAATGTTTCTGTTGATGATGCCTTTCTTTTCCGGTATCGTCATCAGCCTTGGGAACATGATACCATGACGGCCTGCCGGAGGGCGTTGGCAAGAATTGATGGGCCCGAATTCTTCGTATCTCTCCCTGAGTTCACCTCCGGAGAAGTGAGGAGGGTACATGTTGACGGCGTTGATTCCCCCCAACTTTTATCTGAGAAGATGCTTCATTGGTTACGCAACATCCGTCCCGCATACTTGGTGTATCATTACCGGAATAGAGTATACTGTAGGAGCGTAAAAAGTGCTTCCAAGAAAGAGTCATTTCATTCATAAGTGGACTGCTTTACGCCTAATACAGCGGGTAATCTCTTTACGCCCGAGATAAGACTAGTCACTTTACGCTCAAGCAAACTGGTCATTTTACGCTGGATCTATACTAGTGGTTTTACGCCAAAGACAGAGCAGCCTCTTTCACGCTGGACAAAATCTATCAAATCTTGCATTTAATACAGATTTTGACATGAAGATATCAATGATGGCATTTACCACAGAATTCAATGGAATTTGTCTTATACAAAGACCATGGTTGTCATTTGTGGAGATCGAGCTACTTTACGCTCACTGAAGGGTTTCTTTTACGCACGGAGCTTTACATGAGTCCTTACGCTCATTAAAAAGCAATGTGTGCGTGGAGTTTATTTGAGCTATTTTACGCTGAAGGTTATACAACCGCTTTACGCTGGAAACCTATGACAGAGCTAGTTTACGCTCATCTTTTTACGCCCTATTTGTTCTGGCCAGTCCAGAACGTGGTGTGCCTACGTGGTCTTCATGCCACATATTTCGAGGAACGTGTGTACGTGCATCCTATTCTTACTGAAATGATGGGACACGTATCAGCACAAACAGAGGATGACTCTGATCGTGGATGGCAGTCATCGAGCGTAAAGACATCCTTTGGTGCTCCTTTACGCACGGAAGCCCCAGTCTATAAAAAGACTCATTTTTTCTCATACGACACAGAGAGAGACAGGAGAGAATACAGAGATTAGAGCTTCGAGATATTTGATCCTCTAGAGCATTCTTCTTCAACTTTTCTTCCAAGAACAGAGTGAAGCAAAGCAGGAAAGCATTCGGCCTCGCCATCAGTACCCAAGTGCGTCGATACCTTTATGTTGCGTTAGTTCTTCCAAGTTGTTCTACTTCAAGCAGCGATCTTCATCATCATCATATGGTCCAAGGAACAAAGTGATCATTTACGAATCAGACTTCCATAGCAATACTTTCCCAGAATCAAAAGTTGTACTTCTTGTACTCTTTCTCGTTTTATTTTTAAAATCCCAATTCCTCCAAGGCATTTTGTTAAGTGAAACAAAAATGGCGACTCTGCTGGGGACGACCTTCTCCTCTGACGAGGAGGTGATTGCTCAATATGATGATGTTTCGGTCGGTTCGACCAAGAAGACTCTGGTTGTGCACTTCGACCAGACTGCCTATGAAGAAATGCTCTGAACTGGGGGTGGTTCTCGCCACTCCAATGCTCAAAAGTCTCGCAAAGCACGAAAAGTTTGGATTCCCAAATCTAAAGTGATTTCTGATCTCTCTGCTGCTTCTGGTGACAAGGGAATTCTTCCCACTCCTGTCGTAAGGGCTCCCGTTTGTGACGAGGCAGTCCTTACTTCAGAGTTGCACTCGAAGTGTAACGAATTATCTTCCGTTTGTAACGGTAAAGATAACCAGGTTTCACGCCCACTGCGTAAAAATCAAGTTTTGCGCTCAGTGGGTAAGAACCAAATTTTACGCTCAGTTCACAAGAATGAATCCCCCGTTGGTAACGTGGCAGATTCTAAAGTTTGTGCTTCTGAGTGTAAGAATCAGTCTCCCGTCTGTGACGTGGCAGGCCCAAATAAGTTACGCTTCTCGCGTAAAACAAAATCTTCCGTTGGTAACGTGGCAGATAATAACTTTTTACGTTCCATGCGTAAAGATAAATCTCCTGTCTGTGACAGTGTAGATGAAATTCACAATGATACCCACATAACAAATGTGAATGTATCTAAACGTGTGCAGCGTAAAAATAATGTTGGTAAAACTTCTGTTCTATACCAACAATCTTCTCATACTGCTTTGCGCAAAGTACCAAAATTGCAAATTACGCGCCAACAAAATGGAGTTTTGCGTGCTAAGTCTCAAGATTTACGTACACAGCTCCAAACGCGTAAGAACGTACAGTTTGGTTCTGCGAATGCAGCCAGTAATCTTCTTTATACACAAGGGACTAGACGTTTTTCTACCCCAAACGTAATAAAGAAGAATACTGCTTCCACTTCTTCTGACTTACGTGAATTGCTAATGCAAAAGCGTAAGAATAGACAATCTCTGGTGATATTTCCCCAAGAAAAATATCATTGTGAATACCACCAGGTTGTGATCAACTGTTGTTGTTCAGCTTCAAGACGATCAGTTTTCGATCGGTTAAGCCTCAATGCACCTCCATATCAAGTTGAAGATCAAGAACATGAGTTGCTATACGTATCAGTCAACATGGCATCTCATACTAACAGAGGACGACATCCAAGACGGAACACGTCCCAAACTCCAAGTCAACAACAGTTCAACAGGCTTCTTGATTCCTTTGAGGGAGTATATCAGAACACTCGGTCAAGAAGGCAAAGACTATTGCAGACTTCTGACTCAGAAGCTGGGGGTACTCAATCTTTTGAGTCTGACACCGATAGTGTGGATTCATACTTCTATACCAATCCTTCTGTATCTTCAAGGGAGGTTGAATCCTACGCTGTTGGAGATGAACCAGAGACGTCATCTGTTAATACAGAACAACGTCTCACTGCCGTCGAGCAATCATTGAAGGATATGCTTAACATGGTGCAAAACATGCATCAGATAATTTTGAATCAGCAAACTGCTCAACCGACGGTAGTAACACCTGCACCGGTAGCAGCACAGACTCAAGATAGTCAAGGGGCTGAAATACCTTTGAATATTCAAGAACTTGCTGTTAATCAGAATTCTGCATCTCCAGATCCCATCATTCCAGAAGATGTACCACCTCCAGTGGGGGTCACGGTACATCCAACCACTACTCAATCAAATGTGCTTCCTCAAACCAGTGAGGCCATTCAAGCAGTGCGTGAACTTAAAGCGCAGTTTGAAGTCTTGAGGCACAAAGATCAGCTCCAGAGGTTAGGGATCAAGCAACCTTATCCTCCTCATTGGAATGATGTACCGTTTCCACCGAAGTTCAAGCCACAATCCATGGTTTTGTTCGATGGAAAAGCATCTCCCAGTCAATATATCAATTACTTTGATATTATGACTGTACACTTACAGAAGAATGATGCTCTTCTCACTCGAGTGTTCATCGGGTGCCTGACGGGTTCAGCTTATGACTGGTATCGTAGCTTACCCGACAACTCTATTTCGTCTTTTGACGAATTCAAAGCAATGTTCCTCTCCCGTTTCTATGAAGGAGGTATGGACATGAACATGTCCTCCTTAATAGAAATAAAACAAAAGGAGAAAGAAGATACTCGGATGTTCATCGAACGTTTTCGACAGGCTACTCTAAAGATGCCTCCTGGTATGCCAGATTCAGCACTGATTGACACATACAAGATGAACCTGCGACCATCCATTGCTGTCTTCACAGGTTCCCAATTCACAGATTGGACCTCGTTCATCATAGCAGCAGTTTCTGCCGAGACCAACGGTAGGTTGGCTCGAGAACACGGGATGATTTTCGCCTCAGAAGACAAAGGGAAGAAAAACAATCCTGGCAACAATCCTGGCAATCGTAATGTGAAGGAAAAGGATACTCTTATGGTTAATCTTTCCAAGAACAAAACGACACCGAGTAACCGAGAATCTTCTAGGCCAGAGGAAGAATACTCCTTCGACAAAAGTGATATTCCAGGGATATTTCAATGTCTAGTGAAAAGTGGTAAACTTCAGATTCCTGAGCCAAAGAGGCCCAATGAAGTGAACCTGACTGACAATCCCAAGTATTGTATCTACCATAGATACATTAATCATCCTACCAGTGCTTGCTATGTCTTGAAAAACATGATCCAAGAGCTGATAAATGGTGGCGCCATCGCTTTAACCAATGATGACCATACGGTGACAACCAATATGGTTTCTCTTCAGTTTGGGGATTTTCCTCCACAGCAAGTCCCAGATGGAATTATCCCAATTCCAAAGGCGACAATAAAGATCATGAATATCCTGCCTGCCAGGGAAGAAAATACAGGATTGCTGCCTCTCACATTGAAGAAAGGCAAAATCATATGGGTACATCCTGACTTAGTGCTTGAGTTAGAAATTAAGGTAAAACTTCAAAATCCAAGAAAGGCAAGAAAGTCAGAACCTGCAATATGGTACTTTCTTCTCCTAAGTCTGAGGAAAAAACTTTTGCTGGTACAAGATCTGGAAAAGAGTACCACAAAGACTATGAGGGATCCTCTAAAGAAGTAGAAGATGTAGTGGAAACATTACCAGTTCAACCTTCTCCTGTTCCTACTAAACCATCTGTGGTTGAGAAAGGGAAACAGAAGGCAGTACGCTTTGATATCCCATTGAAGTCTGCTTCCAGTCAGGGGGTAACAATGAAGCCTTACAAATTCGATATTCTAGCTCAGTTAGCCAATACTCCGGCTAGATTGTCTATATTCGAACTGCTTCGCCTCTCCAGAGAAAGCAGGGAAAGTTTGAGCGAAGCTTTACTTCAAGCAGATTCATGCTTGGCCCAACTCAAGACTCCTGATAATACACCAGTGTCATGTCCCCAATGTCATAGCGTGATGGAGGCAATTCCCAACATCACCTTTACACAAGAGGATATGCTATTGAAACAAACAAGCATGATAGGCCCCTGTGCTACACTGGATATATCGGATCCACTGAAATCGACAAGATCTACATTGATCCTGGGTCCTCGATTAGCATAATCCTTCAAAGTATGCTAAGACCTCTGAGGATTCCTACTAGTGAACTGACTTACACTAGTACCACTATTGTTGGGTTTAATTCTGGCAAGAGTAAACCTCTGGGGAAGATCCGGTTGCAGATTCAGATTGGTGATCTTCGAACCATGGTGACTCTCTATCTTATCAACTCGGACGTATCCTACAATATTCTTCTTGGAAGACCGTGGATTCATGAGCACAATATTGTGCCTTCAACTCTCCACCAATGCTTCAAATATGTGGATTCCCAAGGGGGGGTGAAAACTGAATTTGCTGATATTAATCCTTTCAAAGTTGTCGAAGCCTACTTCTCTGATTCAAGGCTTTATAAACAAGAGCATATGAAAGAAATATCAGACATAGTTGAAGAAACATCATCTGAGGATCAGTCTCTTAATGAAGATCCACTGGAGGAACAACCCTTGAAAATCACTGTCAAGAGACAAATCCAATCTCAACCTGTCAGTGATCAACCTTTGATCATCAGGGTTAAGGGAAGAACTCAAGCTTCATCTGAGGAATCAATAAAAATTCCTGCTAAGAGTCAAGTTCAACGTTTCATAATCAAAGTCAAAGGGCGTACTTCTGGTACAAATGAGCCAGAATCACCGTTGGTTATCAATCTTGATAAATCCACGAGAAAGCCGGATGATGGTCCGCTGTTGACTAATCCGAAGCCTAGCAATCAGATGGCAAATGATGTAAATATTGCTCATCTCTTTGATATCAATGAAGATTTCCTTTTCGAGTATATGGCTGTTAAATTTATTGAAAGAATGACTTTATCTTCTGATAATCAAAGTCATCAATATAAAGACAACATAGAACCGGAAGAAACCTTATACATTGATCATAAAGAGAATTCTTTCCCTCCTCATGTTGATGTCGGGCCTTATGCTCAAAAGTTCTTGACATCTTCTTCCTATCTGCTGCCTGTAACCGCTTCATCACAAGCTTGCGTGACTTTCAGACGTCACGAAGAATCCTGTTTTGTGGTCCCATCTGATAAGAAAAACAAGTGCCAAATTGTGTTCGGCCTGGCCAAAAATATCCCTGTTACTCAGACAGATGATCTTGAGAATAAAGACAAAGGAAGGATCCGAATCGACAAATATAGTCAACAATCTATCAAGATTATTCAGAATATGGGATATGATTTGAAGACTATGCCAGGTCTTAATCAAGGTAAGGGTAGACGATTACCATTGTGCGGTGATCCGTTTTACCAGAAGACTCGTCATGGGTTAGGATATGATCCATCCCACATATTTAATGACGATATACAAAAATAATTCTCTTCTAGCTCTTCACAATCATCAGATTTGGAATAAATTCTATTCGTCAAAACCAATATGTTTCATTCCTCATCTTGTGAATCTGAGCGAATATCCTCAATCTCCCTGGCTACCAAGGTTTGGTTAAGCTAATTATTCACTCTCTTTCTACAAGTATTTCATATTTATCTATCATGTCTATTTGACCTCTGCATAGATTTTTATCTACTTTTCGTGGAACTCCTACATACTGTCATGTTCATATTACCTCTGATAAGTATTTCATTTTTATCTATCATGTTCATTTGACCTCTGCATAGATATTAATCTATTCTTCTTCTTTTTTGAGTCTTTACATACTATCACGTCCATATTACCTCTGATGGTATTGTATATTCTCAAAACAGAGAATTAATCTTCTGTCTCGTCAGATGATTAATCGGATTTATTATTTCATCATGTTCCCGTAACCGCTGGATGAATATTTAAATCTACTTATCTATCATGTCCATATTACCTCTGGATAGATATGTATTGAGTTTTGTCATGTTCCTATAACCTCTGACAAGTGTCTCCTATATCACGCCTATTGTTCCAAATAAACGATAGGATCATAGAACATATATTTCATTCATCTTAGAAACATTGCAAAATGGCTTACAAGATATTCTTTTAAAGAGGAGTAGAAGCATCTAGAAGTAACTGCCGTAGTTCTTCTAGCCTTCTACCAAGAGAATTCATAACTTTCTGTGTAGCCTCAGCACGTCTAGCCTCGGGGGTGCAAATGCAAGAAAGTTTAGCGAAGGTAGTCATCAGACCCTCTTTAGCTTCATCAAGGGTCCTGATGGTGGATTCAGCCCCAAAGGCTTTCTCTTCTAAAACCGAGCTCTGGGTGAGGTACAGATTTCGAGCTTCAATCATCTGATCTCTTTCAGCCTTCAGGCGAGCTAACCCTGCTTTGAACTCGTGGATTTCATGATTTTTGTTCTGAATATCTATGTTCAGAGTATCATAAGCTACTCTGTGACTGTGAAGTGAAGGCTTTATTCCAGCCAAGAATGCTTTCTCTGTCGCAACCTTCATACTATGTTCGCGAAGAGATTCATTGTATGTAGCCTCCCGAGCAAGATAATCGGGTGTCAAGGCTTCATATTCCTCCTCAATAAGGCTTTCAACAGTCTTACTTGATAGCCTGAGATATTCTCTGATTGGGTGTTCAAGATCCTCCACAATCTTCTCCAGCTTGCCAGCTCTCTCTGCATCACTGAACATAGCAACATTATTTATGGTCGAAACCATTGCCGTGTTCAAAGTCTCATAATTGAGGCCCTCATTGAGGACCATTTTTATTAAGGTTGCCAAAACTTTTGTAAAATGTGTCGATATAAATCTCAACTAGGAGATTCGTTCCCGTGCTGGAACTTGGCTTGACAATAATATCCGACGGGTCTTTTTCTTGGAGATCGGAAGCAGATATCGGTGATACAACAGCAGAGTGAGACGAAGTCGTTGCTGCTACTATCGTTAGAGCCAATTGATCCTCAGATGCTCTAGAGATTGTATCTCCCACCGGTGTAATAACAGACATGGATGGAGCTGGTGTCGTAACTGCTTTTTGGTTCCCAGGAATTTTAGGAGCAGTTTCTTCAATATTTGTTACTCCAGCTATTTCTGGAGTGCTAGCAACAGTAATACTGGTGGATATGACAGCAGCCACAGGAGCGAATTCAGACTCTGGCATTGGTTTTTCAGAAACCGGTACTGAATCAGTCACGACAGCAGAGGATGTTATTATTCCCCCAGTTTCCATTTGAAGTTCAAATATGCCCCCCGCACCTCCTTCAATTGGTTGCTCCATAGGATTCTCTACTACTGCAGATGTGGTGATATTTTCTATATTTGATTCTTTGGTGAAGTCTGGGTCTCCTCCACCAGTCCCATCATCACCTACAGTGGGGTCTACTCTAGTTTCCTCTTTGTGTTGAGCTTCAGAAAGAGAAGACACTTCAGATTGTGCTTCTTTTGCCTCAAATGATGGAGGATGTTCTTCTCGAGGCTCCACCTCAGGCTCTCGTACTCCCTCCTCCTCGGCATCTGCACCTTCAGAAGAAGTAGATTTCTCGTCAGATTCCTCATTCTCTTCATAGATTGCTTCTTCCTGAAGAGGAGCCACAGGCTTTGGTGCAGTTATGACATCTGCAAAATAAATAAAAAAAATTAATATACAAAATCATGGTATATAATTCCATATAGGTTTTGTATAATACTTGGAATATGTGCATTTTTCTCAAGATATGTATCATAATCACCATCCCAATCATCATCCTCAAAATCAAGAGCCGGTTCATCTGATGGGATGCGTTCTTGATCGGTGGTGGATACAGCAGTAGTACCCTCTGTAACCTGTGCTTTGGACGACAAAGACAAATGGAGCAAAGTGCTAAGACGTCCAGGAGACAAAAGTGTTATAGCCTCTGATCCAGCTATCGGTGGAGGGGCTGAGGATCCTTCTCCAGGGTGGATTGAGGAAGGACCAACAAGAGGATCTTCTTCAATTAAAATATCCTCTTCTTCTGGAGTATCGGCTCTTAGTTTAGAGGACCCTTTTGTGGTAGACCTCTTCCTCTTTTCTGGAGTATTTTCTGGTGATGTGGCAGCTGCACCTTATTTTCTTTTGCGGCCTTTAGCAATAATGATAGGTTCAGCAGCTGGTTCTCCAACTCCAGTAGGGATAGTTACCAGGAATGGATCTGGAATGCCAATGTTGCTAGGGATGTCTGCCGGCACCCTGACCTGTTCCTCGATTTCTCCCTCCTTAGGCCACCTCAAACTACCTTTCAAATCGTAACCATGGGCAAAAGAACGAATTGAAGCATAGAAGTGGGCATACGTATGGAGTATACATAATTCTGTGGTATTAGTGGCAGTCGAAATTATGAATTTGGCACCAGTTCGAGCAGCACCGAAATACCTCCAACCCCTAGCTCCATCAAGTAATTTCCCATAATAACAGAAATTAGTCAAAGGATTACCAACATGAAGCTGGTCATATCCGAACTGGCGAGCGAACCTACTGGGTAAATACGGTTCAAACGCACAACTATCTTCATTTCTGTACATCAAATGAGAGGGTCTGATGCACTGAAGCCACTTAAAAACTGACTGTGGCAATACAACTCTTCCGTCAACCTCATCTTCAAATGGGACACCGAGGCAATCTGCTGGAACTTGCGGCCGGGTACAGAAGAAGTTCTAACCATAAGAATAATTTAGAACCGCTCGGGTATCTGCCAAAGTCGTAGCAACCCATGTAGCCTTGCTGAATTTTTGGAGGAAGACCTCCGCATCATCACATGGGCCTGGCGGTAACAATCCGCAGTTATGATGCAATAACCAGCCCATCAGATAGGTGTAGGGCATCTCTACTCTAGGGAAAACATTCCGATGAGGAGCATTATTGATTAACTCCTCGCCAAAGGTTCTTACACCTGCATTTATCCGGCACACCATGGCCGATAGCAGGTTGATCCTGACTTTAAAAACCAGGCGTACTGCTGGCCATAGCACACTGCGGTGAATTCTGTCAACAGTACCAATACCTGGTATAACCCATCTTCTCAACCATAGAGAAAGAAAGCCGGCCAGCAAAGCTCTCCGTGAGATTTTCTGACTACCATATCTAAGGAAGCTCAAGGCTTCGGTTCCGGCAGGAAATTCCCCAGTCTTCGTAGACAGATACTTATTCAGGAATTTGTAAGTAACCGTCATATCCCGAACCTTGTTGGAGGGAATTGTCGAACCTATGTTGATTTCTGGAGCTTTGTTTTCCTGAAATCTTTCTTTATCTTCCTTGGATATCTTATCCTTGTGGAAGAAGAGATAAGTCGTCCACTTATTGATATACGCCAGATGAGAAGGACTTTCATGCATCGTGGTACAAATCAGATAGTGGCACATCAGTTCTTCGTATATCTCAATCAATTGAGGGTTAACTTTTCTGATCTCGGCAAGCTCCCTGTTGGAGGGAACATATTCTTCATACGGGGCCTCCCCCATTGGCAGTTTCGAGATAAACTGCATCTCATGAAGGGCGAGACCCATTTCACCCTTTGGAGTAGCAAAAGTTCCAGTTGAACTTAAATATATTTCCATCAAGGCCAAAAATAAATTTCCATTTGGAGGAATACCATAACTGGTGGAAGCCACTGCTTCGTACAGGCCGATATCTTTCAACTCTGCCTCAAAATTCTTCATCATCCAAAAGCTTATCTGAATCCAGCTCTGGTTGAATGGAGTCAACCATCCTGGCAGTCTGGGGTTGTTTTGAGGATATAATACAGCATCCTTCATAAATTTATTCACAAACATCGGGGTTTGTACTGGCTGTATTAAACCCGAATCTTCGTTGGGATTGGAGCCTGGCATAAGGCCTAAGATAGAAGTAACACCTCCATTGGGAACGCTAGCAAAGTATCCCATATCAGTGGCACGCTCCCTCTTGAAAACAATTCTGCCTGGTCGTCCATGGCTATTAGGAGTCAAATTCTACAGCATTTGTCGAGGATGGGTAGCATGGACGAATGCTGACAAAGGATAATCTCTGTCCATATCTGGAAGATACATGGCTCTATTTCCAAATTTGAAAACCTAAGACTCCTTCTTGGAATGAGTCTGGGATTTACAATCAATGGCATCTCTAAATAAAAAGGCTGGTTTTGGGAAGTGTTGTCCATCTAGCGAATTCAACAGTTCCCTATTTATCATGGATAGCAACAACCTATCCCCCTGAGCTGCTATTAACTGTGCCCTCTCTACCGGATAAGCGGGGTTCGACTGAGGAAATTTGATATGAGATAAATCTTCCAAATAGTTCAAACCCACCATGCCAACAGATGATCCGAAAACTTCAGCAAGAGCATGAACTTGCAGATCCACTGATAGAATGACAAAAGAGAACGAGTTAGTTCAAAGTTCATGAAGCCTTTGCTCAAATAAGATCATTCAAAAGATTGATGAATGTTACGCTATCACATAATGGTGTGAGCGTAATATAACTTTTTACGCTGACCCGGTTAGACATGAGCATAGTTAAAGGTTTCACGCCAGCACATTAACTATGAGCGGAAGACAAAGTTTTATGCTGACACGTGTAACGTGGGTATAATCTTTTTATCTTTTACGCTTACACGAACATCGTGGGCGTATAATTGTTGTTTCAGTTTTACGTTACCACGTACAACATGGGCGCAAAGAGCTGAAAGTTTGATCTATCTTCTTCCTCAACGGTCTTTTCCCATTTCAAAGAAAGGGGTTTTACCTATCATAGGCGAGCCACAGCCGGGTTGGGATCTCGTTGTGGTGTCGATGACCGAATAGGGGTCTTCACATGATCAGTCGATGAAGAATCAATGGCTGGCTTTTTCCTCTTGCTGCTGGCGGCGGATGATTTCTTAGGAGCCATCAGATCAGGGTTTCGAAGAAAAACAAAAGCAAGGAGATTCAAGAAGATGAGTAAAAGTGTTTTCTCTCTCTCTAAAAAACCCTATTTATAAGGAGATTCAAAAACCGACTGTTCGATATCTTGAACTTCATACTGACTGTTGGATATCCCCGCTCTTACGCGGATGACGGTTGTATATCCCGAGTTTTGCGCTCATGAAATCTCAACTTTTATGCTTCTGTTCAAAGTGTTTCAAATTTTGGAGACATTTGAAAACTTTGAAGGAGGTCTTGTAGGAGCGTAAAAAGTGCTTCCAAGAAAGAGTCATTTCATTCATAAGTGGACTGCTTTACGCCTAATACAGCGGGTAATCTCTTTACGCCCGAGATAAGACTAGTCACTTTACGCTCAAGCAAACTGGTCGTTTTACGCTGGGTCTATACTAGTAGTTTTACGCCAAAGACAGAGCAGCCTCCTTCACGCTGGACAAAAGCTATCAAATCTAGCATTTAATGCAGATTTTGACATGAAGATATCAATGATGGCATTTACCACAGAATTCAATGGAATTTGTCTTATACAAAGACCATGGTTGTCGTTTGTGGAGATCGAGCTACTTTACGCTCACTGAAGGGTTTCTTTTACGCACGGAGCTTTACATGAGTCCTTACGCTCATTAAAAAGCAATGTGTGCGTGGAGTTTATTTGAGCTATTTTACGCTCAAGGTTATACAACCGCTTTACACTGGAAACCTATGACAGAGCTAGTTTACGCTCATCTTTTTACGCCCTATTTGTTCTGGCCAGTCCAGAACGTGGTGTGCCTACGTGGTCTTCATGCCACATATTTCGAGGAACGTGTGTACGAGCATCCTATTCTTACTGAAATGATGGGACACGTGTCAGCACAAACAGAGGATGACTATGATCGTGGATGGCAGTCATCGAGCGTAAAGACATCCTTTGGTGCTCCTTTACGCACGGAAGCCCCAGTCTATAAAAAGACTCATTTTTTCTCATACGACACAGAGAGAGGCAGGAGAGAATGCAGAGATCAGAGCTTCGAGATTTTTGATCCTCTAGAGCATTCTTCTTCAACTTTTCTTCCAAGAACAGAGTGAAGCAAAGCAGGAAAGCATTCGGCCTCGCCATCAGTGCCCAAGTACGTCGATACCTTTCTGTTGCGTTAGTTCTTCCAAGTTGTTCTACTTCAAGCAGCGATCTTCATCATCATCATATGGTCCAAGGAACAAAGTGATCATTTACGAATCAGACTTCCATAGCAATACTTTCCCAGAATCAAAAGTTGTACTTCTTGTACTCTTTCTCGTTTTATTTTCAAAATTCCAATTCCTCCAAGGCATTTTGTTAAGTGAAACATATACCTGGAGCCTTATCTACCCAGTAGATTTTCTCGTCAATTCGGGTATAGCCAATTGTTCTTGGATCGCCCTAGCGCTTGCTTGAGCTTCAAGGGCAGTGTGCTCGATGGTGTTCGGGCTTGGCAGTATTATAATGCGACCCATACCCGAGCCAGCTTCTCACTCCCTGATGCCAAGGTGGAGGGTGATATCTTGTATATAGTGGCCCTTTATCATGTTGCGGCGAGCAAACCCTCTGTTGGTTTTGATATGAATAATAGCTTCATTACTGGCACCGATTTGGCTGAGAAGCCAGAAGGGTCCAAGAAGAGGAAGAGGGGGGCGAACAGGGTTCCTGTGCCGGACTCAGAGTCCACTAGGGCGGATGAGGAAGACGACGATCAAGACACTGATGACTTATCTCATTCTTCGGGCTAGGAGGTTGGGAATCACCCCCCTGTCGTGCAGGCGGAAAGGGCCATGGGTCAATCGTCTAGTTTGTCTGACGAGGTGGTGGAGGATCAACCATCTGCGGTACCTGGCCCTTCGCGTATGCGAAGTGGGCGCGTGAATAGCGTTGATGACCGACCTTATTCCACGAAGCACGCTGCGGTAAGACGTCGTCGGCTGTTTATTGATGATGATAACGTTGTTCCTGAGGTGATTTGGGCTTTAGCTGTTTCCCTTTTTTTCTTCTTCTATGTTATGGCCTAATTATTGTTTCTTTTGCTCTTTATAGGTGTCGGATGAGCTCGACCCTCAGGACCCGATTACCAAGGCTGATCCGGTCTTATCTCATTTAGTCAGTGGTGTGTGCACCGCTATCATTGCTGCTGGGGTGCTTCCGATTGCGACCGAGGATTCCTATCGTACTGAAACCTCAACCCAGGGGGATGGGGGTTTTACTACGCCCGTCTCTGAGACGTCCGAACCCCAACATGATGACTCTGTGGGTGGGAAAACTACGCCGGCTGTGAATGAGCCGTCGTCCCCGCGCTCTTCCCCTGGTAATACAAATCGAACCATAGCTCGTGAATAAGCCTATGTGTTCTTGTCATCTTTTCTTTCAGATTATGTCGACTAATGGTTGATTTGGATGTTCAAATCTCAACCCTTCGTTGCCAGTGATTGATGTTGCTAGATCGCACCCTACCGGAGAGGGCCTGATAGAGCCTCTCTGTGTCGAGGGGCCCTTGTCTGGGTCGAGCTCGGGGTCCCGGGTAGCAGTGCAACTGGGACAAGAGGCGATGCCCCCTGTGTCCTCCTCTGCGAATGTAGTTTCGGGGGTTAACCTTTCCTCCCTGCCGAGCATCCAGGCTCTTCGGGCGACGGAAGAGGAGTTAGCCGCCATCCAAGCATCCTTCCGTACGGAATTTGCTTCCTTGGTGGCGGGTACAGTAACTTCTGAAGCTGCTCCTCCGGTATCGTCTGCCACTCTCCCTCTGATGCCGTCCTCTACGGAGGTCTTGGATGACGCATTACAGGATGTGGTTGCCAGCTTCTATCGTCATTTGAAGAGAGGGGTCGAGGCAGCGGTGGAAAGGGGGACTCCCTTTACTCTGGCCCGTCGATGTGCCGGAGGCCAGATTACCATCCTTAAGACACTCCCTGGTGGAGGGGAATTGGCTGCGCTTTTGGAGCCGAAGCTATTAGAAGCTGATCGTTTTGTGGCCCAGTTTCGCTTGTTGCAACAGACTGATTTACCTGCGGCCATAAATCAAGAGCACAACTTTCTCATTACTGCAGTGGAGAAGGTGATGGCTGTCCGAGAATCACTTAAACCGACTATATTGAAGGACCGTCGGGATCTGACTCGATTGCACGACCCGTGGAGCCGTCGGACTGAAGATTGCTCAACTCGGGAAGCGGATGCTTCCCGTGGGGTAGCCGATACCCGGGAACATATCCTTGAACTCCAGAGAAAACTGGCTTTCCTGGAGTCAGAGCTTGAGACCGCTCGTTTTGAGAAAGAGACTGCTATCCAGGAGGCTGATAAGTACAGTAGGGCTTCGGCTAATCTAGAGCTTGCCCTCAAGAAGATGGAGGATAACTGGCAGGCATATACTCTTCTGAATGATGCAGAGCAGTTATCCCAAGAAGCCGAGCGTCGAGCTAAGCAGAGGCTTGATCGGAGGACTGCCTTGGTGAAAAATCGTCTCTTGGAGTTGTGCAATGCAGAACTATAGTCAGATTTTTCCTCTTGTTTTGTTTCTGTTTCCTCTCTTTCTGAAGGGGACATGATCCCGAAATATGTAGTGCCTTTTCTTCCTTCAAATAAAGAGTACTTTCAATTCTACCCTTCATTTGTATTGCTTGCTGTGCCTGTGATATTGTGGTGATATTTTTCCTCGCACAGGGGATATATTTGTGGACCTGTTACCCATGGCATACCTTGGTTTTAGGCAGAGGTAACAAGTTTTGGTCAGGGTACCTGAAGCAGCCATAGCGGAGTGGTCATGGGTGCTCTTGGTATTGAGAAAAGGAATGCCGTAGAGCAGCTGGGCTCCTGGGGCCTGATGAGGTGATAGGTTTGTGCTGAGAAATTTAGATGAGGATATTTGTCGGTCTATTATCCCTGGGCGTACCCTGGTTTAGGATACGGATAATAGGATGAAGGGGAACCGACATACTTGCTCAGAGGTAACGAGGACATGGCAAGTGGGAAGGTTTTTTAAATGTAGAGTCTTCCTACTCAGAGGTAATGAGAACATGGCAGGAGTGAACTCGACGGAGGATATTGATGGTCAACAGAGGACATTTGTGGACCTATTACCCTTGGCATACTCCGGTTGTAGGTACAGATAATAGGTCGAAAGGGGATCATTATACTTACTCAGATGTAATAAGGACATGGCAAGTATGAAGGTTTCTTCGACGGAGCCTTCCCATTCAGAGGTAATGAGGACATGACAGGAGTGGGCTCAATGAAGGAGGGCACATAGAACAACTCAGAGGTAATGAGGACATGGAAGTTCTACGTGAGGGGTGATTTGTTTTTGGCGGAAGTGGAACGGCTCAGAGGTAATGAGGACATGGCCGTCTTGGAAGTTTGTGGACCCGTTACCTTTGTTGTGCACTGGGAGTGCAGGTATTAGATTATGAGGGAGGATCACTTGTAGGAAGAAAGTTCAGCGGTATGGTTATACATGACTTTCTTTCAAAAGAGTGACCAGGATGTAAGTTCAGGGGTACCGATGGGTACATAACTCGACAATCCATGAATGTTGGTATCAAAGTGTAAGTTCAGAGGTACCAGCAGATACATGACTTGGAAATTTGGGATATCTTTGTGGAAGAAGGCATGAGTTCAGTGGTACATGCGGGTACGTGACTCGAAAATCTGGAATATTGTAGGTGCGAGCTCAGCGGTACCAGCAGGTACGTAACTCGGAAATCTGGAGAATGGTAAGTGTGAGTTCAGCGGCACCAGCGGGTACGTGACTCAATGATCTGACAAACTATAAGGGTGAGTTCAGTGGTACCAGCGGGTACGTGACTCGAGAATCTGGAAAACTATGAGGGTGAGTTCAGTGGTATCAGCGGATATATGACTCAATAATCTAGAAATTTATGGAGCGAGTTCAGGGGTACCAGCGTGTACGTGACTCGAAGACCTGGAGAATGTTGTTTAAACATAGTATTTCTTCAGGAACTTGCCGTTGACGGGCAACATGAGCAAGTCTCCGTTCGGCTGGGCGAGGCGGTAAGCACCGTTGGAGAACACGGCCTCGATGACAAATGGACCTTCCCACTTTGGCTGGAACTTGTCGGCGGTCTTGTGAGTCATGACCATCGGCCTCCGGACTGCTAGAACAAGATCACCCACTTAGAATGTTCTGATTTTGACCTTCTTGTTGAAGGCTCCTGAGATGCGTGCTTGGTACAGCTCGATCCTTTGCTGAGCTAGGAGGCGCTTTTCATCTAAGGCCTCTAACTCTTGCAGTCGACGTCTCTCTTCCGTTGTCAATTGATAAGTGAGGGCGACGCGGAGTGACGGTATTTGAGTCTCTAACGGGAGAACTGCCTCACTCCCGTATACTAGAGAGAATGGTGTATTTCCGGTGGTGGTCCGAATTGTGGTGCGATAAGCCCATAAGCACTCGCCGAGCTTCTCGTTCCAGTCGTGCTTATTGGAGGAGACAAACTTCTTGAGGAGTTTGATGATTGTTTTGTTGAATTCCTCTGCTAACCCGTTTGCTGCCGGGTTATACGGCGTCGAAGCGACATTCTGAATACGGTGTTTATCGCAAAACCGATAGAATGCGTAGCTTACAAACTGTGGACCGTTATCATGGATGATCCTTCGGGGCAGTCCAAAGCGGTAAATGACGTGATGATTCAGGAAGCTGATCACGTTCGAAGTCTTGACTTCGGCGAGCGGGACAGCTTCCGCCCACTTGGAGAAGTAATCAGTGATCGCAAGTATGAAGCGATGTCCTCGGGAGGAAGGTGGGTTGATTGGACCAATAATATCCATTCCCCATGCTTCGAATGGCCAGGACGCCACTGTCGGATGTAGAAATTCTGATGGTTGGTGGATGAAGTCCGCGTGGACTTGGCAAGCTTTGCACTTTCTAGCATATTCGATCGCATCTGCCACCATCATGGGCCAATAGTAGCCCATTCGGCGAAGACGATCTTGTAGTTTTGGGCCGGGCTAGTAGGCCCCGCAGATACCGTCATGAGCTTCTCGTACGGCTTCTTTGGCTTCTGCGTTCGACAAGCACCGGAGCAATAATCCGTCGTAGGAGCGGCGATACAGCATCTTCATCTCTGTATCGTAGAAGAATCTGAGAGAACGTCGTCTGATAGAAGGGGCTTCCTTCGGGTTCGCGGGCAGGATGTCGTAGACGACGAAGTCGATGAGTGGTTGTCTCCAATCTGGGGCATCATCGATCGTCTGTGCGGAATAACTTGCCACAAATTGCACATTATTTTTGGGACAGACCAGTTCGTGGCCTATCACATCCACTGATTAGCGATCATAATTCGGAACTGCTAGGGAAGCGGCAAGACCAGCTAGGGCATCGGCTTTAATATTTCGGAGTCTGGGGACGTGCTCAATGAAGAACCCCTCAAATGACGAGATGATATCGATCGCTATTTGGTGATAAGGGATCATGTCTTCGTGGCGGACTTCGTACGAACCTCGGATCTGATTGACGATTAGTTGGGAATCGCCGTATGCTTCAAGGTATTCTAACCCCAGCTCTCTTGCAAGTTGGAGGCCAATGACCAGAGCGTTATACTCGGCCACATTGTTAGAGCAGGGTTCTGTGAGGGAATAGGCGCAGTTGATCACCAATCCGGAAGGGAAGACCAGCACTACCCCGACTCCGACGACTATATTGCCTTTAGGTCCGGTCCTTGAAGCACCGTCAAAGAACATTTGCCATATAGCCTCGTGAGAAGTTGCATGCGAGTCGGCGACCTCGTCTGGGATCTCTTCATATATTCTGGAGGACTCCGAGCCTGGGTGGGCTGCTAAAAAGTCCGCCAGGGCTTGACCTTTGACTGCCTTTTATGGGACAAAGATCATATGATAAGGGGACATCAATATTGCCTATGTAGCAAGTCGAGAGCTAAGTGCCCCTGGTTTGGTCATGAAGACTCTGAGAGGGTTGACTCGTGAGATCACATGTATCGTTTGTCCGGTAACATAGTGCCGCGTCTTCTGAATGGCGAACACCAAGGCGAGGCATTCCTTCTCAACCGCGGTGTATCGGTGCTCGGGTCCAACCATCATTCGGCTGAGATAGTATATGGCTTGTTCGTGGCCTGCATCGTTGTTTTTTGCCAACAGGGCACCGAGGGAATGTTCCATTGCTCGTACATAGAGCAGGAATGGTTTTCCAGGGACTGGGGCTACCAAGACCGGAGGATTTAACAAATATTCTTTGATGCTATCGAAAGCACACTGGCATTCCTCGTCCCATACGAATGAGACTCCTTTCATCATGAGGTGCGTGAATGGCCGGCATCGCCCGGAGAGGTTGGAAATGAACCTTCTGATGTAAGCTAGCCTCCCTTGAAGGCCTCTGAGTTCGCGGAGATTTCTCGGGGGACCCATCTCCATGATTGCTTTTGTCTTCTCGGGGTCTACATGGATACCCTTTGCAGTGATGATGAAGCCTAAGAACTTCCCGCTGGATACGCCCAGAAAGGACTTCGTGGGGTTCATCTTCAAATTGTGCGTTCGTATTAGGTCGAATACCGTCCTTAGATCCTGCAGATGGTCTCCCTTGCTACGGCTCTTAACGGCTATATCGTCAACGTAGCACTCTACCGTCTTGCGTATGTGGTCTCTGAAGATGATGCTCATGGCTCTTTGATATGTGGTGCCAGCTTTCTTTAAACCGAAAGGCATGATTGTGTAGCAATACGTGCCAATCGGTGTTCAGAATGATGTATGCTTTTCGTCGTCAGGAGACATTTTGATTTGGTTGTACCCTGAGAAGCCATCCATGAATGACATACGTTCGAAGCCGCAGGTGTTGTCGATCATGATGTCTGTGATAGGAAGGGGGAATTCATCTTTGGGGCATGCCTCGTTCAGATTGCGGAAGTCGATGCAGATTCGAATCTTCCCATTCTTCTTGAGGACGGGTACTATATTGGCGACCCAATCAGGATGTTGCTCCTCACGAATGAAGCCGCTATCTATTAGTTTATTGACTTCGGCTTCGATTGCATCCATGACGCCTGGACGAAAGCGTCGTTGTTGCTGCTTGACTAGCTTTGCATCTGGCCGTATGTTGAGTTTGTGAAGAGCGATGTCAGGATTTAACCCTGGCATGTCTTCATAGCTCCAGGCGAACACATCAATGTATTCTCTGACAAGTTCTAGTAGCGACTTCCGTTCTTCATCTGTTAGACTTTTACTGACGAAAATTGGTTTTGGAGAAGATTCACTGCCGAGGTCAACCTGTATGACCTCATCTTCAGTAGGAGGTTCTCTCAGTTCGAACTGCTTTTCCCATTGTGCATCCAATTGTTGGGCCCATGGCTCTAGCTCGAGGATTTCGGGGATGTCTTCGTCTTCTTCGTAAGCGTCAGCGAATGCCATGTTGGCTGACAGGACTTGTCTGAATATGTCTCCGATGCTGGTATCTGAGTTGGAACTTGGTTACCCGGTTGAATGTGACTGCCAGTCACACTCTTCATCTGAACTCTCAGGAGTCGTTGTGGGAGTTACATACCCTAACCCGCATCGAGTTTTACTATAGTAGTCTCGTGGTTTGCCCGTCGGGACTGGTGGCTTCAAAGGTAATCGTCGCCCAGTGCCGTAGTTCAAACCTGGCGTTGTTTCCATATCATACCCCTGTTTCTGCATGAGATATTTGGCTTGGGGGCTATAAAGATACAGAGGTAATCTTCCGGTATCTGACCCGAGGTCTGCTTCCTTTATGGTGAAGGGATGCGGGTCGTCCTTCCGGCCGAAGATGATTGGATGGTCCCCTCCCTCGATTATGCGGTAAGCATCTTCTGCTGGAATAAGCTGGATTACGGTGTGCTCATTTGTCACCTGTGTGTGTAGATGAGTGCCCATACCGTGTTCCATAGCATACGTTGTACATAGCTTATTGAGCTCGGTGTAGTTCAAAGATAACCCTTTATTGATGAAGTAAGGTATCTTTTCTAGGGGGATTATATCATCAGCGGAGGGGACATTAGTGTGGGTAGCCATATACTTTGCTAGCTCCGGTTCCTCTTCGGCTATCCCCTGCGTAAATAAAGACTGAGAGGATGACCTAGGAAGCATGATTGTTAGTGGTTCAGTTGATGGAGTTGAGCGTGGTGTTGTTGGCAGACTAGCAACCCCCAGTTTGGTACTCGACGTGGGGCGAGGAGTGGTTGGTTCACTAGAAGTGTCAGATCTTGCATCCAGGTGACGACCCTTCTTGGGAAGGCGTATCGTCAGCGGCTTGTCGGAGGGATTGAGTTTTCCTATTTGGGGTTGACTGACTCTCGGCAGTCTGATTGTCAGTGGCCCCGTTGTGGGTCTCGGTACTTGTCCGGACCTTGGCAGCCGGATTATCATCTACTCCTCTTGCGCCGAGAGGCTGATCGCGTCCTTCCGCAGAGTGGCGGTAAGGGGTACGGACTTGCCCGGTTTGTGAGCTTGGAGGTGGATCGTCAGGGGCCCTTCTGATCCCGTAGCCATTTCGGTACTAGCTTATTCATTTCTTTCATCAAGGTGCCTCTTCGACTTTTCGTATAAGCAGGAGTCCAAGTAGTAAGATTCGACCCCTTTGAAGGGATCGATATCAGCAAATTCTGTCTTCACGAAGCCGTGTTTGTCGACGTATTTGAAGCACTGGTATAGCGTGGAAGGTACGATCATATAATCGTGTATCCATGGGCGCCCCAAGAGGATGTTGTGAGAAGTGTCTACATCTATGACATAGCAGGTGACTTCGGATTAGAGGTCGCCAATTTGATACTTCAGACGAATCTTTCCAATAGGGTAGCTCCTGCCCGAATTGAAACCGCTGATGGCGGTGCTTGTAGGTGTCAGGCGATGCATTGGGATGCGGAGGTGATGTAGCAGACCCTTCGGGATGATGCTTATGGAAGAGCCAGGATCAATGTGCATCCGATCCACCTTCACGTCGCCGATGTATCCCGTGCAGTATAGCGGGCGGTCATTTAGGTTGGTTTTGATGAGCATGTCCTGCGGAGTGAAGATGATGTTGGGCATTGCTCCCGTGCAGGCGCTGTCTTGAAGATCCACGGGTGAGTCCTCCCCGGTGAGGTTGGATTGAGCCAGATAGGCATCGGCATTTTGGAGTACTTTACTCAATGCAATACGAACGTCCTTGGAGAGCCTTAGGAGTTCGTACAATGACAATTTGGCCGGAGTGTTAGCCAATTGTGCTAGGATGTCAAAGTTTTATAGCCTTTCTAGCCCTTGGGCTGCATCTTTTCGGAGAGATTTGTCGAAACGAGTCTCCTTCGGCCTAGGCTTGTCGGTCGTCGAAGGCTGAGCCGGCCCCGGAGCATCAGTTGTAGTGGGTTGATAATTTTTAGCTGGGCTGTCAACCAGACGTTGGGATTGTGCTCCGGACCGCGTGACGACGGCTGTAGCTTCCTCGTTGTCTGCTGAGATTATGTGGCAGGTCCTAATTTTTCCACTCTTTTTGTTGGTGGAAAATGGTGTGGGCCGAGTTACTTCTGACACCAAGTCTGGATGGACCCACATGACCTCCCCTCGTGAGGTGGTGAGAGGTACTAGACCAGCAGCCTGTTCTCGGGGAGGTGGAAGATTGGTAATCTCCATCGTTGCCAGAGGGACGAGGATTACCCCGTCTTGAGCCTCCGTCGGAGGGAAGCTGCCGAATTGTACGGACACCATATTGGCTGCTACGGTTACCTCTTCGAAGTCGATGGCTAGAGCGTTCGAATCGATGAGGCTTTGGATGTACCATTTTAGTTGGTAGCAGTCGTGTGTAGCGTGGTGTACATAGCGGTGGTAATGGCAGAACTTTGGGTTCTCCAGATCAGCCTACCGAGGCTCCCGTCTTGGTGGAGGAAGCTGAATTCTACCTCCTTGTATGAGCATGTCCAAGATAGGCTTGACGTGGCCGTCTTCGAAAGAGTAAGTGATCTGAGGCCATTGTTTATCTGCTGGTTGTGACTCGGGCTTCTGGGCCGTGTCGACCACCATAGCTTGCTTTTCTTTGCTGTCCCGATTATTGGAGGGGTTACCCCCATTATCGTTGTTGGGACGTTTGCCCTTGTTTTCTCCTTCTGAGATGTGCAATCCCAGTTGGCGAGCCTTCTTCAGTCGTTCTTCGGCGCTTGTGGCGCTGATGACGAACGCCTTCCAATCTTTGAATTGGCTTTCGCCCATCCAGAGACTGATCGTTGGAAGTAGTATCTTTTGGCAAATTTCAATCAAAGAGGAATCTGGATTTTCGGAAGGCAGCTTCATGGCGGTCTGGCGGAACCGCTCGATGTAGTTCCTTGTCAACTCCTTCTTCCCTTGGACGACGTCTATGAGAGTGGACATAGTGATGTCCTGTCCTACTTCGTAGAATCATTCCAAGAACAGGCGCTTGAAGCCGGCGAAGGAGTGGATGCAGTTGTCCGGTAGATTGCGGTACCAATCGAAGGCGACTCCTTCCAATGCCCCAATGAATAACCGTGTGAGGATTGCATCATCATGAGGCAGATGGTCGGTGGTGACCTCAAAGTAAGTGATGTACCGACTTGCTGAGGTTTTGCCATCATACGGGTTGATATTGAACGGCTTATATCTTGGTGGGAATGGAACATCCCTCCATTCAGCAGGGTATGGTTGCCGTATTCTGAGATCTTAAGCGTTTTCTCGGGCGTAGAACATGGCTCGGAGTTCCTGGACCGCTCTCCTTACTTCTCGGGTCTCATCTGTCGTGGTAGGGGCTGTTATTTCGGGAGGATTATTGCCCGGGTTTGGTGCCGCTGAGTTCGAATCTACATTGACCGCGGGGCCGGTGCTTGTTTGACCAGGCATACCTCCTTGTAGAGTGGGCAGGGCCACTTTAATCTCGTCTATAGACTTGACCAAAGCAAGTAATATGGCTTCGAGATTATCGATGCACTGGCGATCATTGGAACCACCTTGATTGTTGTCCGTCATGAAAACCGTCCTTACATGAGGAGGGATGGAAGAAACGGTGGAGGATGTGCCCTCCGAGTCATACCCATGCACCGAGAAGTCATCGGGATAGGTGGGAATGTTCTCTTCGGGCTCGGACTCGGAGGGAACGGTATCCCCAGCTTCAGAGCTTGCTTCGTCTTGAGAGTTATGGATGTCTTCGGGGACATCAGCGTCTGTTGCCCCTGATGGAAGAGTTGTTTGTCCGGGCTCGGCTCTTTGAAACATCGGATTGTTGCGGATGTTCGGAGGAGTGCTACCCCCAGTTCCCTCAACCCCCAGTGATGTGGATGATGAATTTCCTATCGTAGTAAATTTCGTCTCTGAATGGGTGTGTTGGAATACACCGGTAGAGGACAACCGTTTAGACGATAGTTTCTTAGCTGTAGTGGTTGATATCTTGGGACTGGAGATACTCGTCTTTTTCCTTCTCCCTTCGGCGGGGACCTTTTAAGCGGAATTGCAGGAGACAACAGGAGGTGCCTCATCTTCTGAGTTCGGGTGCTGTAGCCTTTGGAAGACGGACGGCCGGTCTTCCGTTACTGCCGCGTTGTTGCAGCAGCAATTGACGATGATTTGGGTGCAGCGATGTCCAAGCGAGGACTCTTTGCACGTCGATACTCCTTTTTTTTCCTTGCATTTGTGGAGGATTGCCGCCCGCAGGTCAGAGGAACCACTCTGTCTGTTTGCCGTCGGGGGCTAGACTCGAGAGGTTGCATACAACTTCCCATTCGTGGCCCGCGTGATAGTCAACAGGACGCCCCAATAGTCAGAGGTTGGGACAGCTGACTGGGCCTGATGAGCCCGCGCTGCCCTAGACTTCCTCCTTTTAGCACTTGTGGGTACGTAATAGGAGGAGTCCAAGTTGGATACCACAGAATCTGGCTTATCATCCAGAGAACCATCAGGGTCAGGACCGCATGAGAGACGGTCGAAGACTGATCGAGAGAAGCGTGAAACGGGTGTTATGCGGCTAGGGTTGGGTACCGTACAGGCTGTCTGCATGCGGTTGTCTTCTGCCGTCGGACGAATTATTTTTGTGCGGCTAGGAGTCAAGACCGTACAGGCTGGCCGCATGCGGTTGGCAATTATGGCCGCATGGGTTTTCTGCAAGCGATTGACTCCCATAGCCGCATGAGTTTCATCCGTGTGGTTGGCAACTGTAGCCGCATAAGCTATGCGGCTGACAGATATGGCCGCATGAGTTTTCTTCATGCGGCTGGATGATGTAGCCGCATGAGCTTTCTTCCTGCAGCTGATAACCTTATGCGGCTCGGATCTCATAGAGTTCCTCTTTGCCCCTGCAAGTCCAGCATCATAGTATTTTCTTCTGCCGGACTTGGGGACAGCAGAGTTGTCTACGATCTGAAGTGGGGCCGCAGGGGAATCTTGCTCGCCGTCTTGAACAACAGAGGGTGTCTCTGCAAGAGCTTCAACAGGAACGAAGGATCAGGGTCTCCACTCCTTACGGGCCTTCTTTGTGCGGGCTCGCTTCTGGACCGGGCCAGTGCTCTTGTCGGAAAGCATTTCTTCGAACGCCTGTTGGTCGAACCGGGCGACCATCTTTTGTTGCGTGGAGCCAAGCTTGGCTGCATCCGATTGCATCACCAACTCCTCAGCCGTGGAGAAGTTAGTCCCCAGCAGAGTCGCCATCGTGTTTGCCATGAAATATAAAAGAACAGAACAATTATCGGAGGACCGAACTTTTACTTCACGTTACAAACTCGCTTGTACAAAGAAAGCCTAGGGACGAAAACCTAGGTACAGCAGTCTAAGTATAATTGTTTATTTTAGATTCTGGGGGGTGACGATAGAGGCTCGGGAAGGCGACGGCAGCCCTGCCTTACTCCTTGGATGATCGGTATACAGCCTTGGCTCCTTGTGAAAAGATGGTTGGTGTTGACGAAGAAATGCTCTTCTGGCTCCTCTGTTGCTCTTCTGGCTTCTCTCTCTCTCTGTGTATTTTTTTCCTCTGACTACTGGGGAGTCTCCCTGTATATATGTATTTTCCTCTCTGAAATTATATATCTCACGAGGGTATGGCACCTTGCTATTTATAATAGTGGAATGTGATCATTAGGGTTGCCAATGATTAGTTTCTGGAGATGGCGGCGGCTTGGGGATTGGCCAATCTAGGCTATTCATCTTGATTATGATGAATCTGGGCCATTAGGTGTAGATTACACCAAATCCCATGAGCAATTAATGCTGATTAGAATAAATCTTCCTTATACTGATCTTCTGATATCTGCGAATAAATTAGATCTATTCTTCTGCCATGTGTCCCAGATTCTTGGGATTTGACCCAATCTTTAATGGCAGCGAATCTGAGAAATTAATCGGTTTAGGACACGTGCCCTAGGAACTGCTGGGGGGATCTGGACCGCATGACGGGTGAGCCGTATATGAATTTGAGCCGCATATGGTTAAGCCCACGTGTCAGGGCTGCCTGGGCAGTGGCCCTCACTTGAGCCCTCGAACCACAGGGGAGTAATTCTTGTGGGCCGCATAGGCATATATTCGCCTGAGCCGCATGGACATGATCTTCTTGAACCGCATGAGAAGTCCTCGCTCGAGCCGCATGAGGCTTTCATGGCCTGAGCCGCATAGGATGGATTCACTCTGAGCCGCATGGGAAGTCCTTTGCTCGAGCCGCATGAGGCTTCTATGGCCAGAGCCGCATAGGATTTATTCTGAACCGCATAAGCAGTGAGCCGCATACGAATGTCCATGTGGCAAGGCCACGTGCATTTTTATGGCTCTCGGGGGATTTGTGTCATAGATTTTTTTCCTCTTCCCTAGAGATTCATCATTATGACAGAGTCATAATTACCTGCCTTTGTGTCAGGGCTGTCAACTTTTCAGAGGGGTCAGCCGTCATAGCAATTAATGCAACATGGGTCGGAGGGGAGCACTATCAGGCCACGTGTCTTCTGAGCCGCATGGAATGCCCCGGGCCGCATAGCTCCTTATGTCGCACGATTCCCTTAGTCGCATGAGTCTTCTGAGCCGCATGGATCTTTTCTGGCCGCATGAATCATTTCCTTTAGTATTTTCCATGCTTCTACAGTAGGGTCAATCTCTAGCAAGCACGAAGGGAAGATAAGAATAGGGATGGAAGGAAGCAAGCAAGTTGCAATTGATGAGTCAAACAGTAGATAAAATCAAGGAAAGAGGTCAAGTATGTGGATGAGATCCTAGACTTCTAATCCTATACGCAGGCTTGCTTGGTACGGTTAAAGTAACCAAACAATTTATCTAGACCTGCATGGGCCACCACAAAAACATGTAATGTCCCAGTCCCAAAATACGTAGGACTAGAAACGTAGACATGCCAGCTGTATTTATACGAAGTACATAGGCTTCGTATAGATACATAAGCTGTAAAATGCAGTAGAACCATAACTAATCTCATCCACAAGAATAAAAGGTATCATATAATCACTATGAATTAGTCTTGATACAATATATTGGGCGGAGACAAATCCACTACCAACAAAATAAGGAAAAATACAAGGAAAATAAAATAAGTATGTCGAGCGATGCGAAGACGATCAAATTGCAATCATCCTCGTAGAAGAAGCTATGATCACGGCTAGAGCTAGAACACCTGCGAAAGAATTTAGCACACACCTGGAGAGATAACCAGGTCCTCAGAGGGACGTAACAAGATACATAATATCATGCCATATAAACTGAATAAATATTGCTCAAATAAATCAGTAATAGGGTACCTAACCGTACTATGGTGAATATGCAATAAAGAACAAACCTTGACGCATGGGCCGGATCAGGAAAATTAGGAATCAGGACCGTATCTTCCACTGAAGATAACCGGCAATCAGGACCGTACCTCCCACTGGAGATAACCGGCTATCAGGACCGTACCTTCCACTGGAGATAACCGGCAATCAAGGCAGTGTATATATTTCCCATACATAAAGGAGATGTTCTTCCCACCCAATGCCTACTATGTTGTATCCACAACAGTAAACCTCTATAACCGCTAAGTCAAACTAGCATGCAATTTCTATTAGCGGTTATTGCTATCGCACGGCTTATACGCACCGGTGGCCAGCCAGTCACGCATGTCCGTATTCTATATGCGACACACAACTTCGTGATACAACGTGTCAAGGCCATGAATGCAACACACAAGGTGGTCCCTTAAATCTAGGTTTAATGTGTAAGAAAATAATACATAGCAAGAAACTGAACAGTAAATTCTAACAGGTTATGCCATGTATCACAGTTTATTTTACATAAAGAAAATAATGAACATGCATGAAATATGAGCTAAAATAATTAAACAGCAAATGGCAAGGTGTCTTGCCTGGTAATATGCCTGGTGTGCTGCGATAATCATGGTAGCACGAACTGCAACTTCGGTGTAATAACTACACATGGTGACCTTGGGTGGTGGCACAGACAGTTCCATCGGGTCCAGGACGGTCAAATTGGTTAGGGTGGACATAAGGTAGTCTCGAAATGGGCGAAGGAATAGGAACAATAGAACTTGGATTCGAACAGGAGAAAATCAAAGAAATAATGGATAAATAAATATTTATGATTTTGGAAAACTATTTGTAATACTCGAAATTATATTTCTATCAGCTAAAATAGTTTTTAGATATATATACTTAAAAAAATGAAAATATTTTAAGGCAAACTCTAAGTTCGTCGAAAATATAATTGGTAGAAAACTATATATATATATATATATATAAAAATATATATATATATATATATATATATATATATATATATATATATATATATATATATATGTATATATATAATATAGTAACAATACTTTTAAATAACTATACGAAATTTTTACCATAATAATAAATCCATGGCTTCTAGCGCCTAGTCCTTTTTGTTATAAAATAGTTTTGAAAAATAAAACATAAATACTAAAAGTGATAATACCTTATAATACAAAAATATATATATGATATAATACCATGGTACCATAGGAATTTAATTCTAGCAAACCTATAAAACAACCAGTAGTAAAAATAACAATTTTAATAATAATAATAATAATAATAATAATAATAATAATAATAATAAATATAAAAATAATAAATACAAGCTGAACACTAGGGCCTACCCCATTAAACCAAAAATATATTATATCAACGAAAATATCCTTTAAAGAGAAATCTAATTAACCTAAGTCCCTTCAATTAAAAAAAAAATGGGGTCCAAGCCCAGCCAATTATTCCAAAGCCCAATTCCTACTTTAAAAATAATAATCCAACTGAAACTGAACTTGAAGCCCAAGCCTAAATAGAATAAACAACAAAAATAAAACAAAAGGAAGATTTTGAAAACAGAGAAGGTGAGAGAATACTCTCTGTTCATTCCCAAATAACGAGAAAAGAAAGAAAAAGAAAAAAAACAACAAAAAAACAAAAAGGAAACAGAAGCAGTGAGAAGGAGAAAGAAAGAGAGGGATGAGTAAACCCAAAGAAGAGGGAGGGAGAGAACGAGAAAGAAGAGGGTGTTCCGGTGGATCTGGAGGAGGCACGCGGAGAGCGGGGTTTCGAGTAGGCGGTGGGTCGGAGGAAGTGGGTTCAGAGGTCGGCGGCGGATCGGTGGGCGTGGGCGGCGATCGCGGCGCCGGGCGGAGTTAGAGCCGGCGGCTCCGCTGGAAGGTGGCTGCTCTCAGCTCGACATAGGGCGCCGCTCACCTGGACGCGGCGCATGGCGGAGCGCCTGATGGCCGTGACTTCACTCGCGGTGGTGGAGGCCGGTGCACGAGCGGAGGAGGGTTTCGGCGGCAAGGGGCGGAGGAAGGCCAGGGCGGTAGAAGCGAGGATCTGGGCGGCGTGAGGGTTGAGGTCGGGCGGCGGAGGTTTCGGCACAGCGTGGCGGTCTCGCGGTGGAGCGGAGGAGAAGAAGAGTAGGAGGAGGATGAGGGCTGCGGAGTACAGCCGGAGTAGGGGGTCGTCGGGGGCTCAATGGTCCGGCGGGGGTGCGAAGCAGCGACTCGCCGGAGCGGCGCTGCTGGCTTGAGGCGGAGAGCGGTCGCGGACAGCGGATCCGGCCAGGCGGTGCTGTGCGACGAATCATCGGGGACAGGCGGGGGTCGGCCGGGAAAGGTAAGGGTTCCTTTCTTTCCTCCTCTGTGTGGTGGTGGTTGCGCCATGGTGGCGGGTAGTGGTGTCGGAGAAACGGTCAGGAAGTCGAGGGGCTGGGAGGAGGACATGTCGTCGGTTTGGCACCGGTGTCGGTGGTGGTGCCGTATGTGCGGGCAGGGCTGTTGACGACTCGGGCTGGATCGGGTCTGGCCGGTGTTCGGTCGGGATTGGTGGTGGAGTCTGGCAGTGTCAGTGGGGCTAGTACGGCGGGAGGAGGTCGCGGCGAGGTTGGGGAATGGTGGTCGGGTTTGGGTTTGGCAAAGCCGTGCACGGCGGTGCCAGTTTGGTGGGGCTGGTATGGGTGGTCTGGAGATGGTAGGTTGTTGCTGGTGGTTGCGGCAAGGTTGGCCGGTTGTCGTGGATGGGCTCGGGTGACTGGGTGTGGTGGCGGGTGGTGCTGCAATATGCAGTTGGGTACGGGGAGTTGGAGTTGAAAGGGACGGAGGAGACGGGTTTTTGTTGGGACGACGACGGTTTAGATTAGGAATTTTAGATTAGGAATTTGACATATCGTGTCGGAGTTGTTGACACGTAGAATAAGTGTATATGTATAAATAATGGAATAAGATGGACGGGAGGGAACACGGACACGGAGCACGGGGGTTGAGAATTATTTATGGAGAATTGGTAAATGATAAAAATTTGGAGGAGTACCTGCCTATTTATAGGATGTGGGAATTCCCAATTAGATAGGATTAGGATTTATTTAAAACCCAATTTAGATAATTCAACCTATTTAATTCAAATCCAAATCCAAATACAAATCCTATTTAAATTAAATCCCTTTAGTTTAAAATCAAATCAAATAATCCAATTCCAAATATAGATACTAGTTTAATCTATTTAAATAATTTCAAACATTAAATCAAGATTTAAATGGCCACAATAACTTTCAAAAAAAAATTTCAAAATACCAATAATAATAATTTCAAAAATAATAAATATTTTTAAATATCTTTTTGAACAATAAAATATTACTATTAATAAATTTCGAAAATTATACTTTTATTTAAAATAGACCAATAAATAATTACGAAATATTTGTATGCAACAAATATCCTTTACATAATTAGGCTTTTCTAGTATACAAAAATATTACTTATTAATAATAACTTTTAGAAACAAAAGGCTTTTTATAGCAAAAATATTTATATAATATTTTGGAAGTGTATAATAAAATAGAGAAAAATATTTTTCTAAAATATGTACGCTTGCACATATTCGCACTCGTCAAGCAATTACAAAAAAAATAAAGCGTCGTACGCGACGTACAAAATGACTACGCGACGTATAATACAAAATTTTAAATCGATACCAAATTTTAAATAAAAAAATAGTAGAAAATTTAGGGGTTTTACACTTGATAACTATTCCGTTCATTGGCCGTCGGGGGCTGGACACGGGTAGTTTTGTACAACTTTCCATCAGGGGCCCGAGTAATAGTCAGCGGGATGTCCTGGTAGTTAGAAGTTGGGACAGCCGACTGAGCTCGTCGAGCCCGCGCTGCCCGAGACTTCTCTAGCACCTGAAAGTGCGTAGTAGGAAGAGTCCAAGCTGGTCACAACAGAGTCTGGCATATGCTCCAGTGAGCCTCCATGGTCAGGACCATATGAGAGGCGGTCAAGGACTGACCGTGAGCCGCATGGAGTAGATAGTATGCGGCTGTGATCGGTGGCCGTACAGGCTGTCTGCATGCGGCTGGTATGTGTAGCCGTACAAGCTGTCTGCATACGGCTATCCTTTGTAGCCGCATGAACTTTCTGTATGCGGCTAGAAGTCATGGCCGTGCAGGCTGTCTGCATGTGGCTGGAAGTTCTGGCCGCATGGGCTTTCTGTATGCGACTGACTTTTGTGGCCGCATGAGTTTTCTCTATGCGGTTGACAGTTGCGGCCGCATGAGCTTTCCCCATGCGGTTAACGCCCTTATGCGGCTTGGATTTTACAGAGTTCCTCTTTGCCCCTGCAAGTCCAGCATCATAGTATTTTCTTCTGCTGGACTTGGGGACAGCAGAGTCCTCTGTGGTCTGAAGTGGGGCCGCACTCGAGAATTCTCCACTGTCTCGGGCAACAGAGAGTACTTCTTCGAGAGCTTGGAGAGGAGCGAATGATTTGGGTCCCCACTCCCTACGGTCCTTCTTCGTGCGGGCTCGCCGCTGGACCGGGCCAGCGCTCTTGTCAGAGAGCATTTCTTCAAACGCCTGTTGGTCGAACCGGGTGACCGACATTTGTTGAGTGGAGCCAAGTTTGGCTGCGTCTGATTGTGTCACCAACTCCTCAGCCGTGGAGAAGTTAGTCCACAGCAGAGTTGCTATCGTGTTTGCCATTGATTATAAAAGAACAGAACAATTATATGGGAGGACTGGACTTTTACTTCACAACACAAACTCGCTCGTACAAAGAAAGCCTAGGGACGAAAACATAGGTACAGCAATCTAAGTACGATTGTTTAGTTTTGATTCTGGGGGTGACGATAGAGGCTCGGGAAAGCGACGGCAGCTCTGCCTTACTCCTTGGACGATCGGACGTAGCCTTGGATCTGATGAAGAAATACTCTCAGGATGGAAAGACTCTTCTGTGCGCGCCTTTGTCTCTCTGTTTGTCCAGCCGGGTGTAGAGGATCTCTTTTACAAGGGAATGGCACCTTGCTATATTTTTTTCGGGATCCGATCCTTCTGTAAGGGAATGGCACCTTGCTATTTATAGGAGTGGGGTGTGATCATTAGGGTTTGCAATGATTCCCTCCTTGAAAAGTCGGCGGCCAATCATCTGGGCCATTAACCTTGATTGCATTACATCTGGGCAATTGATTCTTGATTGCGCCAAATCGGTAGAGGTAATTAATGCTGATTGCACTGAATTCTCATAATTTGTCATGACAAGCTCGGATCTTCCGCCACGTGTCCCATTTGCTTAATCACAACAAATCTAATTTAATTTGAGTAATAATGGTGATTGCACTAAATCTGGTTGTCAGAATTTACGAGTAGCCATAACTCCGAGGGGATAAGACAGCCACGTGTCTCAACTTGTCATGAGGATCGCCACGCGTCTCACCGTCATAAGCGGGGCGTCTGCCAGAGTCGCATGAGTGCGGTCTAAGTGAACCGCATACGGATGACCCCCAAGTCCTAGCCGCATAAAGGTAACCGCCGCATGGGGGCAGCAGCTTCGTGAAGGAGGCGGGCGCATGAAGGAGGTAGCCGCATGAAGCGGGCAGCCACATGAAGGAAGCAGCCGTATGAAACGGACAGAGGCATGAAGGACGCAGCTGCATGAAGTGGGCAGCCGCATGAAGGACGCAGCTGCATGCAGCGGGCAGCCGCTTGAAGTGGGCAGCCTCATGAAAGAAGCAGCCGCATGAAGCGGGCAGCCGCATTAAGTGGGCAGTCGCATGAAGGACGCAGCCGCATGAAGCGGGTAGCCGCATGAAGGATGCAGCCGCATGAAGTGGGAAGCCGCATGAAGGACGCAGTCGCATGAAGCGGGCAGCCGCATGAAGGATGTAGCCGCACGAAGTGGGCAGCCGCATGAAGCGGGCAGCCGCATAGGGGTACTTGGGACTTGACGGATCCTGCCAAAAAAGATTTTCTTCTTTTCCCAAGAAGCACGCCATCATCATTCCAGCTTTTATGTCAGAGCTGTCATTCATTGTGTCAGAGCTGTCATTCATTGCGTCGGAGCTGCCGTCAGATCAATTAATTGGGAGGCAGCTTTATGGCCGGCTGAAGAAGTGGGCAGCGTATGGCCACGTGTCTTTGTCTGAGCCGCATGGAGCTATTGGAAAGTCTATAGCCGCATAATGTTCTGAAGGATTCCCGAGCCGCATGAGGCTCCCTCTGTTTGGAGCCGTATGGACTTTTCTTGTCCTTTTCCATGCTTCTACACATATGTGCCTTACTTTGACCCGATCAAGTGCTTCGACTAATGAAGCATTTATTGAGCAGAACAGGAGTAGGCGATCAACCCCACTCTAGTTGGAGGAAGAGCTCTCCAAAGCCCAAGGAAGAGTACCGCAATTCTGAGGCTAAAGGAGCAGCTTTCAACACAACCAGAATGGGCAACACCCCACTCTTGCAGGAGGAAGAGCTCTCCAAAGCCCAAAGAAGATGGGGGCACCATAATTTTGATCTGTGGCTCTTCTAGCATAACGGAGACAGGGCTTGAACATCCCAATCTTTGGATGCAACAGGCACCTTCCGCTGCCTCAGAAGCCCTCGACATCGACTTTTGGATGTAGCAGTCACCTTCACGAGCATGAACGAAGACAAGTCGTCGCATCTTCACCCTCGAGAGCATCTTGTCAACAGAATGTGCTCAAGCCAAGAAGTTTATTCGGGAAGACGTGAGAGAACGAGAAGCAAACTCTCTCCTTGCCACTATTTATAGGCCGGGCAAATCAAACCCATGTGCCAAGTGGTGGGCTCTCCGAATCCCGTGCAATGAATTTGCATTTATGGTGATGAACCTGACGCTTTGAATTTGGCCAAGTCAAAACAGCTATTTAAATTACTTAAAGAACACAAAAGTCGGACCAATAAAGGCACGTCATACAAAAGGATGCGCTGGTCAGACACCGTGCATCCTGCAGACGCGCCAGTCGCTACCAAACGCCCTGTATGGATGTGCCCAACTAAGCACAGATCCATGCGTCCTAATTAACATGGACCCATGCGTCCATTTCGGCTCGTCACCCATCAAGCAATTAATGCTCAAGTGACAGAGTTGGCAGCACGTCCCCCGAGGACTGGACAGTTAGCAGCTTTTCAGAAGATGAAGCGTCGCTGACATCAGCATCACCATTACTTTCCTCCGATGGATACGACCCACGTGGCCGACCTACCACTCAGATGTGCCTCAGCGGCCATGCGCCTGAAGACTCGCATGCTCCTCAAAAGCCTTGTGCCCAGACTGGTTCGTGACTCCTGAAGGTTGTGAACCAAAGTCTTCTCATGCACCCAATTCTAGGCGCATCCTATCAGATCACTCTCCACCAAATCTGAGATCTTTGAACAATGAGCATGCGCCACATGTCCTTTGACTCAATTCAGCCTATAAAGGGGTACTAATCACCCAAGATCTCAGCAACTGAAAGATCCTCTTCCCTGCTATGTGTCAGCTCATAAATGCTGCATGAAGGATTCAACCCACAAATGATGGTGCATCATCCATGCACCTCCCGCAGCTTCAACCACATGGCTTCCCCACGTATAGGCGCATCCTACATGTGTGCGAATGAGCAGCCAGCCTTCAAACAATAAATAGAGAGATCATTTTCTTCTTACGGACCACGTGATATACATACGTATACAGACAGAAAAAGGCATCAGAGTTATCATCCACCAAGATCGGAAGAGACACTCAACATCTTCTTCCCATTTGCAAACTCCAGCACCCAGAGCAACTCAGATCTTCAGAGAACCGAGAACCGTCGTCAGATCGTCAACGGAGTCAACGCATTACCACTCGCTCCATCGACACAGGGACCCAGATAAACAAAAGTGTTCTCCTAGGACTACATCTAAGTCCTACATTATAACACTATTCTGTTTGTAATTAAAATTGCAATAAAAAGATTTTAATGGCAAATAAGTTGGCGACTGTGCTGGGGACCTCTTTCTCCTCCACCGAGAAAGCTGTGTCGCAATCCGACGACGTGAAGATGGGCTCCTCCCACAAGACGCTGGTCGTACGCCTCAATCAACAGGCGTATGAGGAGTTTATCTCTGAAGGTAGCACAAGTCCTTCGAAGCGGCTGCCAAAGCCGAAGAAGACTCGCCAAGTCTGGGTGCGCAAGGTCGAGGCCCCTGGCACCACCACTGAAGGATGCGCCGATGTAGTCCACCCTTCTCGCTGACGTCCTCAGCAGCCAGGATGCGCCAACCGGTGTAGCGTATCCCTCGAAAAGGCGTGGTGCTGACCACATTCCCCAGCCATCTCCTTCTCAGACAAGGAAGATGCACCGACGGAGCAGGGGCGCATCTAACGCCCTGCACAGTAACTCTGATGCATCATAGAAGGCTTCTGTCTTTGACAGACTCACTCGTTGTCGTGGCAAGGAGAATTTGGACTCTGAGTACTATGCACCCCAGCGGGCTGGTACGAAGAAGTCTAAGGCAGCACGGGCCATACGCCTCAAACATGTTATGCCGGCGGCAAACCAAAAGCATGCGCTCACGATCATGCGCGCTGCTGATGGTAAGCTGTATAAGGTCGACTCGGGTGCTTCTGTGCCAGAAACGAGCCGACATTCAAAGTCCTTGCATCACTTGGGCGCATCTGTTGCGTTCGCTACCAAGTCGAGCAAGGCAAACTCTGTGGTCTTGAACCCCAGCGCCTACATAGGATGTGCGTCTGTGGCTGGTTCAAGTCACTATAAATATTATACCCGACTACTGAACTGAGCGCGTCTTCTGCGTTGGTTCAAGCGGCATAGCATTCACCTGACCACCCCGGCACTTGGCCTTGCCATACGCCTGATGGGGGTGTGAAGGTGGCACTCTCACTTGACCACCCCGACTCTTGGCCTTGCCATGCGCCTGATGGGGGTGTGAAGGTGACACTCTCCTCCAATGATTTGCGTAATTTGATCAGTCACAAGCACCGATCAGGAGAGTTGACTGACAAGCACAATGCGCCCCTCACAGTGCACACCTGTGCTGTAGTCACCATCAACTGTTGTTGCAAAATAGCAGTCCCACCACTAAGGCAGTCTGTGTTCCAGTGGCTGCAATCAGCAACACCCCTCCAACGTCGCCTCGACAAGAAGATGTCGATTGAAGAGGAACCAGAACTAAAGGTTGCTTCATGCAACGTAATCTCTAACTCCTCGTCAATCCGAAAGGCGACTGGCAATTCCTAGTCCTCATCCAAAAGCCAGCCGAGGAAGACCAAGACAACTGTCCCGTCCTCTGAAGTGTTTGAAGGCACTCGGGGGAGAAAGAAGATCTCGAAGGAAGCTGGGGGTAGTCAAGCCCTTGTTGATCCTCCTTCTGAAGACGAAGACGTCCTCCAGAGCACAGCTGGAGGTAGCCAAGTCCTTGCCTATCTTCATCCCCAAGACGAAGATATTCCCCAGAACATAGTTGGGGGTCGTCAAGATAAAGCTCCAGGAGAAGCGGCGCCTCTACAAGAGAGCGAGGCTGAAAACGAGGCTTCAACTGATCCATCCACTTCCAGCCATGTTATGACAGTATACATGACTGGAGGTGATACAGAGTCAGATGCGCCGCCAGCAGACCTCGTCCAGCGCATAGATTCTTTGGAAGGGGGACTCAAAATCCTCTCTGCCTCTATGTAAACACTGACTCAAGCAGTGTTTGAGATACGATCAGCCTTGGCCAGGGTACCTTCTACCGGTCCTGATCCAGGGGCCAATGGAGAATCAAGTGTACCCCTTCAACGGGTATCCTTGGATACAGATCGCCATGAAGCACCTCGGACGTCAGAGCCGTTAAATGCTCAACTCCAGGCTGTACCACCTTCCCCGACTCCCAGCTCCACGGAAGACGTGGTTGAGATGATAAGGGATTTGCGTGAGCGCTTCGAGTCCAAGAACAGACAGGAGGAGCGCCAGAAAATCAGAATTCCATAACCATACCCTCTCGAATAGAATAAAGTGGTTTATCCTCCCAAATATAAACCACAAACATTGACGCCATACGACGGGAAGGTCTCTCCACGCCGCTATCTGAAGGAAGAAGCGCTACTCACCAGCATATCTGTAGGGGCGTTGAAAGGAGTGGCTTACGACTGGTACTGTAGTCTCCCCGACAACTCCATATCTTCCTTCGATGACTTTACACGTCTCTTCCTCGATTTTTTCTACGATAGAGGGAAGGACATGACAATGGCATCCCTCATAGAGATACGTAAGAAGGAGAAGGAAATAGTTCGAGCATTCATCGAACGGTTCCGACAAGCCTGCTTCAGACTGCCCTCGGGCATGCCAGAACATGCACTCCTCTCCTCCTGTAGCATGAACATGCTACCTGTGATCAAACTCTGGCTCAACTCCACTCCTCCTCCTGAATGGAGTTTATTGATCATCGAGGCCGAAGCAGCAGAAAATAAGGGGTCCAATGCTCGTCTTCTGGGGGTAAGTTTCCCTGCCTTTGAGGACAAGGGAAAACAGCCTGCAGCGAACAACCCTGGACGAGAGACGAAGGGGAAGCAGGCATTGACTGTCAATGCCTCCAAAGGTGCATCAGTACCTACTCAGAATCCTCCACTTGCACCAAGGCCAAAGGAGGTTTATTCTTTCAACGATGAAGACACCTTACAACTCTTCGAGATATTGAAACAGGGTGACAAGATCAAGTTACCGGACCCAAAACGTCCTGATGAGGTTGGGAGAGTGGACAATCCGAGGTACTGTCATGACCATCGGTTTGTCGGACATCCAACTAAGGACTTCTACGTCCTCAAGAATTACATCCAGCGCATGATCAATGCGGATGTCATCTCCATCGACTACGAGGAGAAAACGGTCTCGGCTAACCTAGTGTAACTCCAATTTGGCACCTTGCCACCAACCACAACACATGATGGCGTCGTCCCCATCCCAAAGGCAACAATGGAGGTGGTTAACCTACCACCTACTCATGACAACGTGAGTGGACTCATCCCACTCACCACATCTCGGGAAGAGGTTTTATGGGTTCACCCTGACCTCGTCTCTGAAGTTACTCAACCGGAGGTACGCTCTGCCTCCAAAACCAAGGACAGGAAGGTCAAGGCTTGCCGTATGGTCTCTTCCTCTGCGGAAGAGTCATTTCCTGTACAGACGTGTTTATATCAGAATGTTCAACCTGACGAAGCTGCCTTCGAGGTGGTACCTCCCTGCACCGTCCCTACTACCCAGGAAGAAGGCCCATCCAGGCCTCCAGCAGCCAATAAACAGAAGCAGGTAGAGGCCCGTTTCGACAAGCCTTTACGAAGGGAAAATGCTTCGGGGCTAGCCAAGCCCCACAACTTCGATATACTGGCACAACTTGCCGGTACTCCTGCCCGCCTATCTCTATTTGAGCTTTTTCGTCTTTCCAAAGACACCCGCGAAGCTCTCTGTGAAGCCTTGAAGGATGCTGAGTCCTTCATCAGTCAGGTCAAGCAGCCTGAGGATACGGCGACCACATGTGCGTACTGCTATTGTACGGATGAAGTTATCTCCAACATAACCTTCACCCAATAAGACATGCTGCTCAAACACAACCGACACAACAGGCCACTGTATTATACAGGGTATGTCGGTTCTATCAAGGTGAAGCAGATTCAGATCGATCAAGGGTCTTCCTTCAGCATCATCCCAAAGACGCTGCTCTCAACACTGGGATCCTAATGTACCATCTAGCGCCTTCCAACACTACAATCAGCGGTTTTAATGCTAGCAAAAGTGAACCGCTGGGCAAAATATGGCTAAAATGTCAAATCGGTAACCTCCTAACTGAGGTGACTTGCTATGTCGTGGATGCTGACGTCAACTACAACCTCCTACTGGGTCGTCCGTGGCTGCATGAGTACATGGTGGTGCCATCTACACTCCACCAATGTATGAAGTACGTGTCCACCAAAGACATCATCCGGATAGAGTTCGCGGACGTTGACCCTTTCAAGGGGGTCGAAGCCTACTTCACTGATTCTACCCTGTACAAGTCGCCCGACAAAGGAGAAGCCAATGATGCTGACGATGAAGCAGAAACGACAGCGGAGCCGGACATGGAGCCAGAGATGATTCCCGACGCTCCTTTGAAAATTCGACTCAAAAGAAAACTGCCTCAGATGCTGTCTTCCATGACCATCAAGCTACCTGGAAAAGCACCGACTTCTCTAGGTAGGGCACCTACCGAAGCTCCCTTGAAGATACGGCTCAAGGGACGACCTGCTCAAACATCGGCTCCCCTTGTGGCAAAACTACAAGGGAAGGCACCAATCACTGAAGGCGCAGTTGAGGCACCTCTGAAGGTGCGTCTTAAAGGCAAGCCTCCGCAATCATCCGTCTCATCCAAGCTGCCAGAGAAGGCTCACATAGCCCTCTCGGACCCTGAGGTCAAAGCTGTGGTGGACTCTCCCGAACCAACCCCAGTACTCACAGATGAAGAGCTAGGGGAGTACATATCTGCTGATACAGATGCACCTTCTCTGGACAATGTAATCCCGCGGGACAAAATCTCGTATTTCATTAATAATAGTGTCTTTTAATTATTCTAGTCTTCCACATTGGAATGCCATGTATACATTAGATAACGCTCTACGGTCATTACAAACACAAATAACGATCGTTAATCATGTAAATCGAGTAATCCCGTCGTAAGGAGTCTGTTTCGTAGTCCCACCGCGGAATCGAGACGAAGAATCTATCATCTTCGACAAAGTTGAGCATCATCAAGACCTCCCGCCACTCGAGCAAGAACCAGATACCGGCAGAATACAAGTCTATCGGTACACGGACAAGGCAAAGTACCTCATCCAAAAGATGGGTTACGATCTAAAAAGCAACAGAGGCCTGAACTACGACTAGGGTCTACGTCTTCATCTCCGGCTTCCAACACCTAAAGGAAAGCCGCAGGACTACTATCATCGAACTCGACGGGGGGTGGGCTATGTCACGCCGCAGGCAACTCCAGAGAGTTCGGAGGCAAAAGAAGTAGAACATTCTCATTCGTCTGAAGCATCAACTTGGGATTCCGATACCAGTATCGGCTCAGTCTTCAAGAAGGTGCTATCAGTCAACATGGCATCTGCACAATCTCAAAAAGATGAAGGCAAAGACCAAATGTCGAAATTCTTCGAGGAAGAACCTTGGGCTCAACGCCTAGGAGCACAGTGGGAGTCTCGTTTTGAATTACGTGAACCCCCTACAGAAGACGAAGTCGAACAGATCGACCTTGGGGATGGATCTTCTTTTAAACCCATATTCGTCAGCAAGAGTCTAAAGGGACCAGACCGAGAATCTTTAATCCAACTGGCTAAAGAATATATCGACGTCTTCGTCTGGAGCTACGAAGATATGCCGGGACTTGATCCCCAGATCGCGATGCATAGGCTTAACATATTACCTGATGCCAAGCCTATAGAGCAACAACAGCGACGTTTTTGTCCTGACATCATGAACGCTATCGATCAAGAGGTAGACAAACTCCTGACCAGCGGGTATATCCGTGAAGAACAACACCCGGATTGAGTGGCCAATGTCGTCCATGTCACCAAAAAGAATAAGAAGATACGAGTCTGCATCGACTTCAGTGATCTCGATACTGCTTGTCCAAAAGATGAATTCTCGCTTCCGATCACCGATGTAATGATCGATAATACATGCGGCTTCGAACGCATGTCTTTCATGGATGGGTATTCGGGCTACAACCAGATCAAAATGTTCCCTGATGACGCAAAACACACGTCATTCAGGACACCGGAAGGGATTTTTTGCTACATAGTAATTCCCTTTGGCTTAAAGAACGCTGGTGCTACATACCAACGAGCTATGAGTACCATCTTCCATCAACATCAACGTAAAGCAGTCGAATGCTATGTTGATGATATCGCTTTCAAGCGCCGTCTTAGGGGTGATCACCTACAAGACCTAAAGACAGTCTTCGATCTCATACGAGCGCATCAATTCAAGATGAACCCCGCAAAATCCTTCCTTGGAGTTTCTAGCAGAAAGTTCTTGGGCTTCATTATCACGACGAAAGGCACTCATATCGATCCCGATAAGACCAAAGCCATCCTTGACATGGACCCTCTAAGGAATCTTTGAGAACTTCAAGGCCTGCAAGTGCATACATCCGAAGGTTTATAGCAAACCTTTCTGGAAAATGTCAACCTGTCAGCCAGCTCATGAAGAAGGGAGTCTCCTACGTCTGGACAGAGGAATGCCAGAAAGCTTTCGATGATATCAAGGCTTACTTGACGAGCCCGCCAGTCCTGGTGGCACCTGCCTCAGGCAAACCATTTCTCCTCTACGTCCGTGCCATGGATCATTCCTTCGGCGCTCTGCTGGCTCAGAACAGCGATGCAGGCTACGAGCAAGCTATCTACTACCTCAGTAGGACACTGATCAGGGCCAAACACCGGTACAACCCCGTTGAAAAGGAGTTTGGCTTTGGTGTTCTCCATCCAGAAGACTCGCCATTATGTCTCGGGCCAGACAATTCATGTCATCTCCCGAGTCAATCCGCTCAGGGTTCTCATGACGAAGCCAGGATCATTGAACTCTCGGCTAGCTATATGGGCGATCCTGTTGACGCCGTACAAATTGGTGTTCGTCCCCCAAAAAGCCATCAAGGGTCAAGCTCTGGCCGACTTGTAGCCGCGCACCCCATCCCAGAGTCCTCCAGACTCTATGAAGACATCCCGGATGAGGTCCAAGAATCAAACATCACCGAAGAAAGCTCCGTCTGGCGGATGTTTTTCGATGGCGCTTCAAGAATAGGCCCTAAAGGCCAAATCATCACCGGAGTGGGGGTAGTCTTTGTCTCCCCCGATCAGCTGGTCATCCAGATTGCTTACCCCTTTTGAAGTCGTGCTCCAACAATGTTGTCAAGTACAACGCTCTCATCATGGGACTCCAGCTGTTGCAACAGCTTCGGGTGGATCATCTAGAAGCCTACGATGACTCAAAACTCGTCGTTAACCAGATCAGAGGGCAATACGAAGTTCGCCATGAAGATCTGGTTCCTTACCATGAAGTTGCATTGAACAATATTTTAACCTTCACCAAGTTCTTCATTGAAAACGTACCTCGGTTACAAAACCTGGAGGCTGACGCTCTGGCTGGCCTCGCAGGCTCATTGACAATACCCCTCGGGACTCAATACTACGTCACGGTAGTTGGTCGAGACTTGGTCTGTCCTAAAAATAACCTATGCTCACAAATGGACCATGCCATGTCAACAAGTGCTGGTGTTAATGTCCGAGACTGGAGATTTCCGTTCATCGACTTTGCTGTCTACGGTATTCTCCCAGAAGACCCGAAAGAAGCCGTCTCAGTCAGGAGGCGTTACCTTCGATTCTATTACGATACAGCTACTAAAATGTTGTACCGACGCTCCTACGATCGACTTCTCCTTCGATGCATGTCCAACAAAGAAGTAGCCGAAGCCCTTCGAGAAGCTCATGACGGAACTTGGGGGGCTCATCAACCTGGGCCTAAGTTACAGATCGACTACGACGCATGGGTTACTTCTGGCCAACCATGGCAGCTGACGCCGTCGACTATGCTAAAAAGTGCCATGCTTGCCAGCTTCATGCCGACTTCATCCATACACCATCTGAACCACTATATCCTACGGTCGCCTCCTGGCCCTTTGAAGCTTGGGGCATGGACATTGTGGGACCTATCACCCCTCCTTCATCGAGGGGACACCGCTTCATCCTAGCTATCACTGACTACTTCTCCAAATGGACAGAAGCAGTTCCACTGGCAAAAGTGAAAAGCTCTAGGGTAATCAGTGTCATCAAGCATCATGTCATCTACCATTTTGGGGCACCCCGTAGGATTATCCATGACAACGCTCCACAGTTCATCAGCCATATTTTTAGCAGATTCTGTGACAAAAATTGCATTCAGAATGTGGCATCAACCGCCTATAATCTAGCAGCAAACGGATTGGCCGAGGCTTTTAACAAGACTATCGTCAGGCTACTCAAAATGGTCGTGTCATCCAACAAACGCGACTGGAACGAAAAGCTCGGCAAATTCCTTTGGGCCTACCGTACAACGGTACGGACTCCGACGGGCAACACACCATTCTCCTTAGTCTTCGGGAGCGAAACGGTACTGCCTCTCAAAATCCAGATACCCTCACTCCGTGTAGCGATCACAAATCAACTAACAGAAGAAGACAATCAACGTCGCCGTCTGTGAGAATTGGAGGCACTTAACAAAAAAATGTCTTCTAGCTCAACAGCGCATCGAACTCTATCAAGCCCGTATATCACAGGCTTTCAACAAGAAGGTCAAGCAGAGGACTTTCCAAGTAGGCGACCTGGTTCTGGCAGTCAGGAGGCCGATGGTGTTGACTCATAAAATACCAGGAAAGTTCGATCCCAAATATGAGGGACCTTTCATCATAGAGACGGTATACTCAAACGGTGCTTACCGCCTCGCCCAATCAAACGGGGACTTGTTCATGATGCCCATCAACGGCAAGTTCCTAAAGAAGTATTACTCTTGACATCTTTCAGATATGTACTTTCATCTCTACCTAGCAAGGAAGTCAGTGGACCTGATCATCAGAGCTCACGTACACCGTCCTTTCAGAAAAATCCTATGCTTCTAGAACCCAGTTGTTCCATTGCATTCTATCTCCAATAGAAGGACAACTACGTCCACATTACCTCTGAGTTGCTCCTCTACGCCCTACAAAGCGAAATCTTACGCTCCGTAAGACTACGCTACCCATCATGTTTACCACGTCCACATTACCTCTGAGTAAACATTCCGTACAGACAACCCCTGTGTTGTCGTACATCGATCGCAGAACTTCCATTCCATATTACCTCTGAGTAGTTTCGTGTATCTCCCCAGAGTCACTCCTACCACGTCTATAACACCTCTGAGTAGGAAGATTCGGACATTTAAACCCCATATTTGCCACGTCCACATTACCTCTGAGCAAATATGTCGGTTCTCTTAAACTTATAATCTGTACCTGACAACCAAGGTGCGCAAAAGATAATAGGTCCACACAAATCACAGGTTCATGACAACAAAAGATGAACACACCACAAAATTCTTTATTTTTCATCTAAAAAGTAAAGGATTACATCCCCAGCATATAACAAAAAAAAGTGAGAAGACTACAAATCCCTAGGCATCATTGGGATTGGCGGACAGCTCTTCGATCCGATGCCTCAAGTCTGCAGCCCAGGTCTCTGCAGTCGCCAGGACCCGGCGTTCAGCTTCCTGCCGTATCATCTCCACAGCCTCGTGAGCCGTATCGTTCTCATGCTTGGCGTCCAACTCCTGTCGTTGGTGAGTCAGAAAAAGAATAGGGCGAGTAATAACCACATCTTCCTCCTTGGACGAGATGTGCTCAGCCTGGGCCCACTCAAGATCTAACATAAGTTGGGCCCTCTGGTCTTCTATGAGGCGATTCCTGACAGTAACCTCCGCTATACTTGTCTCCAATGAGGCCCGCAGCTCCATCTACTCCTGTATGGATTGAGACAGTCTCTCTACTGCAGCCTCAGCAGTGGCCACCTCGTCGTCCCAGATGGCCACCGTGGCCTGATATGACGACTCAACCTCAGCTATCAACTTCTTCTGTTCTACTTCTATCAGAGCGAAAAAGTTATTCCGCTGGATACTCTGTAGTTCCAAAAGACGCTGGTCGAGCTCAACTACCGACTCCTCTAGAGTTACAGCTATATGATGGTGGCCACGGTGCAAACGTATCAATCTAATGGAAGAGAGCGCCATGGCTTTCGCTGTCGCAAAACTCCCATTTGTATTCAGTACCGTTGATACGCCCTTCTGCAGCATCTTGTATACTGCTTCAACAACAAACTGAACGTACTTATCTGCATCAGCCAGCACTTGAGGCGTCATGAAAGAAGTTGCAGGAGGTACTATGGTAGACGGCGGGCCTGAAGAAGACCCACCAACTTCAATCTGCGCGGCTAAAACCTCGGCATCAACGGACTCTCCTTCAACAGGGGCTTGAACTTCGCCACTGGCCCGAGGAGCCAAGAGAAAGGAAGGAGTCGAGAGGGGCGTCCATATCGTACCCTAAGTAGGAGGAACAACTGGGGGTTCCAGCAAACCCTTACTCTTCTGAAGCTCGGAGGGACCACCGACGTCAGGGGCTATCTCCTCCGTCTCCAACACACTATCAGCAGGCCGTATGGGACCTTCCCCCTCTGGCAAAGCAGCGAGATCAGTACTTATTTCCTGACTCGGCTCCCTTGGAGTCAGGCTCGACGGACGAGTCTCATCTTCCACACCGAATTCCTCCACGAGGATAGAATATGTCGCTACCTCCCGATCGGCAGCCACCTCAGCCTCCGCTGCTGAGTCTGGGGTAGGGCTCGGCAACACTGCAGCTGACCTCCCCTCATCATGACAAGGAGGGGAATCAGCCCTCTCATCTGTTTCAACCATGTCTGTTGCTCCTACAACAGGCTCACTCATCTCTGAAGGAACGTCATCTGAAGAGGACGAACTCCACTCCACTTCCTCATCTGGAAGCTCCGTATCTGCTGGGTCCTCAATGCCAGAGGCCCCCATGGCAACTTGCACCCTCCCGGGAACTGCTGTATCCTCAGCTTCCTTTCCAACATAATCTGGAGATACTAAAATCTCCGTAGGAACGACATTGTCAGGATTCTCTTCCATGGAAGATGTTACAATCGGAGGAATCCGCTCGTCAGAAGAGCACGCCACCTCTTTCGGTTTACTTACGCCTAATTTCGAAACCCGAGTTTTCTTCTTCAGTGGTTCCTTCAAAGAGAAAGCATATGTCACAAAAATGACAGAATGAGCCAGACTATGGGGGACGTCTTTACCTCAACAGGAACTGATTCCATTGGCATTACAGGCGGCACTCCCGTAGCTCCTACCTTTGGAGTCGTTGCTTTTCTCGGCCTTTTTGGTGCAGATGAACCGGCTTCTGCGTCAGTCCGCCTCTTCCCAGCTGGAGGATCTTCCCGAGTGCCTCCCGTTGACGTTGTAGCAGCAGCCCGATATTCAGCCAACTCTGGTGGACGATATGACCGTATTGCCGCCAACATGTTTTTCGTAGCCTCTAGCTGAGTTCCAACGAGGAAACTAGTCTGCATGTCATATCCAGAAGACACAGTATTCATGGCGCAATACAGCTTAACAGCCGAATAAAGGATTTGTGGCCGAGGGTTGTCAACTGGTGTATTAAAACGAACCCCAGTGCACCCAGAATTGTAATATTGCAAACCCCGGGCTCCATCCAGTAAACTTCCAGCAAACCCCAGACTGTTACTGGGATTCCGTAATATTAGCTGGGTGTAACCAAACTGGCGAGCAAACCGGCTCGACAAATACGGCTCCAGATAACTCTTATTCTGGTTACGGTAGACCAAGTGGGAAGGCCGAATACTCTGCAACCAATGAAACCCCTATTTCGACAGAGTGATCGCATCCTCAGCGGAGTCTTCCAAATCTTGGTCAGCCTCAAAATCTTTGAAGATGGGACTGACCTTGACGATCTTCCACCCCTAAAGATAAGACAAAACTCTCCTACAGACGGGGACGCCGGTGTGCAGCCACTTCCTCTTATGGAAGCGACTGATAAAGGCGTCACCTTCAATATGATCATCTTCAGTACCCCGACTCATCACGTTTGGGTGATGCAGAATTAACCATCCCATCAGATAATGGAATGGTAGCTTGGCTCGGGGAAGTTATCTTTTCTGTCCCTCTCATGGGCCACATCGTCAACAAAATCTCTCAAACCCTGCAGCAGGTTACACACAATCACGGGGAAGAGAGCCAAAGGGCGACCAAAAACCAGTTTCACTGCTGGCAAAATGAGGTTCCGGGTCACCCTCTCCACAGAGCCTGACCGACCTGAGAACACACAGTCCAGGAGCCATATCATCAAGTAGGCAGTTAATACTGCCTTGGACAACATCCGTTGCATGCAATGCCAGAAACAACTGTATACATCCTGGCTACTCTTATTTGAACGAGGAGCCTTCTCGCCTAGTCGGCTCATTTCGGAGGTTACTTCCGCGGGCTTCAGTCCCTGCAGAGTCGTAAATCGAATCATCGTAGAGTCCGCCAGGTCCTGCTTGAAGACATAATCTCTCCAAGTAGTCACATGAGGCTGTGACTTGCCTTTGTCCTTCCGTTGCATCAGATAATGATGAATCGCCACCTCCTTGAAAACAGCCATCATCTGCGGGTCCTTCTCTTCCAGAATAAGGATCTCTTCACTTGTTGGGAAATATTTCTCATACGGTTCCGAGCCCCAGGGAAGCTTAGACACCTCGTACATCTCATGGAGAGCCAATCCTAACTCCTCCACCGGAGTAAAGAAAGTGCCAGTCTGGGTATTGAACATTTCCAGGAGTACAAGGAACATATGCTTGTTGAGGTCCACGCCTTCCTGTGTGGCACGGATAGCGGCAGTCAGCCCAATCTCTTTAAGCTCAGCCTTGAGCTTCGACAAAACCCAAAGGGTCAGCTTGTCCCACTTTGGCACGTGACACCAACCTTCAACCCTAAAACCACCTTTCGGATACATAACCTTCGATGTTGGCATCCGATTTGCAAAGGTCGAAGCACCAAAGCAATGGTGTCATTAGGGACATCACTATAAAGGCTCCCAAAGCGTAAAGTTCGACAACTGAACGAGGTCCCGGCTCGTGAGGCGGCCAAGATATCCCTTTGATTCGAAGTAACATCAATCGAAAGGGTGCCCCCCACTGCCCCTCCTTGAGAAGGAGTAAGTTTCCATAGCATCCTTCTATTGGAAGCCAAACGGTAGAAGGCCGTCAGCGGCAATTGACGTTCAAGCTGCCGCATATACAGAACCATGCCCTTCACAGAGAAGAACAAGTCCTCCTTGATCTTCAGTACCTTCGCCTCGGTGGAGGTCAAGCGGTCACCAAACAGAAAGGCAGGTTTCAAGAAAGTCGCATCCTCGGACTCAGCAAATTTTTGTTTGCCGCTCTCCATCATACTCTGGAAAAAACATGCGACTGATCCCGGATTTGTAATATTCTCTCGAAAGGTTGATTCAATAGGATGGCAGTCTTCGCAAGGTTAATAACATCCTCATCGAAATTAACCCCCATTTGGCAAAGAGAAGCATCCAAAAGGACTTCATTCAGCAAAGGGATAGTCATCGACACTGACATAGCAAAGACAAAATTCAGGCAACATAAGGACTTTAAGAAGACAAAGTATTGGGTGTGTCACGCAGCCTGGCGCAGCATCAGGGTCTAAACCCATGCGCGTCAGCAGAGAAGCTTCGGCGCATCATTAGGGTCTAAACCCATGCACGTCAACAGTAAAGCTTCGGCACATCATCAGGGTCTAAACCCATGCGCGTCAGCAGTGAAGCTTCAGCGCATCATCAGGATTTAAACCCATGTACGTTAGCAGTGAAGCTTTGGCACATCATAAGGGTGTAAACCCATGTGCGTCAGCAGTAAAACCTCGGCGCATAATCAGGGTCTAAACCTATGCACGTCGATGGAATAGCCTCAGCGCATCATCAGGACAGAAGTCTATGCGTGTCAGCGATAAAGAGTTAGGGCACAGCAACATGATGCAACTCATCCATGTGCTCCAGACTCGTCTAAAAAGTTAGGAGATCACACCCACCCGTCACCGCAGGCCGAACATCAGCCGGAGTCTCAATGGCGGCGGGAGTGTCCTCCTCGACGAACTCCGCAGGCTTCTTCCCTTTGCCAGTACCACCGCGAGGAGTCTTGGGAGCCATCTCGGGAAAAGAAGTTAGGGTTTTGAGAAGAACTCTAGAAAAGAAGAAAGCAAAGAGAAGAATAACTCTCTCTCTCTCCATCAAATGCCTATTTATAGGCTTGGACATACGCGAAAACCGATAAAGAGTGACGTCAGCCATCGCTTGGGGTTCTGCGAAATGATAACTGCAAATAATCCAAAAAGATCATCATTAATCTTTTTTGATTACTTTGAAGCGTTATCATTTGAATTAACTGAGAGGAGCATGTGCCCCTCACTGATGCGCGGAGTAATCATGCGCCCGAACAGTCATGTGCCCCGTTGAAGACACCACCATGCTTCTTATTCAAAGTATTCCAAAACTTGACAAAAAAGTTTTGAAAACTTTGAAGGGGGTCTTATAGAAGCATGGAATTTCAGGGCGCATCTATGTGCCAGAATTCCTATGCGCTCAAATACTTCTCAGAACATGCACCAGGGAACTCAAACGAAATACTTGGCACAGCAAGATAGCAAAAGTATAGACAGCAAAAGAAGATTATTATTTCATATAAAAGTCTATTACATGTCTAAAGAAAGGCTTTACAAAAGAGAACTTCTACAAAAAAAAGATCCTAAGACTACAGCCAGGTGCAGCAAACTGCCATGCGCCTCCTCCAGGTGCATCATCAGTCAGGCGTATCACTTCAGCGTTTCAGTCAGACGCATCTCATCAGCGTCTCAATGAGCATCATGAAGTTTCAGCATATGCGCCTTACTTCGACCAGATCAAGTGCTTCGACTAAAGAAGCATTTATTGAGCAGAACAGGAGTGGGCGATCAACCCCACTCTAGCTGGAGAAAGAGCTCTCCAAAGCCCAAAGAAGAACACCACAATTCTGAGGCTAAAGGAGCAGCTTTCAACACAACCAGAATGGGCAACACCCCACTCTTGCAGGAGGAAGAGCTCTCCAAAGCCCAAGGAAGATGGGAGTACCATAATTCCGATCTGTAACTCTTCCAGCATAATGGAGACAGGGCTCGACTCCGACTTTGGATGCAACAGGCACCTTCCGCTACCTCAGAAGCCCTCGACTCCGACTTTTGGATGTAACAATCACCTTCACGAGCATGAACGAAGATAAGTTGTCGCATCTTCACCCTCAGAAGCATCTTGTCAATAGAATGTACTCGAGCAAATAAATTCATTCGAGAAGACGTGAGAGAACGAGAAGCAAACTCTCTTCTTGCCACTATTTATAGGCCGGACAAATCAAACCCATACGCCAAGTGGCGGGCTCTCCGAATCCCGTGCAATGAATTTGCATTTATGGTGATGAACTTGACGTTTCGAATTAGGCCAAGTCAAAACGGCTATTTAAAGCACTTAAAGAACACAAAAGTCAGACCAATATAGGCACGTCATGCAAAAGGATGTGCCGGTCAGATACCGCGCATCCTACAGACGCGCCAGTCGCTACCAAGCGCCGTGTATGGATGCGCCCAACTAAGCACAGATCCATGCGTCCTAATTAACATGGACCCAGGCGCCCATTTCGGCTCGTCACCCATCAAGCAATTAATGCTCAAGTGATAGAGTTGGACGCACGTCCTCCGAGGACTGGATAGTTAGCAGCTTTTTCAGAAGACGAAGCGTCGTTGACATCAGCATCATCATTACTTTCCTCCGACGGTTACGACCCACGTGGCCGACCAACCACTCGTATGTGCCTCAGCGGCCATGCACCTGAAGACTCGCATGCGCCTCAAAAGCCGTACGCCCAGACTGGTTCGTGACTCCTGAAGGTTGTGAGCCAAAGTCTTCTCATGCACCCAATCCCAGGAGCATCCTATCAGATCACTCTCTACCAAATCCGAGATCTTTGAGCAACGGGCATGTGCCATGTGTCCTTTGACTCAATTCAGCCTATAAAGGGGTGTTAATCACCCAAGATCTCAGCAACTGAAAGATCTACTCCTCTGCAACGTGTTAGCTCACAAATACAGCTTGAAGGATTCAACCCATAAATGATGGTCCATCATCCATGCGCCTCCCGTAGCTTCAACCACGTGGCATCCCGACGTATAGGCACATCCTACATATGCGCGCATGAGTAGCCAGCCTGCAAACTATAAATAGAGGGATCATTTCCTTCTTACGGACCACGTGATGTCCATACGTACACAGACAAAAAAGCATCAGAGTTATCATCCACCAAGATCGGAAGAGACACTCAACGTCTTCTTCCCATCTGCAAACTCCAGCACCCAGAGCAACTCAGATCTTCAGAGAACCGAAAACCGTCGTCAGATCGTCAACGGAGTCAAAGCATTACCACTCGCTCCATCGACACAGGGACCCAGATAAACAAAAGTGTTCTCCTAGGACTACATCTAAGTCCTACATTGTAACACTGTTCTGTTTGTAAATGAAATTACAATAAAAAGATTTTAATGGCAAACACGGCTGATTGCCTATATGAGTGAGCTGGCCTCATTGTGTAGGTAGGGTCATGTATATGAAGAAGCCTCCTACAGTCGGTGGAGTGTTCAGGGAAACATTGTTCCTGCCTTGAGAGTCCATCTTATCTGTAACAAGAAAACCACTTTAGCTATTGAATAATTTTATGCTGGATACAAGTCGAAGATTTTAATGAACAATCAAAGATAGAGATCAACAAGGAGCCAAGACACGTGGATGAGATCCTATGAGTCTAATCCTATTTGCAGGCTCACGACGGCACAGTGACGTAACCGAAGTGATTAACGTAGACCTGTATGGGCCACCAAAAAACTTGTCACGACCCGCACCCACTTTTTAGATACAAGACGTGTCCAAGCTCAGCCTACGTCGCAGTGTCGGTAGTAGAACGCTGTCTAATATACACAAGTCACGGCAATCTATTTATCTCATCCACAGAATAATAACGAATCAACCAAGATCAATGAAATACCAAAGAAACTGAATAATATAACTGAATGTATCCAAGATTCAATGTCACGTCCGGTGGACACAAATCCACTACCAATTGACAGAAAGAAAAATAAATACATGAAATATACTATCTGAATACAACTGCTAATCGAGACAACTTCTACTGCAAGGCACTGTGGTCTGATGCTGACTCAACCCTCTCGTCTGCTCCTGACTCAAACTTGGCTAACCTGAAGAGATCATCAGGTCCTCTGAGTACTAGCAAGATACATAAAAATGAGCATTTCTAACAGTTTATCATGCATGGAGAAAATCCAGAATAAACATGTAAACTAAGCAATAAATAAAACACGAATCTGTACACTGACTACACATAAATGAACTGCTGAACGAGGACGAGAGAACTCATGTCAAGATGTCAACGGATAACCAAATCGAATACTCAAACCCTCGCCCCTAGTGTGGACTCGCAGGTTTGATCAACTACTAACCCTCGCCCCTAGTATTTGACTCGCAGGTTAGCTTCAAGAATCACCCTCGCCCCTAGTGTAGACTCGCAGGTATGGACCATACACTACTAACCCTCACCCCTAATGTGGACTCGCAGGTTAGCTTAAGACACAGATAACTACTAACCCTCGCCCCTAATATGGACTCGCAGGTTAGCTTCAGGATTTCAAGCCAAGGAGGTATAGCAGTTCAGTTTATGACTTTTTTGACCCACGATACGACTCGATCAAGGAAACAAGTGAACACGACCAATAAGACACCAAGCTAACCGTGAACATGGCCTATATAGCAATGATAAATATACAAACAGGATATAAAAAGTACATGTCAACAAATATGAGAAAAACTGAATAATAAAAGACAGTGCATGTAAATAAAGCTGTAAGAAAGTCAAGGTATACTTGCCTTAGGTCCTGAGCTGCTAGTAAGGTTCAAGTGCTGAATTAAGTCCAAGTAACCTATTTAATAGAGTTTACAGTGTCAACAAGGCAATGAAAGAATTTTGCAAAGATACTTACTCTCTAGCTAGATTTCTAGGCCATTTCTTATTTCTATTTTTAGTATTAGTCAAGATACCCACATCCCTTCTATTGATGCTAACTGATATATTGTGGCAACTATTACCTGTGTGTAATCAGGAACAATAGTGCCAACTGATACCTTACTTGGTTCCTATATCAGCAGCAGCTATTATTGCTATTTTACTTCGTTGGTCACTGTCTATACCCCTGGTCATGGGGCTATAACCCTTATTTGTGTATATAAATGCCTGTGCACCATCCTTTTCTAGTATTATGTTCAATAGTGATTATGTGGGTCCTGCACCTGCCATTTGCTGAACAGTATGGTAAGGAGTGAGTGCATTCAGGTACAACAATATATGTGAGGTAAGGAAGAATATGGTAAAAATAGATATATGTATCAGTCTTGAGTCTCTAATAAAATTTAGACCAAGGCTCTTACCACAAATACATAATCCAAGTCACAGGAATCAATGGCAGAGTATAAATTTGCACCAGTGTTTTCTGGTGACCCAAAATGATCCAACCCTACTTAACAAAGGCAAAATATATGGTATCAGTCGAATCAGTCATGCAACATGTCCAAGTGTCCAACTTGATGCAGCAAGGAACATCACCAATATTTGGAAGGATTATGCTTCCTAACCCTACACCCTTTAAGATATCCAACCCTGCTATACAAAGCCAACGGGTCCCCTCCTTTACTGTCAAATACATACCTGGGTACATCAGGACAAGAGTGTTCTCAGGATCCCCTGCTCCCAATGTTGGCAGCCCTACTAACCATCTCAGGTATTGGGCATAACTGAACATTGTTCAGTGGGGACTCCTTACTGATGTCTTGACCTGTTCTCTGTGCAATCAGTCCTGTATAAACCTCCCCCCCTCTCGACCTATATGCTATATGGGCCACAGATGCATTCAGTCCTGAAATCAGTCTATTGACATGTCTACAGATATATTTAGGATACTTTCAGTCCTAACCAATGTTCCTATGTGCTGCCCATGGGTGGGTTTGAACATAGCTGCATTTTCTGAGATGGACAGAAATATGGCTCAAAGGTCTAAACTTAAAATGGTCAGTACATCCACCTGGCTCTATATCTTACAGATACTGCATTTGATGCTATGCAGTCTAAGTCCTTATCATCAATACACAGCTACTAATTGGTACCTGTCATTCCAGGATAATAAAGATACATATGTACTATGCACATGCAAGGCTCTGTTTTTGTAGTTTCTAAAGAGATCAAGGTGAATACTAAAAGCCTTCATTCCCATGTACTCCTACTGAAACCTATATGCACATTTTAGTTCAGGTCGGTTATATATACAATAACCTTGCAATATATTTGACCGTCCAACTCCTGTTGCTTCCCTAGTTAGCTCAGAGCAACTTGCTACCTGTTGTCCCCTTGTTCTAGGTACAGGGCATTTGTAATGCCTATGCTTCATATTTACATGAGGCTAGTTACTAATCGTAGTCCTATCTCAGCCTAGTGTTGATGACAGGTGATATGAGGTACATGGTCTGCAGTAAAACAAGACTAAGACTGTTACCAGTCATATCAAACAAAAGTTATTAACTAAAGGTCCCTACATTGGTATCAAAGATTAGGCATTTTGATGTCAGTCAACTACTACATCCTACCCTTCATTGATATCCCTTGTTGAACATATGTACCCATATGTTTCCCCTTACTCTCAAACTCTGATACTCAAGTATCAAGTTTGAGATTTGATATCCAAAGTGTCATCTGATATACGGTATCAACATGATTCTAAGGGTTAATGGTGAGACCATGTAGTGATCTAATATCAACCTCTCGAATCCTACTGTCCATACTACTGTACCCCCAATGTAGGTGACCCTGACCTGTTGTTTGCCCAAAATATAGGACTATTACATATCTGATAAATAAAACATCTATTAAAATTGGATCTCACTTGAGTATCTTGAATATCTATTACGTATCTGTGGTACACATGGTATGTAATACCCACAGGTCTCTCTTTCTCTTGCTGAAATCTCTTGCAGGTGTTTCCAATCTATCCCCTGGTATACCTACCCAACTGTTATACTCTGTTTCCTAAGCACAGAGGCAACCTAAAGCTTACACCTATCTCCTAGCCCACAGGTGAATGCCCAATTTAAATGCCAGGTATCAATTTAGATACAAAATTAGGAAACTGATACAAAGTGTATCAATATGTAAACAGGTATTAAATTCCTGTTCTGGTATTTGCGTATGTTACCAACAATAAGTTTTCTGCATCAAGAGATACCAAGGCTCGTGTTAACTGATATGAGAACATGTGTCATGAGTCAACAAATACTGGAAGGGTCTAATACCAGCATTGCCTCGACTCCCTAGTGTAGTCGAACTCATGGGCTGAGCATTAATGCTCACAACAGTTCTATCCCTCCTCCTAAGCATTACATCGAGCACCAAAGACTTTAAACATGACTAAAAATTAAAAATAAGTTTGGTGTACCTATTTAGTTGGCTCCTTGCTCGATTTGTTCTTCGATCCTCTCCTCCTCCTCGAGTGTTATGGCAGTCAACCAAAAAGGTGCGAAGCTTTTAGGGTTTCCAGGGGAAGGGTCGGCCACAGTCCTATGTATTTATACCCGTATTGATCTTCTGGAGGGATAGGAAGAATTTGGTTTGATTTTATCTAAAGTTTTGGAGAGAGTTATCCTCAGTTTCCAACTGAAATTCGAACTCAGGATTTTGAGTACTCGGCTGTAAGGAAATTTGAATACTGACCTTTTGCAGTATGGTCCCTGCCATAACCTTTAATACTCCCTTAGCCCTTCTACTGGTATTTTAAATAAAACAATTGTAAAACATAACCAATATATGAGACAAAATAAATAAATAACTAACTTAAAAATAATAAGAGGATAAAAATTGGTCAAGGAGTTGACACCAGCCCGTCGCAGAAGCAAGCCAACGCAAAGATAACTCGTAGGACGTCGAAGCGCAAAATTGTTGCCCCCGACCAGGTTCTCGAACAAGCTCCTTCTGCAGCCCAAGACGGTGATCAAAGCTCTCCTACGATGCTGAGCTTCTGGGGGCACAAGGGAAATCCATGCGGACGAGGAATAGGCCGCATAAGAGAGATGGACAGATGGCATATGCGGCAGTCAACTCTGACCGCAGGCAGATGGCCCATAAAGCAACCAACTCTGGCCACATGCAGATGGCCCGTCCGACAGCCAACTCTGGCTGCAGACAGATGACCCATGCGGCAGCCAACTCTGGCTGCAGGCAGATGGCCCATGCGACAGCCAACTATGGCCGCAGGCAGATGGCCCATGCGGTAGCCAATCCTGGCCACAGACAGGATGTCTCATGCGGCCCTGTCAGAAGCTTTGTGTTCGACCGTCTCTCATGCGGGCCCGACTCCATGCGGCCCATTGAGAATGTAGAATATTCCAATCAGGACTCTCCTTACTATGATGCGCCTTCAGGTGCTAAATCGAAGAAGTCTAGGATAGTGCGGCCCAACAAGCCTAGTCAACTATCCAAGCTGCTGGCCGTCAGCGAACACATTTAAATGTTATACGGGCTCCTGATGGAAAGTTGTACAGAACCACCCGCGTCCAGTCCCCCAGGGCTAACGGACAGGGTGGGTCTCAAAAGTCTCCCTCCGACAATCAAGAGCAAGAGCTTTTATAACCTCGGATTAGGGAGCAAACATGATACCTATGCACCCGTGTGCTCGAAATACCCGAGTCCACAAATTGGATGCAAAGGTAGATCAGTCTGCTATCTACTTGCGAGAAGTGATTACTCATAAATGCATGGAGAAAGAAGCAACCTTGGCATGTTATGAGCCCTTTTTGGGACGTCGTTGCACCCAGGTCATCATCAACTGCTGCTATGACAAGTCGACAGCACCTGAAGGTCGACAGTCCGTTTGCCAACGACTACACCAGCCAACACCTGTCCGACAACCACTTGAGGAACATGTGAAAATTCTGGGAGACGAGGAATTTCCTTTCGCATCTTGTAATTCAACTCGAAAGGTTCTTCCCGACAAAGAAGAAAAGAAGACAGGCTCTTCTAGCCCGACAATCTTAGCCAGTACTGCATGGAAACTCTCGTCTGGAGGATTGCTGCCAACAGCCACATGGGGTATCTACCTAGGCACTCGATCTAGAAAGAAGCTTCCAACACTCGGGGGTACACCTTCGACCTTCCTGGGGTAGATGAAGCTGGGGGTAGCAGTCCCCTCAATGTATGCGACAACCCGGTGTTCCAAGGGCATACATAAGGGGTAGCGATCCACTGGAATTATACAACAGACTTTGACATCCCCGAGGATGACCGCCATCGCCAAGACAATACAGCTTCCTGCGAAGGGGATGGTACATCTTCTGAATCCAAGAAGGAGGACATTTCGATATTCTTCGACGATTTCTCGGTATGAGGGTACGATACGGAGAGCACCTCTTCTATGGTTCCTTTTGTGTCCACCCACGTACGTACAGTCTTTATGGCCGACGATGATCATGAAGGGCCTACTGATCGACAACGTCTAGAAGTACTTGAAGCCATGCTCCTGTCCCTAGCCAAGTCATTAGATAAAATTAAGCTGCCTTGTCGACTCAACCGGCGAGGACGCCTGGACAAACAAGCTTAGGACCCGCAGTCAATGCGGACTCCAACACGACCGCTCCTCCTTTAGGTGACAATCCTTTAGGAGCATCTGTTCCTTCAGCTACAGACAAAGACAGGAAAGCAAGGAGGGAAGTCCAGGAGCTTCAAGCAATGTTCAATGCCCGAGACTCCTTCCGGGACCTCAGAATACGGCAGCCGTATCCCGTTGCGTGGAGAGATGTTCCTTTTCCGCCACGGTACAAACCGTTTCATATTGATTCGTATGACAGAAAGACCTCTGCTAGTCGATACATAACTTATTTTAAGGTCACAATCAACCACTTGCAGTATAGAGAAGCCATCCTCACACGATTATTCATCGGAGCATTGGAGGAGATCACGTTCGATTGGTACCGCAACCTTTCGGACAACTCCATCCATTCTTTTGACGACTTCAAGCACATGTTCCTAGAGAGATACTACAAAATAGGACATGATGTGACAATGTCGTCTCTCATGGACGTCGCTCAGGAGGAGAGGAAGCTAACAAGGAACTATATCGAGCGGTTCTGTCAAACCGCAATGAGATTGCCCCAAGGCAATCCCGAAAGCTCCTTGATTGAAATCTGCCAGAAGAAGTTGCTCCCCGCAATCAGCCTCTGGATGGGCGAAGATCAGTTTAGGGATTAGACGACCTTCATCATAAGCACCACCAATACGGAGGTGAAGTTAAAGAAGGCTCGCCAGCTGGGATCACACATTCCGGATGGAGAGGACAAAGGCAAACATCCTGGTACTACCCCCAATAACAACAACAGTGGCAGCACCTCTAATAACCGGGACAATAAAGGCAAATAGGCCATGGTCGCTGGTATGACCAAGAAGCCAAAATAGAAGAAGACAGAAGCTCAGTGGCCTAAGGTGAATTACTCATTCGAAGATAGTCATGTCAAGCCTATCTTCGATATGCTCTTGCAAGGGGACAGGATCCAACTCCCTCCACCAAGGCGCGAGCCTCGAGCGGCGGAGATGGAAGACCCAAAATATTGCCACTTCTACCGCTATGTTCATCATTCCACTCATAACTGCTTTCAATTAAAGTGGTATATCCAGAGTCTTATCGACTCCAAGCCTCTGTCGCTAGATTTTGAAGAGGTTACCGTAGCAGCAAACATGGTATCAATTCAGCTCGATGACTTTCCCTCTCCAAGTACTCAATGCGGGGTAGTACCAATCCTCCGGGCGACGATAGAGGTTACTAATCTTCCCCCCGTCCGGGACCAGACGACTGGCTTTGTACCTTTCACCACGTCAGGAGGAGAGGTCATGTGGGTGCACCCAGACTTAGTGCTCGAAGTTTCCCAGGCGGTGTCATCTCCAACCAATAAGAAGAAGGGCAGGAATTCTAGATCATGCCATACAATTTCAGCCAAAGCTGAGGAAGTGGCAGCCGTTGTTACCCCGTCTGGGGCACAAGTCCAGCCCACTCTGGGTAGTTCAGTCGAAGACCCTCAGCCGGTAACACTGCCTGCCACAGTTGTTCCGGGGCCATCACAGCCTCCATCGACGGACGGGTCCAAACCAAAGGAAACCCGCTTCGACAGGCCGCTCCGTAAGGATGTACAGTAGGGACTGGAGAGACCTTACAACTTTGACATATTAGCACAACTGGCTAATATGCCGGCAAAGTTGTGGTTTTACGAGCTCCTAAGGCTCTCCAAGGATCTTCGTGTCGCATTGAGCGAAGCACTCCATAATGCCGATGCCTACTTAGCCCAGGTTAAACCTACAGGGGAAGACTCGTTAGCAGATCTCCAGGATAGCAATTGTGCAGATGCGATGCCCAATATCGTATTCACCCCACAGGACATGTTAATCAAGACCAACATGCATGATCGCCCCTTGTACTACACTGGATACATAGGCGATATCAAGGTGGATCGGATGCACATCGATCCTAGGTCGTCGATAAGCATCATCCCGAAAAGCTTGCTTCAAGTCCTCGGCATCCCTATACACCGTCTAGAGGTGACCAACACTGCCATTAGTGATTTCAACTCGGGAAGGTGTTATCCCTTAGGAAAGATCAGATTGAAATGTCAGATTGGCGACCTGAGAACGGAGGTTACCTGCTACGTCATAGACGCAGATACGTCCTATAACATCCTCTTAGGGCGTCCGTGGATACATGACTATATGATCTTGCCATCAACACTCCACCAGTGTTTCAAGTATGTCAGTAAGCACGGCTTCGTAAAGATGGAATTCACCGATATCGATCCCTTCAAAGGGGTCGAGCCTTATTACTCTTCGGAGGCTTGTCCATATGAAGAATCCAAGAAGCACATAACTGATGAACTGGAGCCCATAACAGGGTCAGAGGAACCTTTGAGAATTCATCTCCAGGCCCGTAAACCGAGCAAAGCCGCACCCCTTGTCGCAACTTTGCATAAAGAGGTGCCCGGTTCTACTACCCTAGCTGCGCAGTTGGAATCGATAGACATCCGGCTCCCAAGATCCAGCCAGGAGCCAAAACCCATCGTAGGGCCGATGGTGATCTGATTGCCGAAATCCAATAAAAGACGGGCAAAAGATACGAAGCCCTCTGTGGCACCGATGGTGATCCGATTGCCAAAACCCACTCAAAGGCAAGCAGAAAATACGAAGTCCTCTGTTGAGCCGATGGCAATCAAGTGTTGATCCGAGACCCTCAGGAAAGCCAATGCCACAAGCAGAACCCTTGGTGGTCAAGTTGCCCAAGACAGCGTCCCAACCTCCGGTCATGCAGGGGGTAGCTAAAGAGGAGGCAAAACTCGCGAAGTATCTTGTTGCAAAGGCGGATAGTCCCTCTCCTGATGATATAATTTCTGTGGACAAAATTTCTAATTTCATCAATAAGAGGCTGTCGTTGAACTATCCTGAGTGTAATAAGCTTAATCTGATGTACGCTGTGGAGAACGGTCTGGATATTAACCTCATACACATGTGACAACCGTCCATACCGTAAACCGACTTACTCCCATTATAGGTGCCTACTTCCTAGTCCCAGACAGAAGAGAAGGGGATCACACGATCATCTTCGGCCGAAAAGAAGGTCCTCAACCTTTCATGCCACAAGAGTTTGATCTCGAACCCGATGTTGGAAGATTACCGCTCTACCTGTATAGTCCTCAAGACAAGAACTTTATGCAAAAGCAGGGGTACGACATGGAGGCTACCCCAGGTCTGAATTACATCAATGGTCGGCGATCATCTCTGCAGCTGTCAGTCCCGGCTAGGAAACCTCGAGATTATTACGACAAGTCCAAATGCGGCCTCGGTTATGTTACACCAGCAGCAACGCCCGAGACCTCCGATGAGGAAAGAGAGTGGCATTCTCACTCATCCGAATCACCTACAAAAGATTTCGATGACAGCATTAGGGATATATTCAGGCAGACATTATCTGTCAACATGACATCCGCTGACATTGAAGAGGAAGACGAAGATCTACTCGAACCTCTTGAATTGGGGCCATGGGCCCAATAACATGATGCACAATGGGAGAAGCGCTTTGAACAAAGGGACCCTCCCACTGAAGACGAAGTCATCCAAGTTGATCTCGGTAACGAATCCTCTCTAAAGCCAATCTTCGTCAGTAAAAGCCCGACGGATGGCGAGTGGGAGTCGTTGTTGCAACTCGTCAGAGAGTACATCAACGTCTTCGCTTAGAGCTATGAAGACAAGCCAGGGATAAACCCCAAGATCATACTTCATAAGCTCAACCTTCATCCGGACGCAAAACCAGTTAAACAACAGCAATGGCGATTCCGTCCAGACATCATGAACTCCATCGAAGCAAAAGTAAACAAGCTTATAGCTAGCGGTTTCATCCGTAAGGAGCATCACCCAGACTGGGTAGCTAATATAGTACCAGTCTTCAAGAAGAACGAAAAGATTCGAATCTGCATCAACTTTCGCAATCTGAATGCGGCATGTCCTAAGGATGAATTCTCTCTTCCCATCACCGACAAAATGATCGATAATACGTGTGGCTTCGAACGCATGTCCTTTATGGATGGCTTTTCAAGATACAATCAAATCAAAATGTCTCCTGATGATAAGAAGCATACGTCATTTCGAACACTGATCGGCATATATTGTTACACAGTCATGCCCTCGGCCTGAAGAACGTCGGTGCTACATATCAGCGAGCTATGAGCGTCGTCTTCAGAGATCACTTACGCAAGACGGTGGAGTGTTATGTTGACGACATTGCAGTCAAAAGCCGCTCCAAGAATGATCACTTACATGATTTGAGGACAGTGTTCGACCTTATGCGAGCACACAATCTGAAGATGAATCCCACCAAATTTTCCTGGGCGTGTCCAGTAGGAAATTCTTGGGCTTTGTCATCACTTCCCAGGGTATTCACATAGACCCCGATAAGACAAAGAAATCATGGAGATGAGTCCACCAAGGAACCTCCGTGAACTCCGCCGCCTTCAGGGAAGACTAGCCTACATCAGGAGGTTTACATCTAACATCTCAGGGCGATCTCAACCCTTCAAACAACCCATGAAGAAAGGCGTCTCTTTCGTATGGAACGAGGAATGTCAACGTGCCTTTGATGACATTAAGGAATACTTGACGAATCCGCCAGTTCTGGTAGCCCCGGTCGCCGAAAAGCACTTCCTGCTCCATGTACGGGCGATAGAACACTCCCTCGACGCCTTACTTGCACAGAACAATAATGCAGGACACGAACAAGCCATTTACTATCTCAGTCAAATGATGGTGGGATCGGAATACAGGTACACCGCCGTGGAGAAGGAGTACCTTGCCCTGGTGTTCGCCATTCAAAAAACATGATACTATATGACAGGGCAGACCATCCATGTTGTCTCACGAGTCAACCCTCTTAGGGTCCTCATGACCAAGCCAGGAGCCCTCAGTTCTCGTCTAGCCACCTAGGTGATATTATTGTCCCCTTATGACATGGTTTTCATCCCACAGAAGGCTGTCAAAGGTCAAGCCCTGGCCGACTTCTTAGCAGCCCATCCAGGCTCAAAAATAGCCAGAATCTATAAAAAAATCCTCGACAAAGTTGTTAACGCAAACACGACTTCACATGATGCCATTTGGCGAATGTTCTTTGATGGTGCTTCAAAAACGGGGCCACAAGGTGATATCGTCGCAGGAGTTGGGATAATATTAATTTCTTCCTCCAAATTAGTGGTCAACCGGGCATATTCTCTCACAGAGCCCTGTTCAAACAATATAGTCGAATATAACGCTTTGGTCATCGGGCTCTGACTCACAAAAAAGTGGGAGTCAAATATCTGGAAGCCTATAGCGACTCACAACTGATTGTTAATCAGATCCGAGGCTCATACGAGGTTCGCAACGAGGACCTGATTCCTTACCATCAGACAGCAATTGCCATCATTGCAACCTTGGATGGGTTCTTTATAAAGCATGTTCCTAGACTCCAGAATATTGAAGTCGATGCCCTAGTAGGCCTCGCCGCTTCCTTGGCAGTTCCAAATGATGCTCATCATCTAGTCGACGTGATAGGCCATGAGCTGGTCTATCCCAAAAACAACGTTCAACTAGATACGAGTTACTCCGCCCAGATAACCAATGACGTGCAAGACTGGAGACTCCCGTTCATCGACTTTATAGTCTACGGAATCCTGCTTGAGAATGTGAAAGAAGTAACTTCAATCAGAAGGCGTTCTCTCAGATTCTTTTATGACACAGGAACAAAAATGTTATATTGACGATCTTACTACGGGCTACTGTTAAGATGTCTGTCAAATACAGAAACCAAAGAAGCCTTACACGAGGCTTACGATGGCGTTCGTGGGGCTCACCAACCTGGCCCGAAGTTGCAGGACCGTCTCCGTTGGATGGGTTATTACTGGCCTACGATGGTAGCAGACGTAGTCGATTATGCAAAGAAGTGTAAGGCTTGTCAGATCCACGCAGATTTTATACATCTGCCATCCGAATTCTTGCACCCAACAATGGCCTCTTGGCCATTTAAAGCATGGGGAATGGGCAACATTGGCCCATTTATCCCGCTGTCGTTTAGGGGACACCGATTTATACTTGCAATTACCGACTACTTCTCCAAGTAGGCGGAAGCTATTCTGCTGGTAGAGGTAAAGACATAAAACATGATTAGTTTCATAAAATATCACATCATTTACTGTTTTGGATTGCCACGGAGGATCATTCATGACAATGGTCCGTAGTTTGCAAGCCATGCCTTCTATCTATTCTGTGACAAGAATCAGATTCAAAATGTGGCTTCAACGGCATACAACCCATCAGCTAATGGTCTAGTCGAATCCTTTAACAAGACCATAATCAAGCTTCTCAAGAAGTTGGTGCCTTCAAACAAACGCGACTGGAATGAAAAGTTGGGCGAATGCTTATGGGTGTACCGCACTACGAGTCGAACGGCTATAGGAAATATACCGTTCTCTCTGGTGTACGGGAGCGAGGCAATTCTTCCATTGGAGACTCAGATCCCCTCACTGCGTGTGGCCCTTACTTATCGGTTGACGTTGGACGATAACTTCTGTCGACGGCTACAAGAATTGGAAGCTTTAGACGAGAAGCATTTACAAGCTCAACAAAGCATCAAGCTCTATCAAGCACGCATCTCTCGGACCTTCAATAAGAAAATCAAGCAGAGGATATTCTAAATAGGTGATCTCGTCTTGGTCGTTCGCAGACCGATGGTCGTGACTCACAAAACTACCGACAAATTCCAACTCCAGTGGGAGGGTCCATACATCATTGAGACCGTATTCTCCAACGGAGCATACCGACTCGTGAAGCAGAAAGGAGACTTGCTCATGATGCCCATAAACGATAAATTTCTAAAGAAATACTATGTCTAAGGACATGCCGGTACTTCCTCAAACCACCAAATCTCCTAGGCTATCGAGTTATGTACACCAAGTACCTCTGAACTCATACTCTATTTCCTCCGAGTAGATTCACATCGTATCTCCCTGAGTGGCGAGTCATGTATGATGATACCTATGAACTTCCACTATAATGCTTTATCACACAGGAGTCTGCCAAGCTTATCGCCATCTCTGAGGACTTCCTGGTCCTGATTATCGTGTGTCACGTCCATATTACCTCTGATACCGATAGTCTCTTGACTTAACACCTATACCTAACCTAGGATAAAAGACATGGTGTTAAGACAACAAAACCTATCACATCCATATTACCTCTGTTGGGTTTTGTCTCAAAATCTATTACTCGTACCACCAGTGCGCAAAAGAGGAATATGTCCACCAAAGATTATTCCTGATTATCGTGTATCAAGTCCATATTACCTCTGGTACTGATAGTCTCTTGACTTAACACCTGTACCCAACCCGGGATAAAAGACATGGTGTTAAGACCATAAAACCTATCATGTCCATATTACCTCTATTGGGTTTTGTCTCAAAATCTATTACTCGTACCACCAGTGCACAGAAGAGTAATAGGTCCACCAAAATTTTACGATTATCGTGTGTCACGTCTATATTACCTTTGATATCGATAGTCTCTTGACTTAACACCTGTACCCAACCCGGGATAAAAGACATGGTGTTAAGACCACAAAACCTATCACGTCCATATTACCTATGTTATGTTTTGTCTCAACATCTATTACTCGCACCACCAGTACGCAAAAGAGTAATAGGTCCACTAAGATTATTCCTGATTATCGTGTATCACGTCCATTTTTCCTCTTGTACCAATGGTCTCTTGACTTAACACCTATACCCAACCCGGGATAAAAGACACGATGTTAAGACTACAAAACCTATCACGTCCATATTACATCTGTTATGTTTCGTTTCAAATCTATTATCCGCACCACCTGTGCACAAAAGGGTAATAGGTCCACAGAAGTTATTCTAATCTTTTACTCGCACCATCGGTGCATAAAAAAGAGTAATAGGTCTACAAAAATACCATTCAAATCTATTGCTCACATCTCCAGATGCACAAAAGGGCAATAGGTCCACAAAAAGTCCCCCAGTGGGATATCCTTTATCAAACACAAATGCTGTATTAGCCCCCTAGTACAAGCACCATAGATACCACAAACAAAGAATAGAGTGAATATATTCTGTTTATTCAAAATCAGTTGCATTCACAGGATTACATCTAAAAAAAGGGGGAGAAAGAGCTGAAGGAAAATCTACTCATCAACAACGCATAGGTTGGTGAGAAGGTTTTCCAGCTGTGCAGTTAAGCGCTCGATTCTCAGTTTGGCTTGGCATTCAGCTTCCTGGGATAACCTTTCAACATCCTCAAGATGTGCATGAGCCTGCCAATTGTCCTCTAACTTCTTCAGTGCACCCTCCAGAGTGGAAGAGGCTCGTGTGACCTTATCGATCTCCTTGCAGATCTTCCCTCTCTTGACGAGTGGCTTGGAGCTCAGTCTCCAGAGATGTCAGTTTGGCTTGGAGCAGGAGGAGCTGCTCATTAGTTTCGATCATAGCACGAATGGTGGTCTCCTTACGAGTTAAGCAAATATCTCCTTCTGAAAGAGAAAAATCTTTCTCCGAATGACCTATATTTATAAGGTTTTCAAAAGAGCATCGTTTTGATTCTCGAGTCCGTTAAAGATAATGATGATGTTTGGGGATTTTATCCTTAGTAATCGTCAGCTTTACATATCCAAAACCAAATCAAGACATTAAATGCAGTAGTGACAGCTGGCAGTCTGGATGGGATCTTCCTGCAGCTCAAGATTTCCCTGCGGCTCAAAATTTCCCTGCGGCCCAAGGTCTCTCCTGACTCGAAGACTCCCTGCGTCTTGATATATCTCCATGCTTCTTATTCAAAGTATTCCAAATTTGTAATTCGAAAACTTTGAATGGGGTCTTGTAGAAGCATAGAAAATATGGGGTTCATGCGGATCACAACTGACCGCATGAGTACTTTGGGCCAAATTGGTCCATATAAAGAAGAGCCGCATTACAGACTCGACATGCCCCCTACGGCCCATCTTCACTATCTTGGATTATATATATTAAAAGCAATCAGACTGATTTGAGCCGTAGAAGGAAGAGTTACTTGTACGGCCAAGCTGATCAGCCCTTCTAATAAAGCTGACAAACTCTGTCAAAACTGACAACTCTGACATTCTGACAAAAAGAAGATAAAATGTGATCAGGCAAAATGTTATGTCACCAGACACAGGGTCCACGTGCTTAGACATAGTCATGCGGCCAGAAGGACTACGACCCGAGCCGCATGAACCTTATGCGGCTCAATCTATACGCTTCATGCGGCCAAGGGTGACTGCAACCTGAGACGCATGAGCTTTATGTCGGCCAGAATATAGAATCTATGTGGCTTGAAAGTCTCCAAGCTACATGCGGACTAAGGGAGACTGTAACCTAAGCTGCATGAGTCTTATGCGACCCAGCATGGCCGAACACTAAAAGACCTATGCGGCTCAAAATAACTCAAGCAGATTGAGCCTATCCTGCAATAGGATATGTGGCAGGCTGACCAAGTCTCAACCACCCAGATTTGCTGCAAAGAAATTTTAATAAGTCACCAGCTGGCGGCCAAAGAGCGGGTCTTTGTGTGCTGTTGTAGCCACGTGGTCACGTGGCCATCTATGCGGCTCAAGATATCTATCACTATAAATAGTAGGGTACCACACCCACGCAAAAGGCTAGCAACCTACGAAGGGAAATTTCCTCAAGAGCAAGAACCGAGTCAGATAGTCCAAGGAGTAAGGCAGAGTTGCTAAACTTTCCCAAGCCTCCATCGTCGCCCCTCCAGAATCAAAAACTAAACAATTGTACTTAGATTGTTTCCTAGGGTTTCTTTATAGGCTTTCTTTTGTACAAGCGAGTTTGCAATCAAGTTCAATTCACCTGTAATTCTTGTTCTTGATATTTTTAATGGCAAACAGACATGTAGTTTAACGACTTTAGAGACCATAGACATTGGCACGTATTTCGGTACAAAATGGGTCCGACGACGGACATCGTTTTAACCCAAAATTATAATTTTGCCCCTATTCCAGAATTGGACTTTTGGACAGGCATTTCCAAGATATATCTCTTACACTGGGAACGTTCTTGATGCTTATTTCAGCATCCGGAGCCGTTCGTAGATTATGTGGTTTATTGCTGACGTGACTGACTGCTTGGAGTTGCTATTTCTGCACTGCCAGGCAAGATACCTTACCACCTCCTTTGTGATTTACATATTCTTATTTTCAATTATTTATTTTCAGCATTTTTATTGTTGTTATTATTATAAAACTGTGCGTCCAAGTCACACTTGGGTGCAAGCGACTCTATCGGTCATTTTCTTGCTTTTGTTTATTTCTCTTGCATTGACTTAGTCTTGTGACCGCCCATTGATGATGAGGTATTGGTATATCTCATACGGCCTTGACACTTGCTTTATCACGTGTTGTGCATGTAGGATACGTACCCGCATAGTCGGTTGGTCACCGGTACGTACGAAGTGTGCGATGGATAGGAGTAAACGCCAATAAAATTGCATACTAGAAGACTTGACGGTTACTAGAGGTTCTTATTGGTCATGGAGATGACAATACTAGGCATTGGGTGGGGAGAACAATACCCGACGTATGGGCTTCTATTACACTTTCCCTTGTAACCCGGAAGCTCCACTGGAGATATGGGTATGATTATCCACTCAAGTTGGCCACTGACGTTCTTGAACGCTATGCGGTTGGTCACTGGTGCCCAAGAGGGGACTATACCGGATCCTATTATCAGGCAGGGCTCATGCGTCGAAGTATTCTATCTCAACTGCATATTCACAGTGGAATGGTCAGGAACCCTATTGCATGCATACTTTTTCTTTATTATTATATATCACAGTTTATATGGCATGGTATTTTCTTGTATCTTATTACGTCCCGCTGAGGACATGGTTATCTCTCTAGGGTTAGACGAGTTCCCGCAGGAGTACAGAGCGGTTCTGGATCCATCCTACATCGATTACGAGGCATCTCCTGCTGATTTCTAGATTATTGATTCCTTGAGAAATTTTAGTGGATATTTTTACATCTCTTTTCTTTCTATTTTGTGAAGGTTGGAGTCCGATCATTGTGACTATTTTTCATAGCTGTTTGGAGTGGGTATGTCCACCCGGCTATATCTTTGATACATTATTATTGGACTCTTATATCTTTCTGTGTTGAGCTATGATGGAATTAGATTATTATATTATTCTGGCCTGTGATTATTTTATATAAAGCTTATGTACGTATGCGAGGATTCCATTTATTAGAGTATTCTTCGTATATGTGCAGCTGGCATGTTCACGTACTTGGTCCTATGCATTTTTGGACTGGAGCATTACAAAGGCACATGTTGTCTTAGATTTCTTTGCGTTATCCCTAGAAGGTGCGTAACGTTCAGAATCCAACATAGCCTTACCCGATGGGTAGGCGATTCTGTCAAAGATAGAGGTCCTCGGCTGTGAAACTTCCTCCTTCCGCGGATGGGTCATTGCACGCTTCTTCCAGTGTTGTGCCTTCGTCAGGCCTGCCATAGAGGAGTCGTACTCCTTTCTGTAACACCCCAGTCCCAAAATACTTAGGACTGAGTACGTAGACATGCCAGCTGCATACATACGAACTATACTCCATTGTATGGAATGCTCGTATGCATACATAAGTTGTAAACTGCAGTAAACCATGACACTAAATCTCATCCACAACAATATAAGAATCATATATATAAATCACTATAGATTGTTATTTGGTACAAGACGTTGGGCGGAGACAAATCTACTACCAACTATGGAAAGAGAAGAAATGCATAATAAAGGAATTTGTCGAGCGATGCGAAGACGATCCAAGTGCAATCATCTCGAAGGAAGAGAGTAAAGTATGGCCTTGGCTAGAGCACCTGCGAAACATCACAAAAGCACACCCCTGGAGAGATCACCAGGTCCTTGGAGGGATGTAATAAGATACAAGAAACAACATGCCATATAAATTGAACATAAAGTATGCCATAAAGTCACAAGTAAAAGTAAAGTGTCACAACCATAACACGACCCAATATTCCATCATCGAAATAGTGGACTACCCCTACAACCAAATAAGGGCAAGGGGTAGCACACTATTCCGCAATGTGACATTGTCCCATGCCATGACTAGAACGAAGTATGACATGACATTGGCTAAGGTCTCCTAACCTTTCTAGTTTGCAATTTAGAAGACATCTCGACGTATGGACAGGTGTAGGCTGACTCCCCCAAGACTAACTCACAACTCATGACACACACGTCAAGTACCAATACTGTCAGCCGACATAACTCGAGGCTAGAGGCCCACGTGACCCATCAGTCCACATAGCTCGAGGGTAGTGACCGTCGCGATACGACTACCGTAGTACACAGTTACTACGGCTTTTCGAGTGGGGAGCCCATACATCTAACTATCTTCTCCCTCCCGAAGGTTACTGACAGAAGGTAGTCCACTAAGACTAGGTCCATATGCATATTAAACAACTAGAAGGAAAAGTAATTGAAAGCAAAATAAAGTAAACTATAAACAGCAAGTCATGGATCCAACTGAAAATAAACAGACAATAAATATGCAATAACTAAATAAAGAAGATGCAACTAATTATAAGCAGTAAATAAGGCAAGGTATCTTGTCTGGTGTTGGTGCGGTCTTCTGACATGTCCCAACTAGTCCAATAGCCATGTATGTCTTGTTAGGGTTCGAAGTCACGAGGAAGTAGAAAAAAAAAGGATAGTTACGATAAATGGTGATAATCGAAGGAGATTTTTGGAGTTAGTTGCGATTAGTGACGATCAACTTGATTGTCAATAGAAATTCACGGTCACTCGTAACTACCTTTAGAAAAAAAATTATTTGGAATTAGTTGTTATTAGTAAATAAATTTTAGAAAATACTTTTAAAAAATCAACAATTGTTTTGGGACTAAAATCTAGGTTTGTGAAAAATATGTTTCCTAGGCTGCACTGTATTTGGTCCAAAATATTTTAGAAAAAGTACTTTAAATATGTATAAATAATTTAGGGTTTGGAATCTAATCCTTGTTAATTTAAAATTAGGTCAAAAGCTCTATAGGAATACCTACATAGTTGTATCCTTGAAATACTAATAGAAATATATATATTTTGTCTCCAAAAAAAAATACTACTAATACTAACAAACTCTTTTTACAATAATAATATAGAATACTTAATAATAATATCTATATATATACAATATATATACAATATATACTTACATACATAATGTATAGTACCATATTTAATAATATAGCAATTTTGGCAAATACTACTAATAATAATTAATCACCTATGTACTGCAACTATCATTACTTTATACTGTAAAAAGAAAAAAGTAAAAATGGCACTGCCTATCCCGTTTTTTTTCCCATGAAGTCAATTCAGTTGATTAGCATAAAACAAAACGAGGAAGGAATTTAAGTGAGGAGGAAGACGTGGGTATACCTACGTGAAGGGCTAGATTAGAGATAGACGACCGAGATGGCGACCATCGAAGGAGGTGTACGGCCAAGGCTGGGTGTGAACGTCGGCGCTGGAATTAGGCGTCGGCCGTCCGGCGGAGGCGGATCTAGCTCGCGAATACGATCGACGGAGAGAGGGAAGATCCCCTGCGGTACGCGCTCGACTGCGGCAGACGTGATGGCTTGGGCGTGCGGTGTTGAAACGTACGTGCATGGCGAAAGTACTGCTCCTGCGGGCTGGCACAGGACTTCTCGCTGGTGGCTGCCATGGCGGCAGAGGCAAGTAAGGGTTCATTCCCCCTTTAACTTTCATTTGCTGCTGGGGTGGCGTGTTATGAGTTTCTCGGGTGGGGGTCGTCGGTTGATGGGGTCGCTGGCGGCGAAGGTTTCGGTGGTGGTGGTGACGGTGATGGTGGGGGTGAAGTCAGTGATTACGATGGCAGTGGCGGTGCTGCCATAGGTGGTGGTTGTGAGGCTGGCAATAGTGTTTTGGCGACGGTCGGATGTGCGGCCGTGGAGGCAGGAGGCTGAATCAGGTTGGTTGCTGGTGGTGAAGGTGGTTTTGGTGATGATGACAAAGATGGTGGTGGTTTGCTGCTATTGGGGTGGCCGGGAGCGATATGTCGGGGTAGGCTGTAACAGGCTGATGGTGGTGTGTGGGGGTTGAATTTGGAGTCGGGGTGCTGGCGATGATATGATGGTGGTGGCTATTGATTTAGGAGAGGCCAGGGCAGACCAGTAACGGGTCTGGGGCTAAGGTGGTGTCGTCCTTTCGGGGCTATCCAATACAACGTGAATAACTGTAATAAATACTGGAATAAGACTTTGTGGACGCAGACACAGACACGAGGCACAATTGTGGTAGAAATTTGGAGTTTTGAATTTGTGGAGAACAATGATAGAGCTCCCCTTTATATACGGTTGAGGAATCCTTGTTGATAAGGATTATGATTTATTTACATCCAAATAGATAATATCACTTTTAATTAAACCATTTTAAAACAAATTCTTTAATCTAGATAATATTTATCTTTATTTCAAACTATTTAAATCCAAATTAGAAAAATCAAATCCCGTTTAAAATTGTCATGTCTATTAAATACTTAAATCAATCATATTCCAAATTATCTTTTATAAATATTAAATATATATTAATAATTAATTTAGAAATTCACTATAAATATTTAGATATTTTGAAATACATTTTTATAAATAGATAAAACAATTATAATTAGTTTTTGAAAAAAAAATAAAGTGGAAATGAAATTCACTCGTACACAAATAGTATATTTACATAAAATAATAGTTTTCTAATTTACTACTTATATTTGTACCATAAAATAAAATAGCGGTATTTATAAATAAATATACAAAATAAAGTTTGGCAATCTCGACGCGGCGTAATAAATAAAAATATTTTCTTTTTACTATTTTAAAATATACTTTGCATATACGTCTTCGCATGCAACATACAAATACGAAACACAAAAAGTATTACCAAAAATTTATTTTAAAAAAACGTAGTCAAAATTTAGGGAGTTTACATCCTAACCAACTTACAAAAATTTCTTCCTCGATATTAAGAAATAATTAGGGTAGGTAGAGTTGAGGAAATAGAAAGTGTTTATCGATAAGGAAACACAACTAAAGCATCGGAGAAGGAAAAGACATACAATGAAATAGACAAATTACAAATCGTGATTTAGGTAAAAATCATGGATATGGTTTCGGAGATATCCCACAACAACCCTTCAATATCTAATTCTACGTTCAAACAAATAAATTTTCTATCTCATAATTTATTCACTAACTCAATTTTCTAAATTCAGTATTGCCTTTGGATATCGTCATCACCCTCAAAATTTGTGTTTTAACATAATTGGCAATACACTTCTATATTTCACCTTGCATCTAGTTTATTATTTCTCCTCAAATTTGTATTCCAAATTCCTTATATATATATATATATATATATATATATATATATAAACTCCTCAAAATTTTGAAATTAATCCATCATCAATAAATTTTGTCGTAAGCAAAAATGAAACTCATTTTCATATGAAATTCATACCCTAGTCATTTTAGTAATATAATCCTTAAAGCATCAAGAAAATTTCTCTCTTCACCACATGAAAATTTCCTAGACATTTCACGTACTATAGTTTTTCCTCGAAATTCCCTGTGCAACCCTATCTTTTATGTTTCGTATAATCATTTATCCAACTATATCATAATATGGGGGTCTAGAACCCGATCTAACTGAAGCGTATCATGTTCCCACGTTCATGTTGATTAGGAGTGAAGTTTGTATGAATCACGAAGAGGTTAATGAGTAATCTTCTATGAGGAAACAAACCAATTGAGAGGAAATATGGTGAGGGTCGTGGTAAGGGTTTGACAATAAATATGGGTTGCTAGTCATAGCACGAAATGTAAAGGTTAGTAAGGTTAAAAATCAAGGGGGAAAAATGGTTCCTTGAGAATAAATAGTCTTATAGGTCAGTGTTATGGTCAAGAGTACGAATCTAATCATCCTAAATTTCAAAAGATTAGACGGTCATGAGATTAGATTTAGTGTCGAGGGAAGGACGAGTAACTCAAGCCAAGGTTACAGTCACATGACTTGGTCGATGGTTAGCTATACTCGAATATATACAACTATTATGGTCATAAATGGCTTCACAAACTATGTGGAATACTTTGTGTCTATCTAACCTCGAGCGGGAGATGTGAGCGTATGCAAATACAGAGTTCAAAGGCATTTCAATAGTTTGAAAAAGGATTTATCAGCTGCGGATGTAGAATAATCATGTGAAGAACGAACCAAGTGCACTATGGTTGAGCAGACCGTAATACGTCCGTTCTGATTAGACAATGTATTTGTGGGCGCCGATAATAAAATATGTCCTGAACAAGCTTGATAAAAGAGTAAGCTTGCAAACTAGGCTATAATAGCAACATTAGTCAAGGTAGTCAAAAATATAGGTAATGATGAAAGAGAATATAAATAGTTCAAGTTCCTTAAAATCTAAGTCTTGTCTGGGGTTCACGTCTATACAGTCGTCCTACCGTCTACTTTGGTTAAAGCCTTGGTTAAGGTTAAAGGGAATGTTAGGTCTTGAAGCAATCTGCCCAACTTACAAGAGTTCAACTAGTAGTATAATGGAACTAATGGGGCATACAAGTCATCTTCCTAACCTTTATTAAGCACGAAAGAAAAGATAGGATTACGGTAGAAAGAGGTTAAGCAAGATGAAATTCAAGGTAGTTCAACGAGAGTTCAAAAATAGAATAAGTGTAGGGGGCCAAGTATGTGGATGAGATCCTAGGCTCTAATCCTACATGCAGGCTCACATCGGTACAGTAACGTAACCGAAGTGATAAACTCGACCTGTATGGGCCACAACAAAAGCATGTAACGTCCAGTCCCAAAATACTTAGGACTGAGTACGTAGACATGCCAGTTACACACATACGAAGTATACTCCAATGTATAGAAGTAAACCCCTTATTTTTTGAAAAAAACATTATTTATTAATTACCATTTAAGAAAAAAATGGTTTTATATATTAATTTCTTAGTATTTTGAAATTTATGGTGATTATGATTTTCCATTATATAATGAATTTAATACTAATATTTTTATAGGTAAAAAAAGGGGTTATTATATTTTTTCTATGAGTATTAGATTGTTCGAAAGGTTTGGTTTTAGAAAGAAAATCTTATAAAATATATTGTTATTATAAATTGTTTTTTTTCTGAATTTAGAAATGGATACTAAAGATATGATTATATACAAATATTTTTATAATTAATATTCTATATATAACATGTGAGTGGAGACATTTTTACATAAATGGTAATTAGTTATTTAGGTTTATTATTTTTCCTTTAAAATTATAAATTATTTTTATATTGCATTTATTATATCTAATTATAATTTGGAAATATATTTCTTTTCCAAACTTATGACTAACTTCACTAAAATACCTTTTATATTTTTTTAGTTTTTATTTGAGCTTATTGTCATTTATTTTTATTTATTTATTTTTAAAAAAAAATGGGTATTAAGAATTAAGGCTTATTAAGTTTATATATATATATATAAGTTATATATATCTAGTAAAAGGGAAATAAAAATAAGAAGAAAATGAACAGCAACTACTGTTCCCCACAAGTGGGAACAGTAACCACCCACGCCCGAGGAAACAACAGAGTCGATGTTTACAATTCTTCCTTTCCTTGTTTTCTTCCCTTCTCTCGAATTTGAATCACTAACCATATCCAATCAAATATAAATCCTATGGATTCTCTATCAAATTCACTTTGGATAAAATCAAATATAACCAAATCCTCTTGTGACAGAAATCACCGAATATATCGACAAAAACCTGTTCGAGATTTGACAGAAACCCGAGTCAAACCTTATTTTTAGAAGGCTGATTCCTATCAGAATAAAAATGATTTTTAAAATCTACTTAAACAAGATTATAGCCGACATAACCAAGTTTAAAAGCTATCAAATAGTTTTATTTATGCCATGTTTATTTTCTACTATAAATTAGTTCAAAATCCCTGAAAAATAGTTTTCAAAATATTAAAATTTTATTAAAACTATCCGATACGGCATGCGCCCCGACAAACTAGGAGACATGGTCGTGTATTATACACATCGAAAGGCGCGTATGGATATTATCAATGTGTGGGAACTGACGGAACTTGATTTTACTGCCTGTGCGCGACAAAATCAGTACGTATCCGTCGATATACCCCCGTATAGACCATTTGCAAACTTGGCCCTAACTTTGTGTATGTTCGTTGTATCGAGACGAAACATACGCCATCAGGACCGAATCATTTTTCTGGTCCTGTATGCCAAGTTTGGTCTGATTCTGAGAAGGTCGATCGGAACGCCTATTTGGCGGGCCCGTGACCCGCTCCAACGGACAAATTTGTGCACGGTCCGTCGGAATCCATCTTTTGACAAACGGTTGGGTTCGTCTCCTTAAATCGAATCCGTAGACAAGTAGTTTGACGACTTTAGAGACCGTCGATACAGGCAAGCGTTTCGGTGCAAAATGGGTCCAACGGCGGACATCGTTTTGATTCAAAACTATGATTTTGTCCATGTTCCAGAATTGGACATTTGGACAGGCATTTCCTAGACATATCTTTTATAACAAACATGTTCATGATGTTTGTTTCAGCATCCGGAGCTCTTTGTGGATTTTGACTTTCGTGCTGACGATTCTGACTGTTGGATTTTGATACATCTCGCACCAACCTCAGGCAAGATACCTTGCCATTAGCTGTTTATTTTACTTTAGTTCATATTCATGCATTATTCATTATTTATTTTTTGCAAAATAAACTGTGATACATGGCATAAGTAGATAGAATTTTTACTGTTTAGTTGTATTTCCTACTATGTACTATTTTCTTATACATTGAACTTAGATTTAAGAGACCACCCTTTGTGTGTTGCATTCATAGGCCTTGACAAATTTGTACCACATTATTGTGAGTCACATATAGAACTCGGACATGCGTGACTGGCTGGCCACTAGTACGTATAAGCCGTGCGATAGGATTAACTGCTAAAAGAGGTTGCATGCTTAGTTTGACTTAGCGGTTAATAGAGGTTGTATGTGTTGTGGATACAACATAGTAGGCATTGGGCGGGAAGGACATATCCTTAGTATGGGCTACTTTAAACATTTCCCTTGTGACCATACGCTCCACCGGAGATGCGGGTTGACGACCCATGATTACTGACGGCCACTGATGTTCTGCGGAACGTTACGCTCTTATTTATTAGGCCTCTAGTGCCCCAGGGGGGACCATGCCAATCCCATTTTAGCCAGGGCCCATGCGTTGATGGTTGTTCTTAAAATGCATTCACTTAGACCGGATAGTTACCTTTATTCGTTAGGTATGAGTACTCTTGGTTTGGGTACTTGTATCTGACTGTGGCTTGGAACAATAACTTATCGCAGACTAGTTTGCCACATCTTGTCCTTGTTTGGTTGTAGGTGTGGCTCACTGCTCCGATGAGAAGGTATTAAACCTTGTTGGGGTCCGGATACCATATTGGATTCATGACTTGGAAAGATATTTCATCGTGGGTTAGTGTGCCATCTCCTATCATTTTTTGGTTGGGGGGATGGTACGCTAATCCAAAAGGTGAGGTATTGGACCATGTTATGATCGGATTAACTTATTGAGCAGTATTTATTCATTTTGTATGGCATAATATTGTGTATCTTCTTACGTCCCTCTGAGAACCTAGTGATCTCTCCAGGTGTGTACTTTCTTATCTTTCCACAGGTATTCTAGCCGAGGTCATGATCTTCGCATTCCCTTTAAAGATGACGTATCTTGGATCTTTCTTTGCTACTCTAGATAAACCATTCCATTTGCCATGTATTTCTTTTTCTTTTAGATTGGTTGTTAGTGGATTTGTCTCCGCCCAACATCTTGTATAAAAGAATAATTCATGAGTTGATTTATATCATTATTCTTTTGATTTTGTGGATGAGATTTAGACCATGGTTTACTGCATTTTACAGCTTATGTATATATACGAGGATTCCATATATTAGAGTATACTTCGTATGTATGCAGCCGGCATGCCTTCGTACTTAGTCCTAAGTATTTGGGACTGGCGCGTTAAATGGTTTTGTGGTGGCCCACGCAGGTCAAGATAAATTGTTTGGTTACTTTACCGTACTAAGCAAGCCTGCGTATAGGATTAGAGTCTAGGATCTCATCCACATATTTGACCTCCTTCCCCGATTCTTTTTTAACTCCCTTGATTTGCATCTTGCTTGATTCCCTCTACCGTTATTCCTTATCCTTCCTTCGTGCTTGATAGAGGTTAGAAAATGACTTGTAGGCCTCATTGATCCAATTACACTATTAGTTGAACTCTTATAAGTTGGGTAGAGTGCCTCACAACCTAGTATTTCCTTCGTCCATATGACCCATCGTAGAGGATACTACCTGGATTACCTAGATTATAAATCCTTAGAGGACTATACCTTATTTTAACGACCAAAGCCTTAGACCAGAAGACTGTAGGACGACTGTATATGCATGAATCCCGGACAAGACTTAGAACTTAAGAAACTTGAATTAGTTGTACTTCCTTTCATCATTATCTCGCGTACTCATATTTTACCATCTTGACCTACACTGCTATTATAGCCTAGTTTTGCAAGCTTACACTCATACCAGCTTATTTCAAGTCATGTTATTTAGGCGCGTCTACTAACATATTGTCTAATCAGAGCCGCTGCATGATGGTCTGATCAACCTAGTACACTTTGGTACACTCTTCGATTGTTTTACATGGATTGAGATATAGTTAAACTTGTCCTTTTGGATATCATCCGCAACGGTCTTGACAACTCCCTTCCGCAATATTAATTCGTCTTTGAAACCCATAATTACAATTCGATCCCATCTCCTCCGAACTCTTATTGTTTTCGTCATCCATTCGGAAAACAAACGCTCATAGACACGAAGTATTCTTCTGTGGCCATGAGGGCTATATATACAAAATCGTTTCCATCTATTCGAAAATGGAGAACTATCTCCAACTTGATTCATATCTACCATATCCCATTTATCTAATACGTCGCCTAGTATTCTTTTAAAAATCAAGAGTCGAGGTACAACATCACGACTTTGGAATTTTTTCTAACCTCATTAAACCTCAAACCATGCCTTAGTTCTGTAGAGTATAGATTGTAAGCCCTCTAAATTTTAGGATTTATTAGCACTACTAATCGATTAGGATAAGTTAGTTTCCCTTAGGATAATAAATAGTACCTCATGATCACCCACTTTCTATCTAGATCATTTGGTGACCTTGACTATGACATTGCTATTCGTAGCGCGAGACCAGCTATTACCTTCCAACAAATTCCATACACAAGACATAGAGGAGTCCACCTTCATTTAGGCATATCATGTCCCACTAAAACATGTCCCCTTGTACTCTATTTTTATGATACGACTTTCATGTCAAAAAGACTACCTATAACCCTTACCATAGTATCGATGTACCTTCCGACTTCAATTAGAGATCTAACCTTGACATAAATCTTTCGACACCATATATGGTTGTGATCTACTCGAAGTCTCCTACGCACATGCCACTAGTGTGCCATCCAATGGAGTCCACATGTGCTACTTACACACAAAAGTCACCAAAGGCGTATTTTGGGCTTAAGGAACCTAGTAACCCATCCGACTGACAATTAGCACAACCATTTGAGTTGAACCTATTCTAGGCTACCCTTATCTAGTAGAAATGGTTCAGATTGATTTTAGGATCTTGTCCAGCCCATATAGATTAAAATCCAAACCAAAGGTTGGATCCAACGGAACTAATAAATCAGTGAGTTATAACATTTATTTCTATCCGTATCATCAAATACCCTCTACCGTGACTTTGATATTTGGAGCACAATACTAGCCAATTCCTCCCAATAAATTCACACTCATGTACTGGACCAGTCGCTCTATATACATGACATACGTGTCCCACACAAACACACCATCTTGTGCTCTATTTTAACTACACCACATATATGACCCAAATATATTTTTCCTAAAACAAACCACGAGTGCCTATTTTTGTCCCATTTGATTTTTTACATTCAATATCAACCAGTTCTCACCAATGAATTGAATACCCATGATCCTTGCAATATTCAAAACAACCTACCTTATAGAATATGCTGCCAGTTTGGATTCCTACCATAACTACCACCTCCTTATTTTCGAGAACCAATTTATGAATTAATACACTCTCTTCGTATTCAGCCTTATTATATTTTATTATTTGTTATATTAAGTTTTATTTTAATTTCGAGGACGAAATTCTTATAAGTTGGGTAGGATGTAAACCCCCTCATTTTTGAAAAGAAAAAAGTTATTTATTAATTACCATTTATGAAAAAATGGTTTCATATATTAATTTCTTAGTAGTTTGAAATTTATGGTGATTATGATTTTCCATTATATAATGAATTTAATACTAATATTTTTATAGTTAAAAAAGGGGGTTATTATATTTTTCTATGAGTATTAGATTGTTTGAAAGGTTTGGTTTTAGAAAGAAAATCTTATAAAATATATTATTATTATAAATTGTTTTTTTTTTGAATTAAGAAATGGATACTAAAGATATGATTTATATACAAATATTTTTATAACTAATATTCTATATATAACATGTGAGTGGAGACATTTTTATATAAATGGTAATTAGTTATTTAGGTTTATTATTTTGCCTTTGAAATTATAAATTATTTTTACATTGCATTTATTATATCTAATTATAATTTGGAAATATTTTTTTTCCAAATTTATGACTAACTTTACTAAAATACCTTTTATACTATTTTAGTTTTTACTTGAGCTTATTGTCATTTATTTTTATTTATTTATTTTTTTAAAAAAATGGGTATTAAGAATTAAGGCTTATTAAGTTTTTATATACATATAGATATATACATATATATAAGTTTTATATATAGCTAGTAAAAGAGAAACAAAAAAAGAAAAAATGAACAACAGCTACTGTTCCCCACAAGGGAAACAGTAAACACCCACGCCCGAGCAAACAGCAGAGTCGCTGTTTAAAATTCTTCATTTCCTTGTTTTTTTTCCCTTCTCTCGAATTTGAATCCCTAACCAAATCCAATCAAATATAAATCCTATGGATTCTCTATCAAATTCACTTTAGATAAAATCAAATATAACCAAATCCTCTTGCGACAGAATTTAATTCCAAGGGACTTCAAAATTTCGATAGACCATAAATACTCGAGAACATGAGATATCAAAAACCTACAAATTCTCCTTGGACAAACGCGGAGAGCTTCGTCAACCCCTCCTAGACCCTGACAACCTTCCTGCGCACCCCTAGCGGCCTGCAGCTGCCGTCGACCGCCGCAAGGCTAGACGGAAGGCCGCTGCAGCAGCGAGAAATACTCTTTTCTGTAGTCACATCAGCCAACAAAACCTCTTCGCGGTATGATCCCTCTCACCTCGTGAAACCTTTCCATGAACCGATTTCGTTAACGTATAGACAATTTAACCCTCTTCAATTCCCTTTAACTAGAATTTAGTGTAACCCATTGGTATGCCCAGGAAATCACCGGATATATCGACAAAAACCTGTTCGATATTTGACAGAAACCCGAGTCAAACCTTATTTTTGGAAGGCTGATTCCTATCATAATGAAAGTGATTTTTAAAATCTACTTAAACATGATTACAGCCAATATAACCAAGTTTAAAAGCAATCAAATAGTTTTATTATGCCATGTTTATTTTCCACGATAAATCAGTTCAAAATCCCTGAAAAACAGTTTTCAAAGTATTAAAATTTTATTAAAACCATCCGATACGGCGTGAACCTCGACAAACTGGGCGACATGGTTGCACACTATACGCATCGAAAGGCACGTATAGATATTGCCGAAATGTAGGAACTGATGGAACTTGATTTCGCTGCCTGTGTACGACAAAATCAGTACGTATCCGTCGACATACCCCTATATCGACCATTTGCAAACTTGGCCCTAACTTCGTGTACGTTTGTCGTATCAAGATGAAACTTATGCCATCAGGACCGAATCATTTTTCTGGTCCTGTATGCCAAGTTTGGTCCGATGCTGAGAAGGTTGATCGGAACGCCTGTTTGGCAGGCCCGCGACCTGCTCCAACGGGCGAATTTGTGCATGGCCCACCGAAATTCAACTTTGGACATACGGTTGGGTCCATCTCCTCAAATTGGATCTGTAGACATGTAGTTTGACGACTTTACAGACCGTCTATACGGGCACGCGTTTCAGTGCAAAACGAGTCCAGCGGCGGACATCATTTTGACTCAAAATTATGATTTTGCTCCTATTCCAGAATTGGATTTTTGGACAGGCATTTCCTAGACATCTTTTATACTAAAATATTCTTGATGTTTGTTTCAGCATCCGGAGCTCTTTGTGGATTTTGACTTTCGTGCTGACGATTCTGACTGTTGGATTTTGCTACATCTCGCACCAACCTCAGGCAAGATACCTTGCCATTAGCTGTTCATTTTACTTTTAGCTCATATTCATGAATTATTCATAATTTATTTTCTGCAAAATAAACTGTGATACATGGCATAAGTAGGTAGAATTTTTACTGTTTAGTTCTATTTCCTGCTATGTACTATTTGCTTATACATTGAACTTAGATTTAAGGGACCACCCTTTGTGTGTTGCATTCATAGGCCTTGACACATTTGTACCAAATTGTTGTGAGTCACATATAGAATACAGACATGCGTGACTGGCTGGCCACCAGTACGTATAAGCCGTGCGATAGGATTAATCGCTAACAAAGGTTGCATGCTTAGTTTGACTTAGTGGTTAATAGAGGTTATATGTGTTGTGGATACAAGATAGTAGGCATTGGGCGGGGAGGACATATCCTTAGTGTATGGGCTACTTTACACATTTTCCTTGTGACCGTACGCTCCACCGGAGATGCGGGTTGACGACCCATGATTGCTGACGGTGACTGACATTCTGCAAAACGTTATGCTCTTATTGATTGGGCCTCTGGTGCCCCAAGGGGAGACCATGCCGATCCCATTTTAGCCAGGGCCCATGCGTTGAAGGTTGTTCTTAAAACTGCATTCACTTAGACCGGATAGTTACCCTTTTCTGTTAGGTATGAGTACTCTTGGTTTGGTTACTTGTATCTGACCGTGGCTTGGAACAATAACTTGTCGTGGACTAGTTTGCCACATCTTGTCCTTGTTTGGTTGTAGGTGTGGCTCACTGCTCCGATGAGAAGGTATTGAACCTTGTTGGGGTCCGGATACCATATTGGATTCATGACTTGGAAAGATATTTCATCGTGGGTTAGTGTGCCATCTCTTGTCCTTGTTTGGTTAGGGGGATGGTACGCTAATCCAAAAGGTGAGGTATTAGACCATGTTATGATCCGATTGACTTATTATTGAGTAGTATTTATTCAGTTTATATGGCATGATATTGTGTATCTTCTTACGTCCCTCTGAGAACCTAGTGATCTCTCTAGGTGTGTGCTTTCTTGTCTTTCCGCAGGTATTCTAGCCTAGGTCGTGACCTTCTCATTCCCTTCGAAGATGACATATCTTGGATCTTTCTTTGCTACTCTCGACAAACCATTCCATTTGCCATGTACTTCTTTTTCTTTTAAATTGGTTGGTAGTGGATTTGTCTCCGCCCAACGTCTTGTATAAAAGAATAATTCATGAGTTGATTTATATCATTATTCTTTTGATTTTGTGGATTAGATTTAGTTACCTTGGTTTACTGTATTTTACAGCTTATGTATACATACGAGGATTCTATATATTAGAGTATACTTCGTATGTATGCAGCTGGCATGCCTTCGAACTTAGTCCTAAGTATTTGGGACTGAGGCGTTACAATAGAATCCTTGTATGTATACATAAGCTGTAAACTGTAGTAAACCATGACAGTAAATCTCATCCACAATAATTAAAGAATCATATATATAAATTACTATGGATTGTTATTTGGTACAAGACGTTGGGTGGAGACAAATCCACTACCAACTATAGAAAGAGAAGAAATGCATAATAAAGGAATTTGTCGAGCGATGCGAAGATGATCCAAGTGCAATCATCTCAAAGGAAGAGAGTAAAATATGGCCTTAGCTAGAGCACCTGCGAAACATCACAAAATTACACCCTTGGAGAGATCACCAAGTCCTCAGAGAGACGTAACAAGATACAAGAAACAACATGTCATATAAACTGAATATAAAGTATGCTATAAATTCACAAGTAAAAGTAAAGTGTCCCAACCATAACACGGCCCAATATCCCATCATCGAAATAGTAGACTACCCCTGCAACCAAACAAGGACAAGGGGTAGCACACTATTCCGTAATGTGGTTGTCCTATGCCATGACTAGAACGAAGTGAGACATGACATTGGCTAAGGTCGCCTATCCTTTCTAGTATGCAATTTAGAAGACATCTCGATGTATGGACAGGTGTAGGCTGACTCCTCCAAGACTAACTCACAACTCAGGACACACACGTCAAGTACTAATACTATCAGCTGACATAACTCGAGGCTAGCGACCCACATGACCTATCAGTCTACATAGCTCGAGGCTAGTGACCGTCGCGACACGACTACCGTAGTACGCAGTTACTATGACTTTTGGAGTTGGGTAGCCCATACATCTAACTGTCTTCTTCCTTTCGAAGGTCACTGACAAAAGATAGTCCACTAAGAGTAGGTCCATATGCATATTAAACGACAAGAAAGAAAAGTAACTGAAAGCAAAATAAAGTAAACTATAAACAACAAGTCATGGATCCAACTGAAAATAAACATACAATAAATATGCAATAACTAAATAAAGAAGATGCAACTAATTATAAGTAGTAAGTAAGGCAAGGTATCTTGCCTGGTGTTAGTATGGTGTTCTGACATGTCCCAACTGGTCCAATAGCCATGTATGTCTTGTTAGGGTTTGAAGTCACGAGGAAGTAGAAAAAATATGATCAGTTAGGATAAATGGTGATAATCGAAGGAGATTTTTGGAGTTAGTCGCGATTAGTGACGATCAACTTGATTGTCAATGGGATTCACGGTCACTCGTACTTACCTTTAGGAAAAAGTATATTTATTTGGAATTACTTGTTATTAGTAAATAAATTTTAGAAAATACTTTTGAAAAATCAATAATTGTTTTGGGACTAAACTCTAGGTTTGTGAAAAATATGTTTCCTAGGGTGCACTGTATTAGGTTCAAAACATTTTAGAAAAATTACTTTAAATATGTATAATTAATTTAGGGTTTGGAATCTAATTCTTTTTAATTTAAAATTAGGTCAAAAGCTCTATACGAATACCTACATAGTTGTATCCTTGAAATACTAATAGAAATATATATATTTTGTTTCCAAAAAAATAAAAAATAATAATACTACTAATAATAACAAACTCTTTTTACAATAATAATACAGAATACTTAATAATATATATATACATATATACAATATATACTTACATACATACTGTATAGTACTATATTTAATAATATAGCAATTTAGGCAAATACTACTAATAATAATTAATCACCTATGTACTGCAACTATCATTACTTTATACTGTAAAAAGACAAAAGTAAAAATGGCACTGCCTATCCCATTTTTTTTTCCTACGAAGTATATTCAGTTGATTAGCATAAAACAAAAAGAGGAAGGAATTTAAGTGCGGAGGAAGAAGTGGGTTTACCAACGTAAAGGGCAAGATTTGAGAGAGACGACCGTGATGGCGACCATCGGAGGAGGTCTATGGCCAAGGATGGACGTGAACGCCGATGCTGGAATCGGGCATTGGCTGTCCGGCGGAGGCAGATCTGGCTTGCGGATACGATCGGCGGAGAGAGGGAAGATCCCCTGCGGCACGCGCTTGACTGTGGCGGACGTGATGGCTTAGGCGTGCGGCGCCGAAACGTATGCCCGTGGCGGAAGTGGTGCTCCAGCGGGCTGGCACAGGGCTTTTCGCCGATAGCTGCCACTATGGCGAAGGCAAGTAAGGGTTCCTCCCCCCTTCAACTTTTATCTGCTGCTGGGGTGGCATGTTATGAGTTTTTCTAGTGGGGGTCGCCGGTTGATGGGGTCGCCGACAGCGAGGGGTTGGGTGGTGGTGGTGATGGTGATGGTGGTGGTAAAGTCAGTGGTGACAATGGCAGTAGCAGTGCTACCATATATGGTGGTTGTGAGGCTGGCAATGGTGCTTTGGCGACGGTCGGGTGTGCGGCCGTTGAGGCAGAAGACTGAATCGGGTTGGTTGCTGGTGGTGAAGGTGGTTATGGTGATGATGACGAAGATGGTGGTGGTTTGCTGCCATTGGGGTGGCCGGGAGTGATATGTCGGGGCAGGCTGTGACGGGGTGATGGTGGTGTGTGGTTGTTGGATTTGGTGTCGGTGTGCTGGCGATGATATAACGGTAGTGGCTATTGATCGGGGAGAGGCCAGGGCAGACCAGTGATGGGTATGGGGATGAGGTGGTATCGTCGTGTCAGGGCTATCCGATACAACGTGGATAACTATAATAAATACTAGAATAAGACTTTGTGTAGAAATTTGGAGTTTGGAATTTGTGGAGAACAATGACAGAGCTCCCCTTTATATAGGGTTGAGGAATCCTTGTTTATAAGGATTGTGATTTATTTAGATCCAAATAGATAATATCACTTTTAATTAATCCATTTTAAAATAAATTCTTTATTCTAGATAATATTTATCTTTATTTCAAACTATTTAAATCTAAATTAGAAAAATCAAATCCCACTTAAAATTGCCATGTGTATTAAATACTTAAATCAATCCTATTCAAAATTATCTTTTATAAATAATAAATATATATTAATAATTAATTTCGAAATTCACTATAAATGTTTAGATATTTTGAAATACATTTTTATAAATAGATAAAACAATTATAATTAGTTTTTGAAAAAAAACAAATTGGACATGAAATTCACTCGCACACAAAAAGTATTTTTTATATAAAATAGTAGTTTTCTAATATACTACTTATATTTGTACCATAAAATAAAATAACCCCCTTTATAAATAAATAGACAAAATAAAGTTTGGCAATCTTGACGTGGCGCAATAAATAAAAATATTTACTTTTTACTATTTTAAAATAACTTCGCATATACGTCTTCGCACGCGACGTACAAATACGAAACCAAAAAATCATTACCAAAAATTTATTTTTAAAAAATGTAATAGAAATTTAGGAGGTTTACACTTGCTGCATTTTTTCGAAGTAGGAACTGAGCGAGCTGGCATGTCAGCACCAGCCGAAATCTTCTTTGGGGTTTTGTCGGTCAGGGGGTTCTTGAGGGCAGTCCCCTCCATCGTGTTGCTCGTCGCAGCCACCTTCGACACCTAGGTGTGTCGAGTCTTCTTCGATTTTACGAACCGCTTCGAAGGACTCGACCTCTCCTCGGATAGGAGATATTCAAAAGCTTGTTAGTCGAAACGTACAACCAACGTCTTGTATGAAGATCCCAGCAAGTTGTTGTCAGATTGTATCACCACCTTCTCATTGGAGGAGAAGGAAGTCCCCAGCAAAGTCGCCATCTTGTTTGCTATGACAAAAGGTTTTACAAACTTTTTGTATATTAAACATAAAAAGAGTACAATCGATTCCTAAACAAGCGATCTAAATACAAAAATTTTGGAAAAGTGTGACGGTGGAAATCGAGCACTGCAGGGGCTCCTTTACTCTGTTGACGATCTGATGACGAGTTGAACTTGCTTTGGCTTTCTGGTGCTGGTGATTGAAACTCTAGGGTTGCCAATCAAGAGGGTACCGAAGTTAAAGATTTTGAAGCCTCTTTATCGAAGAAAAACTCCTTCTATTTATAGGGAAGCACATATGCGATATGCATAACCGAATAAATGACACGTGGCATGTGTTTTTTGTTGATCGGATGAACCTAAGCATATTTTGTTCCTATCTCCGAGGTCGGATTTTGTCTTATCTTAGGGAGCCATTGGTTTAAACAAACCTATTGGATATGTCCCTCGTTGTTGAGAACAAAGTCCATCTTTATCTGTGGTTTAAATAAACCGATAGGATAGAGCTTTTATCAACAGAATCGACCTCTGTTATATCTTAAGTGCAGTGGTTTAAGAAAACCAATTTGGGTACTATCCAAAAAGCCACCTATGGAACCATGCCACCTGCGCTTCTTGCAAAGCTTCTATGTCAATGCACTTCTGGGCTACGAGTAGACTATTCTTCAGGCGACGGAGTCACTGCGCTTTTAGAGCGACGAGGCGACTGTGCTTCGAGCGACGAAGATACTGTGCTTTACGGCGATGAGTAGAATTGTTCTTTGGTTAGGGAGAGATTGTGCTTGAGAGCGAGCAGTGGACTTGTGCTTGAGGCGACGAAGTCACTGTGCTTTAGGGCGACGAGTAGACATTGACTTGGTCTTGACATGAAAGGAGCCTATGCGCTTTTTGACGACGAGTAGACTCGGTTTTGAAGACAAAAGAGCCACTGCACTTTTGGGCGACAAGTATATCCGATCTTGAAATCAAAGGAGCTATTGCGCTTTTGGACGACGAGTAGACTCGATTTTGAAGCCATAGTGCTTTTGGGTTGACGCCAGGGCAGTGTGGGCTGCCTGCGCTTTTGAGTCGAAGGAGCTAGTATCTGTCGAAGTCTTTCAAGAGCAATTAATGACTGCTCCTTTGATGGACGAGTTAGTCATCCTATACTTTAATTACCGCCTTCGTTTTGGGGAATTCCAAGAAGTTCGTGGCCTAGGGTTCAGTCAAAATGAACCTATTAAATGAGGTTCATTATGCTGTGTTTCAGGTTCATCCGTTAATTCGGGGGCCTTTGACCGATGGCCACGTGGCATGTGGGTTGGACCACACTCTCCCTATATAAAAGGAAGCTTTTCTGAAGGGTTGTGTCTTATATCTCTTTAACATTCCCACCGTCATGCTCGATCCCGACTTAGCTTCGAACTGCCATTGGCCTTGCACAAGTCGACCGTTGGTTGTGTATCTTTTCGTTCCCAGAAGCTGTGTCCATGTAGAAGAACTGTTGTTGAGTTTTGAGATGCACTTGAGCGTTTGGCGTACGGAGTTCGAACCTGAACAACATCTTAGAGGTCTTCGAGATCCAAGCTTTCGGATTTGGATTGGTTGCCAATCCGAAGAGCCACAGGTTGTGCTCTGTCCTGCTCAATAGCGGTGGCACAGCCTGTGCTGTGGACTGAGTTCTTGCTCGGGCCAATAGCTGCTTCAAGAACTGGCTCGCTCTGACAGTGCTGCACGTCTGGGGGGGTTGTGCATCTGTGAAGATTAACCCCCTAGTATGGTGCCTGTGAAGATTAACCTCTTGTAGATATATAGATGCTTTAGTCCTTTTCACGATGAATCTGTAATAGATCCATGTAGGCATGATTTAAATAAAGAAGCTCTTTTCTTTTAATCATGATGAATCTGTAATAGATCCTTGTAGGCATGATTTTATAAAGAACTCTTTATGAACTGTGGTTTCTGATCGTCTGTCTGCGCTTTTAGGTACCTGCGCTTTTGTGAAGCTTTGTGTAGCGAGAACACTACCTGCACTTTTGATATGTCTACACTTTTTCATGCTTCTATACTTCCTCGAACCAACCATCCATCGTAAGGCATCTTGCGGGTCGGGACACTACACAGAATCCTTCCAGACGACCCGAAGGAAGTTGTGTGTGTCAAAAGGTCCTCTCTCCGATTCTACTACAATACAGCTACGAAAATGCTTTACCGTCGCTCATACGACAGACTTTTCCTCCGATGCCTATCAAACAATGAGGCAATTGAAGCTCTTCGAGAGGCCTATGATGGTGCCTGTGGGCTCATCAACCCGGTCCTAAATTATATGACTGACTCTGTAGTATGGGTTATTACTGGCCTACCATGATGGTAGATGCTATCGAATATGCCACGAAATGTCGAGCATGTCAGTTTCACACTGATTTCATCCATCTACCTTCGAAGTTCTTACACCCTACGGTCGCCTCTTAGCCATTTGAAGCCTGGGTATGGACATAGTTGGACCAATCACTCCTCCACCGTCCAGAGGGGCATCGTTTTATTTTAGCAATCACTGACTATAAGCGAAAGCAGTACCTCTGTCAGAGGTAAAGAGCTCAAAGGTGATCAACTTCATCAAGCATCACGTCATCTACCTTTTGGGGTCCCCAGAAGGATCATCTACAACAACGGTCCCTAATTCATAAGCCATGCATTCAGCTGATTCTGTGATAAGAATCGCATCCAGAATGTGGCATCGACTGCTTACAATCCGGCAACAAACGGATTGGCTGAGCTTTGAATAAAACAATTGTTAAATTGCTCAAGAAAGTTGTATCATCTAATAAATGCGACTGGGATGAGAAGTTAGGCGAATGCCTCTGGGCCTACCGCACAACGGTTCGAACTTTGACGGGTAACAGACCATTTTCTCTGGTGTACGAGAGCGAGGCCTTGCTTCCTTTCGAAATTGAGATCCCTTCACTACGAGTGGCCATTACAAACTAGTTGATGGAGGAAGTCAATCAGCATCGTCGGTTGCAAAAGTTAGAAGCATTGGAAAAAAATGCCTTTTGGCTCAATAACACATCTAACTCTATCAGGTCTCCTAAGCTTTCAACAAGAAAGTCAAACAAAGGAATTTCCAAGTGGGTGACCTTGTCCTATCAGTCAGGAGGCCGATGGTGATGACTCATAAAATGCAAGTAAGGTTCGAGCCCAAATTGGAAGGCCCCTTCATTGTAGAGACGGTGTATTCTAATGGTGCCTACCGACTCGCAAAACCAAACGGGAACTTATTCATGATGCCAATCAATGGCAAGTTCCCAAAGAAGTACTATGCTTGACACCCTTCGATATGTACTTCCACATCCCTAACAAAAATCTTCAAATTTGACAACCGAGTTCAACCCCCCTTGTTCATCATATGTTTCTAGATCCCAACTGCTCTAGGACGTTCCCTCATGTAACTCCTCTTCCCGGATGAATTGTAAATGGAACTTACGTTAAGATTTCTTTTATATTTGTATTCCTATCTACTCCTTCAAATTATTATGTTATCTACATCTTTGGAAAACTTGATGGCCTATATAAACCTCTTAGTTTTTCAAGAAATTCATAAGCAAACCACAAGAACAACACCAACGCCAATACCAGCGCCACCCTCCCTGTCAACACCAACACCACAGCCGTAAGAGTCGAACGCCCATCCTGCTCTCCTCTTCTGCCACTACAACATAACCAACAACTTGCCGGAGCAACCACAGCCCATCATCACCAAAACCACCATTTCTGATACCACCGCCGTTACCATATCTGTGTCTGATTGTGTCTGTGTATCCATCAAAAAATTACTATATCAATCGTGTCCATACCCGTATTGTCCGTGTACACACACATTCTCTTTCTATCCATACAAACCACAGCAGTTCATGTCCGACACGATCCCATCCACAACATCTATCCCTCCTCTGTGTCCGATCAATCTGGACACATCAACAAGGGAAAACAAATCAAAACCTAACCTAAACCCTGACCTCCCGAGCACCATTGACTCGCCGTAGTCACCGACGACTTCCAGTCACCGCGCCTCCTCGCAAATGAACAGGCGAGCATCCGTCTGGACGAGAGCCCCCCCGGCCGCAGGCGCCCCTCTGGCCTAGAACCGTCCGACCTCTGCGAGCCCGATGCCGTGCGCGGTCAGCATCCTCACCGCGCCTCCGTCGACATCAGAGACGGTAAGCTCGTCTCCCTCACGCTGTGCAGCCCAGATCTGGTGTGCCACCGACAGGAGGCTCGAACCACCGTGACCAATCCTCACCACTTCGTGGCTGCGTCCTCTCCGGCTGAGCGCGTGAGCCTCCTCCACTGAAAGCCCGCGGCTGCCGTCCCTCCGAGACAGCCACAGCGATGAACGACTCGCTCTTTCCCGCTGACGAATGTTCCGGAGCCGTCTCGCCAAGACGAACCCCTGGTAGGCACCGCTACTGCCCCACGGCGAGCACCTCCGCTGGAACCACCATTGTCACGCCCCAATACCGGAATACGGGGATGGACGTCGGCCAGCTACACCGTATAAGATACGAATACGCTATACGGCGATGATGGCTGTCAAGTCTTGCTGGGTATCCTAGCATGCAATCAATCTATGGCCTAAATTCGATCTCATGTCCACAGGCAAATCACAATGAAACAATATCAAGGGAGATAATCATATGGAAAGCAGGGAAATACGCATATGATAATCAGGAGGTCTACAGTACAGAAATAATATAGACGAGTATACCTTCCCACAGTTCCTAGCATGGTCTGGAACTGAAAAATGTCCTCCAATGTCAAGTCTGAAAGATCCACTGGGTCGGTCACTAGAAATTTGGGAACAAACCAGGGTTAGTCAGGCCAACCGCGGCAAGTACCAGAAAGGAAGGCTCAAGGACGGACGAAGAAAACCAGCATGATAAAATGTGACAGAAATAGCATCTAAAAATAGTAAATAAGGTAAAGGATCGTGCGGTACCAACGCACGATTACAGAATATAAGGCAGCAATCCAACTACTAATACGTAAGTAACCAACAATCATCACAGTAACTCACTAATGCTTGCATCGCCAACTGGAACTCGTAGTATGTCATCGGAACAGTAACTCACCCCTACATCAAACAAGAACAGGGGAATGAATTACCGTACCGGGACAACGTTACGTGCCAGCCAGCTTAGCAAGCAACAAGCCATACAATTTAGGAGAATAAGCGGCCACTCAAAATGCCTACGGCTCTCTATGTGGAGGTTGGGTTACCCCAACAATTCAAGTATGGGAATCCTCAGATCGTGTCGTCCCAGCAGGGCTAGCGAGGCCAAGTATAGCATGTAAGAAGAGCATCGATCCATCGTAAGGCCACCGGGATTTGCATGTCACCACCGGTCCCTCGTAAGGCTACCGTGCCGAGCATGCCATGTATATAATGTATAGTACATAAGTAGCTGGATATTGCCATCCACTAGTACGAATGGTAACAATATCCGTGGCGGCCAGCCTGCAGGTCATGACTAATGTCTGGGATAAGGCTGGTAATGCACGATCTCAGGATTTCGTTCCCCCCAATGCTTCTACCAGTTTAAGTTGCCTAGATTATCCATACATTTTTCCAGAATCACATGCCGTGGTCACATGATCATCCTCCTAAATATCGTACCTCAGTACGAAAACACTAAGTAAGGATCAACCTCGGCACCTATAGTCCCAGTTGTGATCCATCCTTAGTGTTATGCAACAAGCAAGCAAGCAATCCTAACCACGCTAAGACTATAGGCCAACTACCAGATACCCGTGCAGGTAACCATATAATATAGCTAGAATATCAAGATGGCATTGCAATGCCATATAATCATGGAAGTGTCATCTCAAAGTGCCAATAGACAAAGGGCACCGCAGTGCAAGGTCAGGGCCAGTACCTCAAAGGGTAACTGGACTTATAGCACGAATACAGGTAGTCAGGTCTGGGACAAGGACAAATCTGTCAGTCACAAGATGTCATCTGTCCACATAGTGGCATGGATATCAGGTCAAGTACAAGATCAAAACCTCTACCACAATATCATCTCAAACTTATATGGGAGCCTACAGCTCCAATCATCAAGTCGTTACTATCCACCAGATCAATCTATCAAGTGTCACCCCTCTACGATGAAATCAATATCATGCCAGGAAGGTCAATAACCAAACACCAAGCTGATCACTATAAGCAATGCTAGGCCCTCTGGCTCACAAGAATCCTCCAAGTCAATGATCACAAGCTACTAGAAAACAAGCCCCTCAACTACCAAGACATAGCAATCAAACCAGGTTCCCCAACTACCGGAATACACAAAGGTATCCAGTTTTGGGCATTTGGGAAGTTGAGTAAAAATCATATAATAATAGCCTCGATATTCTATTCGTTCCGCGAGACACTCGCACCAATATCAAAACCTAAAAGTCCTCAAAGACAAATCTGATCAAATTAGAACATCACCAAAGAACTAACAACACTATCTAAGAATCCACTTAGTCTACCATTATCACTATCTCAATATCGTATCTCCTCATAGTCAATCTTCGAATAAGATCATAATCCCAACACATGGGTCAACACTAATCAACGCCGTCGGAAGATGGCAAGGATTGTGTGAACCACTCTGGATCAGATCCATAACCCTTAAACCAAACAAGGACCAGGGTTGCAGACCTTCACCCGAGTAGAACCGCTCTCCTTACACAATTCGATGGACAGGACAGACAATGGAATAACAAACTAAACTAGAACACCATCTAAAAAAAGAAGGGTCGCGGGTCAAGAGTCCAATGGGTGATACCGTCGAAAAGGCAAGGATTGCGTGAACCACTCTGGATCAGATCCACAACCCTTAAACCAAACAAGGACCAGGGTTGCAGATCATCACCCGAGTAAAACGCTCTCCTTACACAATCCGGCGGACAAGGCACATTAGGATCTAGGCGACTAATCTATGATAGAGTCTACCAAGCAGGCAATGGGGTCAGGGATGCTATACCAAGAAGAACATGCATGAGTTCAGTCCCACAAACCAAAGGAATGGTTCTACCCAATCCTTCGAACCAAATTCCCAACCGGGAATTCTGGAAAAATTCGGCAGTCTCCTTTGTAATCTGGATGGGAGCACCCTACGAATAGGGGCTAAAACCACTCGGTGCAACCCGCCGCAGAATCGCAGAATCGCAGGCTGAGAACACTAAGTCTCAGCTACCAGCAGCACTACGATGCGTACTGGGTACAAATCGATAGCCAATAACACTAAGTCTCTGCCTCCAGCAGCACTACGATGCGTACTGGAAACCAATCGAACCCGAGACCACTAAGTCCCGGCCTCCAGCAGCGCTACATACGTACTGGGCGCCAAGCCAACATGCATAATAATAAAATAACCGCCTCGCAGGGCGCACCACAACACATGTCCATAAATCCCTAACCCAAGCACAATCACCGCCACAAGTAAAGTTAGCCAAAGCGGTTACCCGACCGCGAGTCGGACACGGGGCATATAGGGACAATCCGTTCAAGTGAGTCGTGCTCGTGTCCTCGGAGGTGTGGATGACCCATCCGAGTCGTCCGATACGGTCTATCCAAGTATCGAACCAAACTAGTCTAGGTTATCATGGCAGTTCTACTGCTAAGCTACACTACTCATGGTTATACAATTTACAATAAATTAAATACAATAAAATCCAGGAGAGATGGCAAGAGCCGCCGATGAGCAAGGGATGCTTGCCTAGAGGGCTCGGCTAAGTAAGCAAGTCTTCGGCAGTCGCGATCCAAGCTAGCACGCCAATCGAGATCCTCCGAACACACAATAAATAGTCATCAGCACCAAATAATAAAATAATAGAATAATCACAAGAGATAGCAGAAGGCTATACCGTGTGGGTCCCATAAGCAGTGCAGGGATCGGGCACGAAAACTGAGGTATGCGAATCGATACGGACACGTAAACCGAGATGTATACGCATATCGAGACGCGTACGAGAATCGAGATAGCATAAATATCGAGATGAACGGGAAACACGTGCACGTAAATCGACACGTGCACATAGATCGAGAAAATCACGAATATCAGAATGGTCTACGAATCACGCGACACGCAAATCGAGGCAAGCACGTAAATCAAAACGACCCAAAGTCCAAGGAGCACGTAAATCGATACGACACACAAATCAAGGTGCGCACGCAAATCGATGTGGTGTGGAGTCCAATATGGCATGTAAATCAAGACGGTCATGTAAATCGATGCATGCACGCGAATCGATACGGTACGAAAATCAAGAAAGGCACAAAAGTTGAGGCACGGAAAACCGAAGCCGTATACAAATCGAGGTGCACGTATATCGTAGAACACAACCCAAGGAAGCGCACAGAGCACGAGGGCTCGCTGTACGAGAGTGCGTTGCTCGAGACGGCACGCTCGACGAAGCAGCGCACAAAACGAGAAAGAGAGGGAGAGGGAAGTTCAGGAACCTCACCGGCGTGCGCGAGGCGGCTCGGCCAGGTCGGTCCGCCGGACCGGAGAAGGAAGTCCATGGGGGAAGGGAGAGGAAGCCGGATGAGGCTCACCGGGGCTGGCCATGTCGCGGCGGCTCCGGCGAAGGGAGGATAGCAGCAGCAGGAGGAGATGGCGGTGAGGGCGGTGCTGGTGGCGGCAGCCGCAGCGGAGGTCGGGGGGGCGATGGAGGCGGTGGCTGCTACGATTGTGGGTGGTGGAGGAGATGGCGACGATGATGGTGGTGGTGGAAGATGGTGGTGGCGGTGAAGATGGCGATGATGGTGGCAGCGGTGGTCGTAGCGGCCGGCGGAGGAGAAAGGAAGAGGGGGAAGTGGTGGTGGCGCCGGAGATGGAGGCGGTGGCCGCAGAAGATGATGTCGATGGTGGTCGTGCAAGTGGTGGCTGCGGCGGTGGAGGCCAGAGATGAGGGAGGCGATGGCGACGATGGTGGTCGCCTTGGCGGTGGCGGCTGAAGTAGTGGTGGCTGGGAGGAGAACGAAGGGGAGGGGGAAGGTGAGCACGGGAGGGGAGTGTGGGGAGAGCAGAGAGAGATAAGAGTGAGGAAGGAGAGAGGGGGAGCTCTGGTCCAGTAGGGAAGAAAGAGGGATCGGGAGAGAGAGAGAGTGAAGAGAGAGAATTGGGGGGGGGGGCGTCTGAGAGTGTGGAGAGTGAGAGTTAGGTTAGGGTTTGGGTTTTCTTTTGGGAGGGTAGATATAGGGATCAAGGAAAAAATAATAATAATGATAATAATAATAACAATGATATTAATAATAATAATAGTAACAATATTAATAATGGGATAACACTCCCCTTCAATAAATAAACAAATAAAATTTTAAGAATACCCAAAATTTAAAATCCTCCAAATACAGAAATACAGTCATTTACGTATTTTGGAAAAATAGGGAGATGACATTCTACCCACCTTACAAAAATTTTGTCCTTAAAATTTCAAATTTATCAAAATAGGATTTTCAAAACTAGTACATATATATATGCCATGAAAACTCTACCCACCTTACAGAAATCGAGTAATAGAACAAGAAATGAACAAAATCTCGATATAAAAATATCAAGAAAAACAATGTCTAGCTACACAAGTCAACTCGCAAGGTAAATCCAAAACATGGAAAGAATCTCGAAAATCAAAGTCTCGCATACACGAAATAACCCAATAAATCAAAACAAGTATAGAATGTCGAAAACAATGTCAGAAAACATAAAATCCCAACTGCATAAAAAAAATCTGCATAAAATCATAAAATACTGGATATCTGTCTCAAGCCGAAGACTGTAGTTTCCCAATATCCAAAAATGTGAGTCATGGTCATTTCTTGCCACACCATCCAGAATGGCTGCAAAAGATTCACCACGACGCTATAATCGAGCGGCTGTAACTTTCGTTACCACGCCGTCAAGGTATACTAGGGTCATCCTGTACTCTTGACAAATACCTAAAACGAATCCAATCCATAACCTAAATATCCGAATCACAAAAAAATATCACAAAATCTCTAACAATGTAATGAGAGTCCTAGAAAACAATCAAAATCCAAAATCCAGGTGAATCATAACACACATCCAAAAATATCTTCAATAATAACCACAAGATAGCTTTTCTAGAAAAATACTCCATATCCGTAGAAAAATACTCCAAACCAAGGATCCACATCAAAATATAATGTATAAAAAGTATATCTATAGCCAAGATAATATTTAAAACAAATAATCATGATTGTGGAACTGTCCATAATCAAAGGAGCTAAATTGATACAAGAATACCCATTGGATACTCAACAAATGCTGAAATATCCAATCTCAGAGTCCAGATGAAATCTTTATTCCAAGGCAATCCAGCCAACGCTCGAAGAGGGCGATAGTGATACTAAGTCAACACGAAGTCAACGTACAAAATGGATAACAGGAAATCAACCAAGGCGAAACACCGATAGAGAGTACAGAACACAAGATAAATAATCATGTAACCCAAACGATGGAGATAGCATCTCATCAAATAAGGTGATCGACATGACCAACTATAGGATCATATCTATCAAACAAGGATCAAAGGTAGATAACATGAATAAGACATGGCCAAGCAAGATAGGTCCAAATAGAGATAAGGACCAATTCACAGGTTCAAGGGAGCGAAGGGCAAGTGTATAGACAAGTTAGAATCCCAAGGAATTGTGGACTGAGATCAATAATCATGTGATACCCAACGATATCTCAAAACGAGACCCGTATGGGCCACCACTAAAACCTTGTCACGCCCCAATACCGGAATACGGGGACGGACGTCGGCCAGCTACACCGTATAAGGTACGAATACGCTATACGGCGATGACGACTGTCAAATCTTGCTGGGTGTCCTAGAATACAATCAATCTATGGCCTAAATTCGATATCATGTCCACAGGCAAATCACAATAAAATAATATCAAGGGAGATAATCATATGGAAAGCAGGGAAATACGCATATGATAATCAGGAGGTCTACAGTACAAAAATAATATAGACGAGTATACCTTCCCATAGTTCCTAGCATGGTCTGGAACTGAAACATGTCCTCCAATGTCAAGTCTGAAAGATCTACTGGGTCGGTCACTGGAAATCTGGGAACAATCCAGGGTTGGTCAGGCCAACCGCAGCAAGTACCAGAAAGGAAGGCTGAAGGACGGGCGAAGAAAACCAGCATGATAAAATATGACAGAAATAATATCTAAAAATAGTAAATAAGGTAAAGGATCGTGCGGTACCAACGCACGATTATAGAATATAAGACAGCAATCCAACTACTAATACGTAAGTAACCAACAATCATCATAGTCATCCTAACATCCACTAATGCTTGTATCGCCAACTGAAACTCGTAGTCTTTCAACAGAACAGTAACTCACCCCTACATCAAACAAGAACAAGGGAATGAATTACCGCACCGGGACAGCATTACGTGCCAGCCAGCTTAGCAAGCAACAAGCCATACAATTTAGGAGAATAAGCGGCCATTCAAAATGCCTACGGCTCTCTATGTGGAGGTTGGGTTACCCCAACAATGCAAGTATGGGAATCCTCAGATCGTGCCATCCCAACAGGGCTAGCGAGGCCAAGTATAGCATGTAAGAAGAGCATCGATCCCTCGTAAGGCCACCGGGCTTTGCATGTCACCACCGGTCCCTCGTAAGGCTACCGTGCCGAGCATGCCATGTATATAATTTATAGTACATAAGTAACCGGATATTGCCATCCACTAGTACGAATGGTAACAATATCCTTGACGACCAGCCTGCAGGTCATGACTAATGTCTGGGATAAGGCTGGTAATGCACGATCTCGGGATTCCGTTCCCCCCAATTCTTCTACCAGTTTAAGTTGCCTAGATTATCCATACATTTATCCGAAATCACATGCCGTGGTCACATGATCATCCTTCTAAATATCGTACCTCAGTACGAAAATGCTGAGTAAGGATCAACCTCGGCACCAATAGTCCCAATTGTGATCCATCCTTAGTGTTATGGAACAAGCAAGCAAGCAATTCTAACCACGCTAAGACTATAGGCCAACTTCCAGATACCCGTGCAGGTAATCATATAATATAGCTAGAATATCAAGATGGCATCGCAATGCCATATAATCATGGAAGTAGTACCTCAAAATGCCAATAGACAAAGGGCACCGTAGTGCAAGGTCAGGGCCAGTACCTCATAGGGTAACTGGACTTATAGCACGGATATCAGTGACATGACGAATATCTTTAAGAACAAGAACTGCATCCGTCTTCGTCCTCAAATGTACATATCTAACGGCAACCACCTTTGACACATCTCCATTGTCCATCTTCAATACTCCACAGTCGTCTGTCGTGTATGTGGCAAATAGTGCCCTATTGTGAGATACATGCGCTGAAGCCCCTGAGTCCACCAACCAAGAATTATCATCGCAGGCGAGGTTTGTGATAACCTCATCACCTACGATGATCACATCGCCTCCATGTATCGAAGCCACTGCTGTAGTGTTCTTATCTTGCTTCCCCTTGTCGCCCTTCTTCTCTCTCTTCCAAGCAAAACAGTTCCACTTGATGTGGCCCTTCTTGCCACAATGGTAACACTCCGAGTCCTCGTACCGACCCTTGGACTTCCGCCTGCTCTTGTCTCTACCACCACCTGGACCCCTACTTTTGCCCCTTCTGCAGCTCTTCGAAACTAGTGCCTCTGAGTGATGGGATGTGGATGAAGTGCCCTGAGAATGTCTCCGCATCTCTTCATTCAGTACCCCGCTCTTGGCAAACTCCAGACTGACCATGCCTTCCGGAGCAGAAGCGATCATAGATACCCGTACGGTCTCTCACGAGTCTGGCAATGTACATAGCAGCCAAAGTCCTTGAACCTTGCCGTCAAATTGACTCCCATCGAGGATAGCTGGTCCACCACGCCCTAGAACTCACTCAAGTGATCCGTAATGGATGCACCATCTTTGTACCGCAGACCCATCATCGTCCGGATCAGGAACAATTTGTTTACCCCGGTCTTTTTTGCGTACAAAGATTCCAGCTTCTCCCACAACATCTTCGCATGCTCAATATTGGCAATGTGGTCGTACACGTTTTTGTCAACGAACTGCCGCATGTACCCACACACCTGTATATGCTCGAAGTTTCAGTCCTCATCGGATTTGTCACTGGGCATCTCGGATGCAAATACTGGAAGATGCAGCTTCTTGACGAACAATAAATCCTTCATCTTGCTCCGCCAATAATGGTAGTTGGTACCGTTCAGGTTCTCCATGTGCACCGGCTTCGCGTCCATCTCTGCTTCCTGGTTTGACTGTCAACTCCTGACACTTCTTTGAACCCAAAGCTCTGATACCACTCTCTGTTGGCAACGAAGCACGAAAACCTTTCCCCCAAACCAGAAAGTCCTGCGAGAGAACCGAGCAAAAGCACACAAACTAAAAATGCCAAACACAATCGTAGACACAAAGATTTTGAAGTAAAAAATCCTTACGGGAAAAACCACGGGACGATCGGAGTCCAACCCTGAAGAACCACCACTAATAGAATAAAGAGAATATACCCTCTACAAGCTCCTTCCGATCCAACACGGATCACCACAACTCACTGGATAGAGGAAATTTTTTGATTGCGAACTCCGAAGGACAAGAGATACCGAAAAATTATTCGAAGCAAACAATAGTCCTTAATCCTCTCTCTCTCTCTCTCTCTCAAATATTGTAAAGCACTCTTTGTTTTGAGATGATTTTACAACTAGCATGCATCACCCTTTTATAAGCCCTTGGTAACCCATACATGGAAGGCCAATATATATGGAAACTTCCAATATAAATCAATCATATATTTAATGGAAATCCAATCATAATTAGCTTACCATAATTGGAAACCCAATAATATGGAAAGCTACTATATGAAGGGTCCAATCATAAATATATAATCAAAGTAAATATGGAAATCCAATCATATATTTCCTTATCATATATGTACCAAAATAAAATCCATGCACTCCCCAAGCTTCTCCGACACACGGATGGCGCTTGTCGCTCTCCGGGGTATTCTCCACATAGGTGGGAACCCCACCCACTCCAACAATTTTTTTACGTTGGTATTCATACGTCTAGCGCGAATCCGTATATACGAAATATTTAAAGGTCTTTTACAAAAGTTTTAATTACAAATATTTTTATAGGAAATACCTATTGTGGATCAATAACATAGTAGGTAAATATTTTTTATATGCAATAGATTCTTCAAACTTGATTTTATTTTACTACTACGTAAAAACTATTTTTACTCGCTATGCAAGTATTTATAATAAGTTCAAAAATAATATTTTGTAAATAATATGTTCTATTCTAATGCAAGGTACATCAAATTAAATTCATGTATATTTTGATTTTTAAAAACTAATTATAATTTATTTTATTTGTTTGCACAGATATCTTTCAACTATTTAAGTATTTATCATCATGATTTTCAAAATTAATTATTATTGTATTTTTGCTATTTATAAAAAGATAATTAAAAATTTGTTAGATTTAATTATTTAATTATTATGGTAATTTAAATTGGAAAATTAATTTTCCTAAATTTGATTTAAATAGTTTAAAATAAAGATAAAGAATATCTAGTTTTTCATGGATTGGTTGAATTGGTTTTAAAAACAGTTGAATTAATTGTGAGTTATCTAGCGTGGTTTAAACAATCATAATCCTTATCTAACCAAGATTTTCACCATATTTATATGTTAACTTGCCATTATTTTCTCCACACAAATTTCTCTCCAAATTGTCTCCACCTACAAATGTGTACGTGCATCGTGTCCATGCACACCAAGCCGCATCCATTCACTTCTTCTATTTCCACCCAAATTGATTAATGTTCTTATTAAAAAATTATCTTTTTCTTTCCCTTTATTTTCTCTTATCATAAATTCTTACTATCTTTTTACCGATCAACTAAGTCCGTCTATCCTAGTAGTCCTTAAATTTCGAGAACAAAATTTTTCTAATGTGGATAGATTTGTAACTCCTTTTCCTGAAGTTTTAAAAATTACTTTTATATATTCTAATTATTGTGTTTAAAAGTAATTTTTGTCAAAATTTTGTAAAAGATATATTATGATAAAAAAATAGTTTTAAATTAATGGTTTAAAATAATATTTAGTTTTCTAAAAAAATATTTGTTCTTGAATTTTGTTTTTTGAAATATAAAATATGTTTTTATCTTTGGTGATTTAAAAATTGGATTTAAAAAAAATTAAAAAGGTTTTTGCCATTTATTTTTAAACAAAAATTTGGATTTATAAAAGTAAGTTTTATAATATTTGATGACATCAAGTATTATGTTAATATGATAATATGTTATTTGATTATATTTGGATTTGTCTAAATTATCTTGATGGTTATCAACTATACTTTAAATTAGGTTAAAAATTTTAATATCGTTTTAAATACTTACGATGACTAATTGTGGCATTACGAGTTGTATTATCTAGAATTAAAATGTTATTTGATTTAAAGATTTATTTATTATATGATTTAAATTGTTTTGATAAATATTAAATATTATTTTAAAGTTATTATGTTAAGTTTGATTTGGATTTGGATTCATATGAGTTAAATTATTTGATAATATAGAATAATACTTAAAATTATTACTGTGATCATTTAAAGGATTGCAACCAAATTTTATTTGTTTTTAAATAATTTATTTGATTTGAATTTATGGGAAGATTTATCCTTTAGAAATTCTAATGTTATTAGAATCCTATCTAGCATTAAATAGATCATTTCTTATTTAAACTAATCCTATTCCTATTCAAATTAGTTGGTAATCATAATCATCCTTATTGATTGAATTCTAATCCTATCATAATTAGCAAATTGCTAGCCATTATATATATATATCTATGGAATCTATGAATAAAATCATCTCTCAAACCATCATTATCAAAATTTCTTTCTTTTTTCGTCATGACTAAGCCCAAAATTTGTCATAAATTCAGCCTCAATTTTCAAAGGTTGTAGCAATTTCGAATGACCACAACTCCCAACTCCGGACTCTGTTTGACCTCCAGTTTTTTTGTTGGAATTGTATTGAGGTATATTTTTTGAATATAAATTTTCTTTTCATAAATTCTGAAGTTAATTTTCTAAAAAATTTGTGGAGTGTCAGTTGTCTGAAATCTGACACATTTTAGTATTTTCGAGATTCCGGGAGAACCAGGAATGCTGACGCAAAAATACACGACATATATTATTCTCAGAAAATTTTTAGAATATTTTATTTTTGGTTTTTATTTTAGAAGTCTGTCCCATCATCTGAGTTCATCTTGTGTAGCCCTATGACTATTATGTACACAACGGGATTACCGGTTTCACCAGCAAGGACCTCAGGCAAGATACCTTGCTATTATTTACTGTTTATAATTATTGTGCATTTTATTTTAGTATTTCATATTCCTGTCATTATTTCCAGTTCTTCTACTATATCTTGTGACAGATCATGATTTGTCTACTTGCTTTCACGATATACTTCCTGCTTGCCCTTAGAAGTTGCATGTGGACCTAGAGTTAAGATACTACCATTAATATAGCACATTTACATAAAATTTGACACAAAGGGGGCACGAGACGTGTGAGTTATGAGTAGCATATAGCCTCCGGACTTACGTGTTGGCTGATCACTGATGCATATGGGACGTGCGTTAGGACTAACTGTCAATAGATGTATGTTAGAAGACTTGACGGTTAGTTGTGTTACATGGTCGTGGATGCAACATGATAGGTGCATTGGGTGGAGAGAACAGTACCTGACGTATGGGCTTCGATTACACTTTCCTTTGTAACCCGGAAGCTCCACTGGTGATACGGGTATGCTTACCTCCTCAGGTTGGCCACTGACATTTTTAAACGTTATGCGCTTAGGTCATTGGTGCCCAAGTGGGGACTATACCAGATCTTATTACCAGCCAGGGCTCATGCGTCGAAGGATTATTTCTCAACTGTATGTTCACTTTAGTATGGTTAGGTTACCTTATTGATGTCTTGTCACTTACTTTTGTTTCAAGCATATTCTATAATCAGTATTTATATGGCATGTTCTTTATGTATCATGCTACGTCCCTCTGAGGACCTGGTGATCTCTCCAGGTGTGTGTTTTTGTCTTCTGCAGGTAATCTAGCTGAGGTCGTGATCTTCTCACATCCTTCGAAGATAACGTTTCTTGGATTTTTCTGGCTACCTTCACTAAATCATTTCATATGCCATGTATATCTTTCATTTTTATTGGTTGGTAATAGATGTGTCTCCACTCAACATATTATACAAAGATTATCCGTAGCTATTATTTGATATCTTTTATTCTTTTTATTTTGTTATGGATGAGATTAGTAGCTGTGGTTATACTGCATTTACAGCTTATATATATTTATTATATGGCTGGCATGTATACGTTTCTAGTCCTACGCATTTTGGGACTGGGGCATTACAGCCCCTGCGCCCAACCAAGTCATGCGCGTAGCATTCCAGCGTGCAAGATCTCCATGCGCGCATCGTATATGTGCGCATGAATGGATCATTCCGTTACCTATAAATAAAAGGATCATTCTTTCATTCAATCTTCTTTACCCCTTCACATCATCAAATTCTTCATGCTCTTCAACAGCTTCAACTCTTAGCTTTCTCCCCAGAGTTCATCCAGACGTTCAAAGAGCCTGAGATCGTCGTCAGATCGTCAACGGAGTAAAGAATCAACTCTCCATCACTACGGTTCCCAAAAAACAAAAGTGTACTCCAAGGATTCCATCAAAATCCTACATTGTACTCTGTTTAGTTTGATCATTTATAAAAGTTTTCTCCAAATACTTTTGAATAGTAAACAGAAGTGTCGGCGTCGGTGGCCAGCCTCTTCTCCTTGGCCTAGTTAGTACTCGCAACACTGACTTTAGGGGCTTTGGGGCCTTAGGAGCTTTTGGAGTCTTAGAGCCATAGAAAAGTCTAGGGTTTCTGCTTGGGAAAGAAGAAGAAATTCTTTCATTGGGAAAAGGTTAGAAAATGGTGTCACGACCTGCAACGACTTTTTGAGATACGAGTACGTAGCCAAGTCCAGCTTACACCGTAGCATCGGTGATAGTATGCTGGCTAGACCTTAATATCAAATACAAAAAAACATATCTATTTGCTCATTCACAATAATTATTTTATTTATAAATTCAATAATATATTAAAAATGATATTTGGGAACAAACCCGCTAAATGTTCAAAAAAAAGAACTATCTAATCTATCTAGAATCTAAGGTCGACCTCCAAGATCTCTTTCTCCCCTGTATAGTCCATAGCGCAAAAGTAGGAGCATGCCAAGTCACCTGCAATGATTCAGTCAGGAAAGATGTAAAGTACAACCCTATTGTTATAATGTAACTTAATACAAAATAAGCTAGACAAGTAAAGTTATAGTAGAAGTATAAGAAAATAGGTATATGAACTGGAATATACAAGAAACCACTAGCAAGAACATGTATGAACGAGACAACTTGCAATAAATATGTACAAGTAAACAAACAATATTTTTTAAATACTTTTTGACATGTGAATGGCTTGGGTTAATACGACACATCATAGATGAATATCCACAATAAAAGGGTACGACTAACCCATAGGTGTATGACTTAACTATATACAATAACAATTATTGGGCTTGTTCACATACCTACTGAGTATTTCCCCTTTCGACTCACTAAACAATTAATTAACAACTAATGATACAATCAAGCCTATCGTGTCACAATCGTGTCGCAACAGGATATCAAATAGAAATACAATGATGAATAACGTTAAAATGTACTAAGAACATAAAGCAATATTGTACTTGCCTCGATTAGTTTGGAGTTGACATGTGTGACATAATCTTGATTTGGTTGAAAGTTATTATAATTATGGCTAACCGCTACTAATTTGATGAATCACCGATCATCTATGGGTTCTAAAATTACAAATATTAAACTATTTTATTAATTTTTGGAAAATTATACATTATAGATCTATGTGTTAGCTTTCCAAAACATTAGATGGTTTGAAAAAAGGATTTCGGGATCTCCCAAAATCTCAAAAACAGTGTGACATGTTAATTTTTTTGGACAACTCACACTCAAATAATTCCAGAAATTTATGTTCATAATTATAAAAAATAAATTACAGATTTGGAAAGCTAACCTCGATACAATTCTAACAAAAAAACTGGAGATGAAACAGAGTCCGGAGTTGATCGCAACGGCCTCGCGAAGTTGTTATAGCTTCTAAAAAATGAGGCTGGATTTATGACGAATTTTCGACTATTTTGGACGAAAAAGGGAGAATTTTGAGAAAGAAAAAGATGAGAGATGTTCATAAGGTTATATATATAATGGGTAGCAATCACCTAATTAGGATTAGAGTATTAGGTTGGAAGGGTTTTGGTGTTGGAAGAAAATAGGAAAAAGTCTCTCCTTAAATAGATGGCGATTGACACATAATTTCCTAATTTGGAAGGGTAAAAAAATCTAATGAATAAAATATTCCATTAAATTCAAATCAAATCAATCTCAAAATTATATTGATCAAATCTCAATCGATAATTGGTCATAATATTAATTTAAAATAATATCCAATATTATCAAATAAAATTTAAAAGACATTTTACAAACTCAGATCTTAAAATAATTTGACAAATCTTTTGTCATTCAAAATATTTGTAGTTACCTTTTATAGAAATTCAAAACAAAGTTCTAGCACAAAATATTTAAAATAAAATAAATAAAATTTTGAAAAACATTCGGGAACATGGTTTACAAATCTACCCACTTACAAAAAAATTGTCCTCAAAATTTCAAATGGTATGACTAGGCACGATTAGGAATATAATCAAGAGACGAAATTTTCAATCGATAGGAATAATCATGACAAAGAATATAATTAAGAAAATGATACGATTTAGGATCAAATTAGTTAGGCATAATAGCGGATAGATCCAAAAGAAAATATGGGAATTGGCATGATCAAATTATAGTCAAAATGGTCTAGTCATGATAAAAAAATGTTTAAGAACGATCAAAATTGAAATTGATTCGGCGTGATCAACTTATTTAACCAAAATTATTTAGGCACGATTATAGAATCAAATCTAGATATGATTATGTATCTAGTGGAAGAAAATCAAAATAGGTTTAAAAGATTACTAGGAAGACAAATAACGATTCGAAAATAGAAAGATCAAAAGGGAAAGGTGCAAGAAATAAAATGATAAGAACTAAATCAAATTTAGGTGAGGTTGCATGAAACCATAAAAATCAATAGCCATATGCCAAAAGGATATTGTCTCTATAGTATCCGAAAACCATACATATATCTGGAGTCATTTTACCGAGAATTCATGCCTCGTTAGTGTACATCTCGCTGAAGTAAACTCTTAGTTTATGACTCAAATAGTGATAGGTTATCGAATATTCTAACAACTTTATCCAATGTTGACATAACAACTCATATATCAAAATGGGGCAACTAGGACATATTTTTAATTATATTCTATAACCTATGCATACCTGAAATTACTTCAAATAAGGGTCAGGCCTCGCCAGTGGGCTGCTGGCTGCAGTGAACCTACAGTCTTCATAATTCAGATAAATGACTGCAGTGCGCATCTCCTTTGCAAGTCACCGAATATTTTTTCAACTATATCCACAAGAATTTTAAAGGAGCTTCAAGAAATTTAAACAACTTGATCATGATAGGAAAAGTGAAGGTATCTGTCCTTGAAGTGAAAGTATCAGTTTTGTAAATCAAATGATTGATTAGAAAGAAGATGATTGAAGACAAGAGAAATATAAATTTTAATTTCTATTTCTCTGATATTCAATGATCGAGGGGAGAATATATATATATATCTTGAATTACAACAAAAATTGACTCGGAATAAATATATGGATAATTGAGTTAGAATTTGTTAAAATAATTCCTTATGTCCCAAGGGAAAAATAAATAAACAATACGAACTTACGATATGACAATGTTTAGAGAGACAAAAAAATAACATTTGAATGAATTATTAAGGTTAGAGATTGAATCCTAGGAAGTCCTAATTTATCAAGCGAATAATCTATCCACCTTTGATCAAACCATCGTATTAAAATACAATAGTATATCCTTCTACGAAAATTATCTAATACGGTTAGAATTCAATAATTCCTTGGCTATACATGACCTATTTAGAAACCTTAACTACCAAACAATCAAATTGACTAAGGTACTCCTAGTCCTAGTCATTCTCCTAAAAAACTAAATCAATCCTATTTGTGAATGAGCACTTCCTAATAGTAGGCTTGTAGTAGTACGACTAATATAGGAACTACCACGAGTTGGCACAATTTTGCGAAAACTATCCTCTATGGGCCACCAAAAACCTTGATACGACCTGTACCCGCCTTTCGGAATACGAGTACGTAGCCAAGTCTAGTCTACGCCGCAACATCGACGGTATTATGCTGTCTAGACCTTAATATCAAATATAATAAATCATATTTATTTGCTCATTCACAATAACTATTTTATTTACAAATTATATAATACATTAGAAATGATATTCGGGAACAAACCTGCTAAATGTTTAAATAAAAGAACTATCTAATCTATCTAGAATCTAAGGTCGACCTCCAAGATCTCTATCTCTATAGCACAAAAGTAGGAAGCATGCCAAGTCACCTGCAATGATCCAATCAGGAAAGGAGCAAAGTATAACCCTATTGCAATAATATAACTTAATACAAAATAAGCTAGACAAGTAAAGATGCATGAGAAGTATAAGGAAACATGTATATAAACTGGAAACAATAAACAAGTACAAGAAACCACTCGAAAAAACATGTACGAACGAGACAACTAGCAATAAACATGTACAAGTAAACAGACAATGTGTTTGAAATACTTTTCGACACGTGAACGGCTTTGGTTAATACAGCACATCATAGATGGCTATCCACAATAAAAAGGTACGACTAATCGATACGTGAGGTGTATGACTTAGCTATCCACAAGACTTTGTTCACATACCTACTGAGCATTTTCCCTTCCGACTCACTGAACAATAAATAAACGAGCGGTGATACAATCAAGCCTATCGTGTCACAATCGTGTCACAACAGGATATCAAATGGAAACACACTGGTGAATAACATTATAATGTACTAAGAACATAAAGCAATACTGTACTTGTCTCGAATAGTTTAGAGTTGACATGTGCGATACAATCTTGATTTGGTTGAAAGTTGTTGTAATTATGGCTAACTGCTACTAATTCGATGAATCACCGACCATCTATAGTTTCTACAAATTAAAAAAATATTGAACTATTTTATTAATTTCTGGAAAATTAGTATGCTATAGATGTATGTGTTTGCTTTCCAAAACATCAGACGGTTCAAAAAAAGGAGTTCAAGTTCTCCCAGAATCTCTAAAATAGTGCAACATATTGATTTTTTTGGACAACTGGCACTCAAATAATTCCAGAAATTTATGTTCATAATTATAGAAATAAATTATAGATTTGGAAAGCTAACCTCGATATGGTTCTAACAAAAAACTGGAGACGAATTCCAGAGTTGATCGTAACGGCCTCGCGAAGTTGCTATAGCTTCTAAAAAATAAGGCTGGATTTATGACGAATTTTTGGCTATTTTGGAAGAAAACCAGAGAATTTTGAGAACGCAAAAGATGAGATACATTCATAAGGGTATATATAATAGGTAGTAATCACCTAATTAGGATTAGAGAATTAGGTTGGAAGGGTTTTGGTGTTGGAAGAAAATAAGGAAAAGTCTTTCCTTAAATAGATGGAGATTGACACATAATTTTCTAATTTTGAAGGGTAAAAAAAATCTAATGAATAAATCTTTCCATGAAATTCAAATCAAATCAATCTCAAAACTATATTGATCAAATCTCAATCCATAATTGGTCATAATATTAATTTAAAATAATATCTAATATTATCAAATAAAATTTAAAATATATTTTATAAACTCAAATCGTAAAATAATTTAGCAAATCTTTTGTCATTCAAAATATTTATAGTTACATTTTATAGACACAAAAAATTTCTAATACAAAATATTTAAATTAAAATAAATAAAATTTTGAAAAAATTCGAGAAAAAGGTTTACAAATGGCAAAGTAAAAACTCTCTCTGCCCAAAACCCCTATTTATAGGGTGAGGCCACTTGTCAACAGATAAGACAGAAAAATGCTTCGGGTCTGAGGAGAGGTTTTGAAACGCATGCAGTGGTGGCATAAAATCATTCCATATCTCTTCCAAAAAAAGGAGTCATTATCATTAATGATGACGGTTATGCATATTAATGTTGACGACTATTCATTTTTTAAATGATGACAGCCGGTCAAAACAAGTGTTGCGCACTCCACGCCCTGTGCACCAAATTCAGGCGCATCTACGTGTCAACCCATGCTTCTTTGGTTCAAAGTATTCCAAACTTATCCAAGTTTAAAAACTTTGAAGGGGTCTTGTATAAGCATAAAAAAATTACAAGTGCACTATGGGCAACTAGGCACAAAGCTAAGAAGTGAACCCTTTAGAGGAGTGGATTACAATATTTGTGCACATCGAATTGGTGTAGTCAGACAACAAGACTCATGCGCTTAAGAAGTACTACACAGTATTGAAAAAATGAACAAAAAGATTCTTTTCATTGGTATTCATGATTGCAATACGATGGAAGTCTATTAAAGATTTTAATTGATATTCATGATTACATAGAAAAATCTATCTGTCTGCAGAATTGGGCCTACATTTATTTTTTAAGAAAAGTGCAGGTCTCTCCTCACCTATATGATGGTAGCATATACAGCGTTAACCTTGTCTTCGGCCATGTGGATTAGATGCCGACACCCTGTGCAGCTCCCTTCCCAGATGAACTAGGTGCTGGTCGAACAGAGTTTGGAATGACAATCAATCCAAACCTTGTATTTAATATCTTGGCACTTAATATCATCTTGCGGTAGAACAAAGCTAGCACGCCACTGTTCCACTTAAAATCAGTCTTCTGACTAAGTCTTTCATCAAGTAGGAAACTTCCTTGAACAACAAAGTCTACGATCCTAGCCCATGACTGACACAAGTGTTGCCAGACTCGCAAAGAAGGATTACCGTCATTGGAGTACAACAAAGTCTCCGACATGAACTATGAAAAAGAAATGAACGAATGAGTTCTTCCTAAAAAATACTTCTAATTATAGGCCATGTGTGGTCAAACCCATGCGCCAAGTGGCAGCCCGACAAGGCCCCGAATTAATGGGATGAACCTTGTATTCATGGCAATAAATCTGCCCCATTTAATGCTTGACTAAGTCATAGTCAAAAGTTATCACTTCTCGAGCCCCACGTAGCAGTAGAATTTTGGGAGTTTTGACCCAAGTGACTCAAAAAGCACAGGCCCTGAAAGTGCAGTCTACTAGAGCACAAAGCCCCTAAAGTGTAGTCTCCTAGAATATGGAGCCCAAAAAGGCGCATCTTCGAAAAGCGCAGCCTCCTCGAGCCTTGCCTTAAGAAGAACAACGTTCAAAGGTCCTCACGAGCACAGAACCCCAAGATGTTACTTCAGCATTCATGGCACACTGACACAGATGTCAAATGTCAGCTATCAGTTGTTAATAACCAGATGTCAGATATCAGCTGACAAATATCTGCTATCAATTCGTCCAAGAGCACGGTCTTTAAGGCACTCAAAAGCTCAGTAACTCGGGTGCTCTAGAGCACAGCTTCCAACAGTGTTCAAATGATGCAACTTCCATGACACACAAAGAGTGCAACTCACATGGTATCTACAAAGCGTAGTACATACCGATGGATGCCACATGGCCAGCGACGGCGTAGTGCCTCTCAGGCACAAATCAAATCTATTCTATTTTAACAGAATGAGATCTTTGAGCAATGTGTACGTGCCATGGGTTATTGACTCAGTCATGCCTATTAATGGGTGCAAACCACCCAATATCTCAGCAACAAACGAATCTAAACAACTTCCACATGTCAGCTCATCTGTAACCCAACAGTGCAGTTATAACAGATTTAGTTCCATCTTTATGTGCGCAGCGCTGCTGCATGCCAAAAACCCATGCTTGCGTCGCATATGTGCGCATGGGTGGTTCAGTCCACCATTCTATAAATAGAATGAGCCTTCCTTCATTTTTGGTCTTCACTTCATCTCCTACCTAGATTATCTAAAGGAAGACATAAAGAGAATGAGCCTTTACTTTACTTTAAATATGCAACAATTATGAAACTTGACTTGACCAAATTGAAACCCTATTGAACCATTGTCACCAACATGACACGATCCCTCAACACCAAACACCTATATATCATGCCAAACTGTCACGATCCGTAACCGAAAATTAGACATGAGTCATGGGTACGTCCAACCTATAATGCCTGACTCCCATCTATGCCTACTCTCATCAGTAAACACATAGGTAACCCTATTAATTGATACATTCATGTATCTGCCCTATAGGTAACAACCTGTTTCCCCTATTAGCAACTCATGTGCCTCATCTAAGTTCCTACAGAGCATGCATATATTTCACAACTCACAGGTACAAGTTAGCACATAGGCCTCAGGGAAATAGGCCTTTACTTCATAATACTTCTGTAGATTGATACACAAGTTAGGCTCTCCTAAGTGACACACATAAAACTCTCTATATTCTGATGCTTGGACTATCCTATATTCAACACAGGATACCAAACACCCCATGTAATATATCCCCAAATCAGTGCACAATTGTGCCCTGATGCACAAGGCATACATGATGTTGCTAGGGGCAACAACATCCCCTGCAAAGCACAGGCCCTATCCCCTACTGCTCTGCCTCCCTAACTGATACCTTAACTCGTTGCATCCCCCGGCCATATGCATATACAACTTATACCATATATATATATATATATATATATATATATATATATATATATATATATATATATATATATATATTTGGTTATACTGTTACCACTGTCACTAGTGTATCTACGTGCTAGTTAATATATATATATATATATAAAAAAAAAAATATATATATATATATATATATATATTAACTAGCACGTAGATACACTAGGGACAGTGGTAACAGTATAACGAAAATGTCTACATGTATTCCCAATCCCCCAATCACTTATAGTACTCTAAAGCATATTGTGCATATCAACCTCTCTAATAATTTATGGAGATTACACATACATTTAACTTATATATATATATATATATATATATATATATATATATATATATATATATATATATATATATATATATGTATATAGGTCATGGCATGCCTAAAACCAAAAGCCCCTATGGTTCACCCATGGAATGTACTCAAAGCCACATCTACCAACATGCTACCTTGCAATCAAATGCACAACACCACATCCATTATTTATATTATTTCATATATATCATGCATTATCTAATTTGCCAAAAAAGAATATAATGCCCATGATACAAATGAGTTAACCATAATACAAAAGACTCCATGACACATGGGCACACTCACCATCCCCTAATCTCTACTTCAATGTGTCAATGGCCAAAGCTATGGTATTGAGCACATTTGAAGGGACATTGCAAATAGAGATTTGTCCATTTAGCCAAGCGTATCCTTCCATATCATGACACAACCTTCGGTACCACAGTTAGGACACATGGACTAAGTTCTACACCAAAACATGATACAAAATTCCTTTGAGGACTTGTGTCAAACACTTGGTGGTCACAATCCCGCAACTACCCAAATAAAAACATTCTAACCTATAGAACTATTAGGAATGAGTCCTCTAACACCTATTTCACCACCTATAGGGTTGAATCTAGCCATTAGAGGCATCTCCTACATGAATACATAAAATTTGACTATGAAAAAGAGAGATTAGAGGGTTATACCTAGGTAGAATGGAGCCTTCACAAAGTCCCATGAATTTGGGGAAGAAGAAAAAAGAAGTAGCTTCCAAAACCTTGCTAGAGCCTCCACCAAGCCTCCTTGAGTTCTTAGCACCCCGAAGGAAAGGAAGAAAGCAATTTTTGGGAGAGTGTGGAATTAAATACTGAGTGGAAAACCCTAGGTTGATATGGTGGTTGCCATTGAGGGCTTGTAGGGGTTTAAATAGGGCCTTGCCAAGCCCTAAACTCTTCATGACAATTAGTATTAGGAAGGTCTCTAAGGAAACTAAGTGGTTTAGCTCTAATTAGTGTTTGTACCATAAATAACCATGACTATGGTCCAACTTAAATATAATTTCTAATTTAAGGATTTATTTTATTTATCATGCTAATGGCCCACAATTAGGAAATTTTTTAATTAGGTCAAAAATTACCTTAATCCGGAAAAGTGATAGTTATAATCCTACCTCCCTTAAAAAATTGTGTCCTCGAAATTTAAAGATAGGTATGATTAGCAATAAAATCAAAGCATGATTAAAGATACAGTCAAAATAACCTTAGCACGATCAAAATTAAAGTCAACGTTGTATAGGCACGATAAAAAAAAATCAAATCTTGGCATGATTAAGGATAAGTTTGAATACAGTCATGATCAAATAGAATCAAGAACACTAAGTTATAGAAATCATTTGGACATGAAAAGGAAGAACACTTCATGACTCAAAGGTAGGGTACTCATCTCCTCCCTCTTGGCCAATCATAACCTGTTCATCAATATCTTCACTATGGTCAAACTCCAATAATCATGATTTCTACTAACTACACCAACAATTCTGTAGCATAAGGTAATCTATAAGGTACAAGAAGTACACAAAACAATAGCTAAAAAGGGAGAAAAGAACATAATCAAAACAAACATGCTAGCCCAACACCTGTAGCATCGGCCTCCTCGACCGTCATCACCAAGGCTCTGCCCTGCCAGGTGTCACCCTATGCTGGTGCAGGGAAATTTGCGGTGCCACAAGTGGCCTAGTTAGACTCCTACCTACCTCTGATACTCACTCCAGTTAATCTCTAACATCAATCTAACTAAATTACTTAATACTCAGGGTTATCCTTACCAATACTAATGTTATAATACGGTTATAGGCCACGGACATAGTCAACTTACTGGCATGTACACTATGGGTGCTATCCCAAGGCTTCTAAGTTACTATCTATAGGATACCTACCCGAATTCTGACACTATTTATCACACGACACTAACTCCTTTGCTTGACATCCATAGGATACACTCTTACTAAGGTACTTCAAAGATCTTGCCTATATTTATTATACTAACCACTAGATTATTCATATTGTGAATGTTTATGATAATAGGGTTTTATTCCTCCTATCCTGGCATCCTAATACTACCAAATATGCTGGCACTCAATATTCACTATAGGATTCTTACCCGAACCCTGGCAATATAACCCTATATAATACTCCTACCCTCCAAGATACTATATGCTTTACACTGCTATTTCATAAGTTCTATTCTATACATCATGCAATTCCCTGGTTCATAATTACTCACGCACTCTAATACACTGGTAAAAGCCTCCATACTAACTGAAACTTATTCCTATATAAGTGTTAGTGCCGAGGCACAATTTTCGATGGAAAATTCTGAAACTGAAACAATTGTACACACAACGTTTCAAATGCAGCACCTTAAAGAAGATGTGCAACATAGATCCTGGAGGATTATGAATTACGAGGATCTAAAAAGATTCTACATAATACACAAAAAATCTAAAGAGACTTTGTGCAAGCAACTATCGACAGTAGAGCTTCTAAAAAGAAGTTACTGTAAAAGGCAACAGTAGCGATGACAGGCAAGAATGAGATGCTGGGGTGAATGAACCACCGTTGCTCAAAGCTTTATTCGCCCCATACGAGCACGAACAGCTTCCAGGAACCAGCAAGTTCATGAAGAACTTTTGGAACGCTCGTAAGTCAATATTTTAGACTTGAACGGGCTTCCTGGACTTAACAGACTCCCTCAACTCTCTTCTTGGTGCATCTTTCAAAGGAGGCCAAAGGGGCTCTATTTATAGAGTGGAGTTGAGACTTCATCTCTTCTCCTATCCGATGTGGGACTAAACTACCAATACTCAAAAATAGAGTTTGCTATTTTAGATCATCCCACAATCAGCATAGAAGTGTGCCAGTCCACGCCTACCCCCCGAACACTCCCGTACATGCACGAGACTTCCTGGAGTCCGTGTCCGAGTCTGCACAACAAAAGTTAACTTGCATCCTTGTTGGATTTAATCCTTTTTCCTTCTAGGAAAATACTCCCACATGGCACAAACTTGTGCCCCACTACACCTCATGTGCACACCTCAACACAAGCAATGCATTATATTGAGATACTCACCATTTGGTGTAGCCGATGTAGGACTATCTTTTCTAGTCCAAAGGCAAAAATACCAACAATCCCCACATATCTCAATATATGGGTTGAGCGTTCCCCACAGTGACTGTCCATCTTATATTAGGAGAGATGTTGCTACGACTTGAATCTTTCCGCATAGGTTAAATAACAGCATGATACAAGAATGGACTAAGCCTTGAATTCTGTACCATAACTGTAATTCTTCCTACTCACATAATGACATCAACTGTGCTTCTGGCTGCACATTGAAGGCCTTATGCCAGCCTGAATTCAGTGTATAATATTAGGCATCTACAAGTTTACCCTCAAGAGACGGCCTGATATCTCTTTCCATACACTATAGGTGAGTTCTTTATTAAAGAGATATGGCATGAAGCCTTGCGCTTCCTTACGTTGCTACGCCGCTATGACATGGCCTGAAGCCGAGGCATTACCCCTACCTGGGAACCTCATCGTAGTGTCATACTACTGTAGCATGAGGTCACAAGCCTCTTTGTAGTGCCAAACTACCCAGCATGAAGCCTAAGGCTTCCTTGCGGTGTTACGCCGCAACGACATGGCTTACAATACCGAGGCTTTACCCCTACCTGGGTACCTCATCGTGGTGTCGTGCCACTGTAACATGGGGCCATCATTCCCTTTGTAGTGCTGTCTACAACTCTTTAATTACGTCATACAGCATTAGGCTACCTGCCTATTTGCGGTGCTACGTCGCTATGACTTGGCTTGCAAAGCCGAGGCATTACCCCTAACTGGAAACCTCATGGTGGAGTCATCCCACTGTAGCATGGAGTTTCACTCCTTGTAGTGCTGCTCTACCGTGCTTCCTGTAAAGCACACCAGGCATTTACTCTGCCTGAGAACTCATTAAGGCGTTTAAGCCAACCTTCCACAGGATCTTTTTTTTTGCAGAAAAAATACATAGTAGACAACAGTAGTTATGGGTCCGTATCCCTTCCATGTTCCAGAGAACAAGTACCCACTGTTACCTGATTGTTTCCCAGTCAGTGATCCTCCTTTGAACCAAAAGTTAGATGCCTAGTAGATTTCTCTTTGAACTAATAGCATAAAACTTTATGGTAGGATTACAAAGACACACTATCAGAATGCCTTCAAGCCTATTTTACAAGCTGTGTCATCGACCAACGGGCACTTGAGGCCCTTTGTGAACGGATCTGCCAGGTTTTCCTGACTTCGAACATCAACCACTGCAATTACACCTCTTTTGATAAGATCATGTACTGCCCTGTGCTTCAACCGCACAATCCTCTTCTTTCCGTTGAAGAGGTCATTTGATGCCACTGCTGCTGCCGCCTGGTTATCACAGTATATCGATATTGCCGGTATCTGAGCTCCAACCACCGGAAGATCATACATAAGCTCTCGAAGCCACTCTGCTTCATCTGCAGCAGCATCCAATGCAAAGAATTCAGATTCCATGGAGGAGCGAGATAACATAGTCTGCTTCTTCGACTTCCACGATATAGCAGCTCCATCCATGGCGAATATGAATCCACATGTGGAATACTCGCTCTCCATATCTGAACACCAGCTAGCATCACTGAAGCCTTCCACTACTGATGGATCTCCGCTGTAGAAAAGTGCATATGTCTGAGTTTTCTTGAGATATCTCATAACACGCTTCACAGTTTTCCAGTGCTCAACGCCTGGATTGCTAGTGAACCGACTCAGCATTCCCACTGCAAAAGCTATGTCAGGCCTTGTGGCAGTAGTAGCGTACATCAAGCTTCCGATGACGCTAGCGTACTCCAACTGCCTGACGCTTTCCCTCGAATTTGGCTCCAGCTTCTGATCACTCTGGTACGGTGTATCAATAAAAGGAAGATCTTGATACCCGTAGCGAGTAAGCATCTTTTCAATATAATAAGATTGTGACAGCGCTATTCCAGTGCCTGCCCGGATGATCTTGATCCCCAAGATTACGTCGGCATCCCCCAAGTCCTTCATACTGAACTTGGTCGAGAGGAATTTCTTTGTCTCTGTGACGCAGCTTAAATCCGTACCTAGGATTAGCATGTCGTCCACGTAAAGACATACGATTACTCCTCTTCCGTCAACAAACTTCGTATAGACACACTTGTCTGTTTCACTGACCCTGTAGCCATTTGACCTTATCACCTTGTCAAACTTCTCATGCCACATTTTGGAAGCTTGTTTCAAACCATACAGAGACTTCATCAACTTGCAGACTTTGTCTTCCAGAACTCTGACGACAAAACCTTCTGGTTGTTGCATGTAGAACTCTTCGATCAGCTCGCTATTAAGGAATGTCGTTTTTATATCCATCTGATGTATCACCAGCTTGTGTATTGCTGCTAGAGCAATTAACAATCTGATGGTTGTCATCCGAGCTACTGGAGCATAAGTGTCAAAGTAGTCGATCCCCTGCTTCTGAGCAAACCCCTTGGCCACTAGCCTGGCCTTGAACTTGTCAATGGTTCCATCTGCTTTCATCTTCTTCTTGAAGATCCATTTGCATCCGATGGGTCTTGCTCCTTCTGGCAGGTCAACCAATACCTATGTGTTGTTGGAGGTGATTGAGTCAATCTCGTTGTCTATCACCTCCTTCCAGAATACAACATCTCTGGTCTTCATCGCCTCATCATAGGTAAGCGAATCTGCTTCCACATGATAGGTGACGAAGTCATCTCTGAAGTCTTTCGGCCTCCTCGTTCGCTTAGTTGACGGCTCAGCGAGTTCTGGTTCAGCTGGTGTCTCCTTGACGAGAGCTTTATCTTGGACTACTGGTTCATTAAAGACTTCTGTCTGCTTTGTACCCTCATCATTCTCCGGAAGATCCGCGAGAACAATATTCTTGTGTTTTGCAAACTTATCTTCAAAGTATTCAGCATCGCGAGATTCGATGATATGGTTTGACTCGATATCAAGGAATCTCCGAGCATCACTCTTCTCAGCATACCCCAAGAAGATCGCCTTCGTAGTCCTTGTCCCCAGCTTCTGAATCTTCAGATCCGGGAACTTCACATAAGCCAGACACCCCCACACTCGAATGACATTCAAATTAGGTCTGACTTTGAACCAGAGTTCATTAGGAGTTATGTCGGAAGTTGCATATGGCACTCTGTTTAGAAAGAACGTTGCCGTTAGTGCAGCTTCTCCCCAGTAACACTTTGGAAGACCTGCAGTCAACAGCATGGAGTTCATCATCTCTGTCAACGTTCTGTTCTTCCTTTCTGCTACTCCGTTGGATTGAGGAGAGTACGGAGCCGTTGTCTCATTGATGATTCCATGTTCTTTGCAGAATGATAAGAATTTATAAGACCGATACTCCCCGCCTCGATCACTCCTTAACCTCTTGAGTTGTTGTCCAGTTTGCCGCTCAGCCTCGGCCCTGAACTCCTTGAACTTCTCGAATGCTTCGTCTTTAGACTTGAGCAAGTAGACGAAAGCATACTTTGAGAAGTCATCGATGAAAGTAATAAAATACTTCATCCCGGCCTTTGTAGAGAATTGTTTAAAGTCACAGATATCTGAGTGAACCAACTCCAGAAGATCTGTGCTTCGATGGACCCTGTGAAAGGGTTTCCTTGTGATCTTCGTCTGAGCACATACTTCGCATTTCTCTACCTTATCCCCACACTTTCATATAAGTCCTAGACTAGACATTCTGTTAATCCTTTTACAACGAACATGTCCTAGCCTATTATGCCACAACTCAAGAGAATAATCAAAAAAAGTAATTGCATTTATATTATCATGCTGGGTTACAACAAGCTGAATCTTGTACATTCCTTCAGTTTGGAAAGCTTTTCCGAAGAATGTACCCTTCTTGGACATCACCAACTGGCCAGCATTAATGTTCATCCTCAAGCCTGCGTTGCAGAGCAGACTTCCAGAGATCAGGTTCTTAGCAATTACTGGAACATGCTTCACACCTTGAAGCGTCAGAGTGTTCCCCGATGTGAGTTCCAGCTCCACCGTCCCGATCCCCAGTACTTCAGCTTGTGCCTGGTTTGCCATTATAACCTTCTCTGAAGTTGGCTCATAAGAGACGAACCAGTCTTTGTCTGAACAGACATGGCAGGTCGCACCAGTGTCTATCCACCAGTCCAAGTCAGCCCCCACAGTTGCAACCTGTGCTATCATGGAAACTAGATTAGTAATCATAGAAACCTTACTAGGCTCACCTTGTTCTTTGGGCTTGGACTTACATTCGGATTTGTAGTGGCCCTTCTTGCCACAATTGACGCAAGTCACATGGGACTTGGACTTCTGCTGCTTGAAAGCAGGACCCTTCACTTTCAGATTCGTGAAGTCCTTCTTTTTGCGATGAGAAGCAGCCTACTTCCCCTGGTACTCTCTGGTTTGGACCAGATTTGCCTTCGCCAGTTGCTGGGATAGAGTATTCATCTTCTGTTGAGAGCGCATCTCATCCTCAGCATGGATCTCTTGCAAGAAATCTTCTAAGCTAATTTCCATCTTCTTTCGATGCATCCTTGTATAGAAGTTACTCTATCCTGCAGGAAGTTTCGCGACGATCCCTCCAACGACAAACTTGTCGATGAGGGGCATGTTCTCGTCTTCTAGTTTCTGACGCAACTTCAGAAACTCCTTCACTTGGGGCAGCATCGCCTTCTCGTCTTCGAAGGTCCACTTGTGGTATTTTTCTACCATGAAGATCTTGGACCGGTTCTCGTCATCTTCATAGCGCTTTCCCAAAGAGTCCCATATCTCTTTGGCAGATGTCTTCTTGGAGTAGGACTCTGCCAGAGAGTCTTCCATGGAATTGAGTATCAGTAGTTTACATATATTGTTCTCTCTTCCACTTTGCTTGCTTGGTCGTAGCAGCAGCCACAGCCGTAGCAGATCTAGTGGTTGGAACGATCGGTTCTTCTTCTGACAGCACGTGATCAACATTCACGAGTTGAAGATTTAAAGTGGCCTTTCATCTCCATATCTAGAAGTGTTCGCCATCGAATTTCTCTAACTTGTTAAAGCCGGTATCGATGAGCGAAGCACGAGAATTATCCATCTTCTCAATAAAGCTTTGAGATTGTTAGTACCGAGGCACAATTTTCGATGGAAAATTTTGAAACTGAAACAATTGTACACACAACGTTTCAAATGCAGCACCTTAAAGAAGATGTGCAACAGAGATCATGGAGGATTCTGAATTACGAGGATCTAAAAAGATTCTACGTAATACATAAAAAATCTAAAGAGACTTTGTGCAAGAAACTATCGGCAGTAGAGCTTCTAAAAAGAAGTTACTGTAAAAGGCAACAGCAGCGATGACAGGCGAGAATGAGATGCTGGGGTGAATGAACCACCGTTGCTCAAAGCTTTATTCGCCCCACACGAGCACGAACAGCTTCCAGGAACCAGCAAGTTCACGAAGAACTTCTGGAACGCTCGTAAGTCAATATTTCAGACTTGAACGGGCTTCCTGGACTTAACAGACTCCCTCAACTCTCTTCTTGGTGCATCTTTCAAAGGAGGCCAAGGGGCTCTATTTATAGAGTGGAGTTGAGACTTCACCTCTTCTTCTATCCGATGTGGGACTAAAATACCAATACTCAAAAATAGAGTTTGATATTTTAGATCATCCCACAATCAGCATAGAAGTGTGCCAGTCCACGCCTACTCCCCGAACACTCCCATGCATGCACGAGACATCCTGGAGTCCGTGTCCGAGTCCGAGTCCGCACAACAAAAATTAACTTGCATCCTTGTTGGATTTAATCCTTTTTCCTTCTAGGAAAATACTCCCACATGGCACAAACTTGTGCTCCACTACAGCTCATGTGCATACCTCAACACAAGCAATGCATTATATTGAGATACTCACCATTTGGTGTAGCCGATGTGGGACTATCTTTTCTAGTCCAAAGGCAAAAACACCAACAATAAGTTACCTCTCCTTTCTAGGTTCTGATCACTTGTACTCCTACTCTTCCTGATACTCTCTTACATGCCTCACCCTAACTTTATCCTAATACTCCTGATTGATACTATTATCCATAGCACACTCATTAATACTAATCTGACATACTATATCTAGCATATGCTATTCATCTCAATATTGATACACCTGAGTACTTGCACTCTCTAGGCACTCCTGGTAGCAGATACGAACTCACAACTATACTTGACACATGCACTTAATAACTTAGAATACCAACTAGGTACTAGACTACTTTACTGACACTCTACTACTATCTCTATTACTCAAACTCTTACTACATAATTCTCACAAGATTATTATAGTGTACTTTATTTCACCATTTGCAACTCACACATCACCCACTATGCACTTGTACACTCAATTCTAGACACCGTTCTTCCTTCCTCCACTTATTACTTCTCTAACGTATCAACAGCCTCAAATACTAGGTGTCATACTCTCTCTAGACACGTATTCACTCCAACCTGTAGATTTACCTGTAACACATTATCCTTATTATTCCCTACAAAATACATACTATGATTTCCCTCTTTCCTACCAAACTTTCCCCTGTATCTTGTAATTTACTCATCCCGTGCACATTACTGCAGTTCTACTATGTCCTGGACTCATCGCCCTTTACTAGACACCCTATAATCTCTTCCTAAAGCACAAACACACCCTCATGTCAATGTTCACAGACCACACCCTCCGGATTTCAGACACCTAACTATACCATACTGTCTATTATGATGCACTATGACTACTACCCCTTTATTATCTTACCAACCCATATTTTCTAAAACACTCCACACTCACCTAATACCTATTCCTACATATATATACACACATACATAAAACATACATGACGTCACTGATACCAATTCCTGGAATCACCACTGATACTCTACTCTCCCTTCTACCCTTGGCACCTTTACTAAATATACTAACGCTAACCATATAACTATTTCTATCCAGGTACTGCACTATGAGTCATCTCTAGATTGCTGCCTATAGCTCACATGCCCAACCAGGGACCACTCACAAACCTACAAGCTATACTCCTAATAACCAATACTGATACTCAAGGTCACAAACCTATCTGCAAGCTACCAAGCTACTACACTATCCAAGGAACTTCAGAATAACAAAATAAAGCCCTATAAGGAACTAGACAAGAGGAACTAAGGATATCGATATCCTGAGTTAATAAGGGGATGTAAATTAATTTTATTATAACAAAAATGGAATGATAGAGATGATATGTTAAGAACCAATTTAAGGATCCTTGCCACGCCAGTCAACATAGCTGCGATAAATGACAGTCCATAACTGAGGTGTATACCTCTATAATCATGTTATTTAGGATTCTCACCGTACCAACCAGTGTGGCTGTGAGAAACCTTAAATTCCATAACTAATATATGTATATCCAAAATCAAGCTCTATGATTTTGCCAGGCCAGCTAGTATGACTGCGATAGACTCTAGACTCTATAATCCAAGCATATATTTACCTTTCATACTGTCTTCATGAAATATGTCATCAGAATACCTTAACTTAGTCTATCGAATTCATCTGATACAAAATCAAGTCATGTCAACCCCTTGACCAAATTTTTCCTTTATTTATTAATTTGAAAATTTCTTTAATTTCTCGTTTATGTGTTATGTCTTATAAAATTTTTGTTATACATTGAGGGACCAATTGGAAATATAGGGTTTTAGCAGGGACCTTAGTGCAAGAGTTCCAAATTCAAATCTTCCTTTTTAAACTAAGCCCTGTACTCGGATTCAATTTGAAATCGTGATAAACCTTCACCTAAAAACCTAGATAGGAACAAATAAATCCTTCCTATCTCTCCAAATTCGATCATAACTAGTATATATAGAGCAGTAGCCAAACCCTAACCCTCACTAGTGCCCCTCAAGCTTGTGAAGTCGGCTATTAATTGGAGAAGGTGGTCGGCCATTCGAAGTTCGATCTTCTGAAACAGGTAATTCCGAATCCCTTGTATTATAATTAGTTCTCCTTCTACTATTAAGTTAAACCCGAGCATACTCGTGTAATCCCATTGGTAAAATGATGTGTTCGATCAAATTCCTAAGAGAAACCTAGTAATAAAACTTATTAGCCTTGTGTATAAATCGACCTGCAGAGCAATAAAATAGGATAATTGCCCTGCGTGTCAATCCATAGGTATGTACCTGTATGAAGAACACATCGGATTAGGGAGTCTTATATCACGTTACACAGTGGGAGCCATGGGGGTGTACACAGGCTTTCCTCTGTATACAGAAAATCTCGAGCCATGAGTTCACAGGTCCTAAGGGGAGGGAACACAAGCCGGATGGGTACTGGGGTAATAGACCAATAGGATTTCATGTCATTGTTCAGTTTGCATACTATTTACAGTTTAGATATCTAAATGAGAGAGTAGGACTTATTTGTACTCAGTCTCTAACTTTATGAGTTTAGGTTCCTGTGTACATGTGCAGTCCTGGCCATTGTATTGTTCAACTCACCGCATATATAATATCTCAGTCCTCATACTCTCCTTAACAGATATGGTGGTCACTTGGAATTTGAGTACCATAATTCAGTGTCCAGGGGATGGTATCTGGATGCATACAGAGGATAACAACCCTGCGCCAAGGAAGACTTAAGTAGACTATTTTAGTTCAACCCTTGCACCTGTACGCCCTTCAGCCATGTATAACCTGATGTTAGTCCAAATATTTCTGTTTGTTCATCATCCTAATTCTTATGTCCCAGTCTTCATGAGGACAGTAATATCTCAGTCCAAGATATCTAATATATCAATCTATACATATATTTCTACTGCTCTGTTCCTATTACAATTGTTAGGAGCAGTTAGGATCCTTATCCAACCTGCTCCTTGAATTATCCCTTTACCCATATCACTTGATGCAGTCCTATTTGATATTTCAGTATGATGACAGCCCTCAAATTACCCTTGTTGCAGGCATTGACTGACACACTTGTATCAGTCGTATGAAGGTCAATTTTGGCTTTCCTTTATAACTCAGCCTTTCATTTACAATCTATGCTAGCACCAATACTTGGTTTCATTTCAATTGAATATGTTATCAATTTCCCTGGGAGCCATCCAATACTAAATTGGTTTGTTTACCCTTACTTAGGTTCAGTCAAAACTGTTTAAGTACCCAGTTCACTTAATCAAACCACACGTATGTGACCCTACACTGGACACCAATTCCTTCCATGGATTGCCCGATAACTTGAGTCACATGGTATCAGATGTAATTACACTGTTTGTACTGTAACAGATTGTAATTACACCAGCATGTATTTACTCTTGTACTTGACCTAAGTGGACACAGGGAGGGTTAACAGGAAGGAATCTATTAGGAGAGTCACCCTGACAACCAAGTATGCCTGGTATTCATACTGATGTACCAGTTCTCCTGAGTATTTGGGATTCTTAGAGTAACTGGATGCAGGGGTGTCCTTTAACCTAGTAAGAAGATTAGAGAGCAGGCAACTGCAGAAAGGTAGGGATTTAGTAACAGTCCCTTTGACACACGTTTGCACCCTCTAGCCTCACTGGAAGAGTAGACAACTGGCCTATGTCCTGTTCATTGACAAATTATTTCATTCCAGTTGAGTTACACATATACATTATATACTGGGTTCCCTTGATGGACATTGCAAATATCTAGGACATAAACTCCTCCCTGTTGAGCCAGGGAGCAGTGGTATTAGGTGTGAGGGGATTAGAGGCATATGTTAGCCCAGTGTATTGATCAGTCATGTTGATATCCATCCTATCTGACATGAGATATCAATTAATGTTACATCAATCCTTACATAGTGGGCTAGATGACACATGGAGAAGTTATGACTTTTGGACACATGGCATACACCAGACTGTGGGCTTGAGAGTAGCCTACCATGGCTGAAAGAAATTTGACACACTAGGAGTACCTGTCCTGCCATAGAGGGGGACTGTTAGTTGTCCCTTAAAGCATGTATTGGTACCAAGTTGTAGAAGGAATGTCAAATCAGGATTCATGTTACAAATGAAACCAAATTAGGCAATTATGTGAGGATTTGACCATGGGTTAGGGTGTGGATTATCAACATGTACGTAGACCTCAGATGCAGCACACCCTTGTGTGAACATGTGTGTAATCATATTGGACTGTTCATTAGTTTAGTTTATAAACTGAACCTGCATCAGTCAATAGGGTGAATAGCAGTTCCCCTATGCCTATAGCATGTCCTCCTGTATCAGTTGCACCTAGATGTACTACAATCTTAGTGAACTGGTACCATTTGGATATGGGTTCAACCTAAGTACAAGGGCAGCCTGTATGACTACATGGGATGATGTATCCTATAGGTAAGGGCACAGGCACATGTGTAGTTCAAGTGGTACCTCATGTTTGCCTGTATTCCTGGTTGGTTCTTAGCTTATCACCTTGTTTGAGCCTTAGTAATGAGACCAATTCTCACCACGCATCTTAATACCAATGTTGCATCAATAACAACACAGGAGGGGACTAACTGCAGTCTATTTTATGGGGCTCCAGGGAACCACTGATGTGGAGTGAGGTCAGAAAGAGTATGATTAGGTGAGATAATGGCAGGTTGCATACACTGCATTGGTCCCTCGTATAGGTATGACTCATGGTTAGTGCTACACCGAATGTCCTGCAGGTTGCATACATGGCATGGGTACTGCACACTGGCTCATTATACTGCTTGTATCCCCTGCATTTACTATCAACCCAAACCTGAGACACTACTGACCTGAGAGTGGACATGGTACAGAACCTACCACATTGGATTAGGACACCACCTGCCCTGTATCTGTATGGGAGACCTGTAGTATACTGGCCTATGTCATGTTCTATTGACAAATTATTTCAGCCAAAGTAACAGGTAGCATCTGTTCACTTCCCATGTGGTCTCAGCCTAGGATTAAGGGGTCGACCTCATAAGGACTAGAGTACCTAGTCATGAACCCTATACTAAGATATCAGACATCAAAGCCTAGTACCCAAGAAGGATTAGGAGTGTAGACTAAGGTGTTAGAGAGGTGTAAGGGGTAGTTAATAGTGAATTAGAATAGCTTTATTTTGTTTAGTTCATGTATTGATTTAGGCTTAATACATATAACAGGTTATTTGGAATTCTGACTCAGTACTCGATTCATACCAGCAGCGCAGGACCATAGGCAAGTATACCTTGCCTTTCTAGACAGCTTTATTTACATTCACTGCCTTTTTATTATTATCCAGTTTTCTTGTATTATTGTCTTGTATCTTTCCTATCCTGCTTATATATTTTTATCATTGCTATAGACCGTGTTCATAGTTAGCTTTGTATCTTATTGGATGTATTCATTGAGCCTTGATCGAGTCGTGTCGTGGGTCGAGCAGTCATGAACTTACCTCCTTGTTTTAAAATCATAAAGCTAACCTGCGAGCCCATAATAGGGGCGAGGGTTAGTAGTTATCTGTGTCTTAAACTAACATGCGAGTCCACACTAGGGATGAGGGTTAGTAGTTATTGGTCCATACCTGCGAGTCCACACCAGGGACGAGGGTGATGCTAACCTGCGGGTCCACACTAGGGACGAGGGTTAGTAGTATATGGTTCCACTACAACAAAAATGGTTAACAATGATACTTTATCGACGACATTTCTTAAATAAGTGTCATTATTTTTTTATTATGATGACACCTTACTAAAAGGTGTCATGGTAATGGAATATATATCATCATCTATGACACTTTTTTACAAGTGCTGTAGACATATATTCAGCGACATAATTAAAATGTCATCTAATATTAAATAATAATTTACAACACCTTCCTAATGTCATGTTAAAATGAGTTATCCCGGTTTTTTTTCATTTTGGTGCCTCCCAAATTTTTTCACAAATCATTTATATTACTCTCTCTCTCTCTCTCTCTCTCTCTCTCTCTCTCTCTCTCTCTCTCTCCAGATCTCAAATTAAGGTCTCTCTCTCCCTCTCTCGCCATATTTTCTTCCCAGATATATTCCTTTACCAGCTCTATTTCCCGCAGCTCCGCCTCGGCCTTCCCTGATCCGAATCCCCTCCCGGACTCACCCTTTCCATCTCCTTCGCCGCCACCACCCCTCGCGGATACAAGAGGGGCTTCTCCGACGCCATCGTCGACAACTCGAACAAATTGGCCTTACCTAACAAACTTGGATCCGACCTGGAACCCGCTTCAAACAACCCCGAGGAGGACGAAGATGACGACATGAAGAATAAGCTCGAAGCTATTGCCGCTCCCGCATCCCCAGCTGCGAAGTGAGGGCTTTTATGAATTTGTATTTTTGCAGTTTTATAAAAAATAAAGAAAATCTAATTTTTGGGGCTTTAGCAAATAGTTTCTCCATTGCATAACTTCTTGATAAATTTCTTCGTCTAGAATTTAATTCGTTTTTATGATTTCTTTTTTTGTAGAGTAGTTATTTATTTATTTTTTATTTTGTTGTAAACTGATTGTAGCATTTTGCAACGTATTTTTTAATTCAGTTTAGTAGCACTACTTGTAGTGATTTGTTAAGTAGGTCAGAATCCAACAACTTTGAGGGATTTTATTTTCCAATTATTTGTTATTAATTTGTTAACAATAATGTGCCTAAAGTTGTTTAGTGTTGAAGCAAAAGTAAAAATTTCACCATTCTCATTTTTGATATTGGAGTTGTTGGGGCAGGGCACATGTGGTGGTATGGCCACCAATCCGGAGCTACTGAAAGAACACAATGGCTACTAATAATAATGCCAACCCGTCCAAGAAGAAGGAAGACACTGCCGAGGCCAAACAGGGGGCTGTGTGCATTTACATGAAGGTCAACATGGACGGAGCCCCGTACCTCAGGACGGTCGATCTCATGATGTGCTCAAACTATAAGGAGCTCTCCCTAGCCCTCGAGAAGATGTCCAGCTGCTTCAATATCAGTGAGCATCGTTCGAATTCTTGTTATATCGATGATAATTTATGGCAGCCAGCAATTGAGAATTCACAGAGAAATAACGGATGTAGTCGACTTTCTATCATCAGAAAAAATATTTTGAGAAGCACGTAGTTCACTTTCCTGTATTGACAAATTATCAAGTTGAAATATCCTAGCATGGCATCTTATAACATTTTTACATTTCACCTAGGAAGCACACTAACTCCAAAAATGTGGCCTTGTCAGGTCGGACATGTATCGGACACTCCATGACATTGGATTCCATTGGATACTGCATATGTTGAAAAAAAATGGGATGATGTCAAAGTTTAGTAAAAGGATCTCATTGTTCTCTAGCAACTAAGATGTCAAAGTTCGTCCACTTGTTTTTTACACCACTTGTTTTATATTGACAATATCCCTACATTTATATAATTTGAGGGATGACAATATTATAATCTATACAAGCTTAACCAGAAGTTTGAATGAGTTAGATCCCCATAAACATGGATAAAGACATAAAACATCAAACGAACCCAAGTTCTGTAAAGATGATCCAGTAAGTGAGATCCATCTTCATGAGAAACAATCTTTCAGGTGGCATGATATTGCCCAAGGCACTATGATAATTACGAGGTGAAAATTTTAAACAAAAAATTATTTGAAGAATTTTCATTTTCTTGGATTTGTTAATATAAATGTTCTAGGAATCGGCCAATTTTAGTATTGGAATTAAACTCTTACATATATAACCAAACAATAATTCTCATGAACATAAATTGTCACATAGCAGAAATTTGTTATTCACAGTTCAAGCAAGCTTGAAGAAGGGTCTAGATCTACACTATGGTCACATTAAAAGTCTAACGCAAGACATTATTTACTTCTCTGTGATACCTTCTCGTAGAAGTTTTTTAAGAGATACATAGGTATATACTGAGCCTGGATCACCTGGGTCCTAGACCAAGTAGCCAACCCTCCTCCTGGAAGTTCCTTATGATCAATTGGCTGCTTTTGCATGATAATACTTTTTACTAGCTTTTAGTTATCACGTATTACTCTTAAAATTGGTGCTCGCTAGTTTAGATTCTTCCCTAGTCTTCAGTATAAATTTATGCTGGTTATTCCTAAAGTTATGATTGACTTGCAAATTTGTCATATATTTTATGGAACTTTTTAATACTCTAATAAGACCCTATTTTCATGGGGGAAGACTTAATGGTGAGTTTACTTTAAAATATCATTGGGAATTTACTTGTCAAGTAAATCTTTGGTGGTTATTATATATATAATTAAGTCAAGTACATGATTTCTTATAAACGGTTTTATTTAGATTGAAGATAACTATACACAATTTAATTTCATATTTTAATTTATGGTATAAGGAATAAGGTTAATTTTGGAAAATCATACTTGGATATGCCATTATTTTAGAAATATGTAATTATACCAAAAACAAGAATGTTAGATTCCTAGGAATGTGCAAGCATAAGAAATGCAGAATTAATAAAACTCGATGCACAATATGAGATAAAACTTCAATAAATCACTTTTATGAAGCACTGATTTTAGTTACAGGCTATATCCTTTCTCTTTTAGAAGTCACTTTTAATTAGGTGATATATGGCTTACTCCTTTCTTACAATTATCCTTAGATATCACTATTGGTTAATTACTAAAGTATGCCTCTATACATCTATTTTCCAACATACTATTTTGTTTGGTGCTAGCAGTTTATTGATAATTGATCTATGTTATCAAATTTGTTAACAGTTAACTGGTTAGTGAGATTATATTTGAACAAATTAGTAACATTTGATCGGCAACTGATATTGCTTACTATTTTAAGGGTGCCTATAGTAAAATTATACTTTTTCGCCTATTATTTTGTAATAGTAGGTACTTGTTCGTGTATAGGTACCTGAATGTATCGACAAACTAGCACAAGCAGGAATCACCTGAATGTATCGACAAACTAGCACAAGCAGGAATCAAGATAAGGGTACTTACCGGTGATGGAGAATGCAATCAACATAGGGTAACATAAGTTATTACATTTTAGAGAGTATGTTATGTGAATTGTGTTTTTATATCGTCATTATTGACCTTTTCTCGTAATTTTATCCCTTTTTTAATTTCTTGTCAGTTTTACGTGTAGTCTACTGAGGCTAGAAATGAAACAGATAATCATCATGCTGGAATCATTAGATATTGTAGCTTTGGAGAGAAAAGGGAATAATGATGCCATTTCTAAGGTACCAAAACAATAATACTAATTTTTTTATTACTGCTACTTCTATTTGCTGCTGGTAAACTATATGCTACATATAAAACTTGTAAATGCTTCTAGGATCAAACAAGTTAGCAAAAATTATGAAATGGTTGTTATACATGTTGGTGCACGTCACCTAGAATCCTAAATATGATAAACTCAGAATAATGACGAATTAATGTAGATCATGAATACGAGATAAACATCAAAGCTCTGTAAAGATTTTCAAGGTGAAGAAAGTAAAACTGACCGTTACCAGTTTGATTTTATGTTACACAGCTAATGGTATCAGCTAGGTTCAGTAATAATTATGATAAGATTACTTACAAAGTTATCTCACAGTGTTGTTTTTATTTTAGACATCAAACTTATTATTGGGGATACAACTAAGTTCTGATATTTCTAAACTTGTACTTCATATTAGAGTTCTGAGATGAGGCTTGATCTAAGAAGCACAGACACTCCAACAATATGGGCACGTGTTATTTACTTGGACATGTAACAGATGCTTTGGACACAACCCGGACACTCCAAACTACAGTAGGACACACAACAATGGCTTCAGTGTCCTTGTTGATGTGTCATTTTTTGTATTGTGATATATCCGTGTCCATGCAACATATTGCTTGATATCTCACAAATTTTGCTTCACATGCTACCAGTTTTTACCAATTTTGAAAATTTTAACATATATCATAAATTGTGAATGTTGTTACATGTGTAATTCCCTATTTTATAGCTTTGTCAATTATTTAGTACAACTAATAAGTTCTCTACTACCTTAGTACATGGTATCCAAACCAATTGAATCAAGTATCAATCCAATTACATGATGGTTTGAATTTTGAGGAAATAATAGTCATGCAGATTCAAACTGCCTTTCGATGGTTCAGGGTATGTGATCAACTGCTATATGTGTTTTGTATTCTATGACATGATACAAAGTTGCTGAATTTTATTAAATTTATAACAGAATTTCTTACACATTGTTGTTCTCCTCTGATTTTTGTTACTGTACAATAAATTGCGGTCGTAAAGTATTATATAAAGGACATAACGTAGTGCTAAAATTGGTATACTTTCATGACAGAACATGTTTGGACATTTACATATTTCTCCAACTTTATTTGCATAAAGGACACTTATTAGGCATTTTACTGTAACCATTTCTTAGAAAATAAAAAAACCATCATTATTCATATAACTCATCTTCAGCTTCTTACACTTGTTTTATTTGATGCCCAGTTTCTAGAGGCTGTCATCTGAATATCATGATAGTATAGATGATATTTGACATTTCTAAGAGTACTGGCAGCCCTTTTCTGTAAAATATAAGCATCCTTTAAATGTCGATGTTGTAGAAATGTGCTGGATATGAAGATCGAACAGTTATCTTGACCTCATAGGACATTAGGACTAGCATCGTAATATAAAAAGAGTATAATAAGTTTTGCAACAGAAATAGAGGTATATGTCCCCGATGTTTCTCAAGACTTTAGACCTGAAGCCCCTTTGTCAACAATTTCAGGTTCAGAATATGACAATCAACAGTATCGAAAAACAGATTCACTTTTGCTACCATGAGCCTGGATCAACAGTATCGGGAAACAGATTCAAACTCTGCAAAACAAGCTTCACTTTTGCTACCATGAGCCTGGATCACCTGGGACCTAGACCAAGTAGCCAACCCTCCTCCTGGAAGTTCCTTATGATCAATTGGCTGCTTCAGCATTTGCCTCTTTACTCTCATTAAGACTTTTCTCAAATTCAGTGCTATTTAAGTGCATCCACTGGAAGTTAGTTAGGGATCAATTGAGGATTATATGAAGAAAGTTTGAAATGGATTGTACATGCTACAGAGACAGATAGGTATATTACACAGGTTAGGTGTAGAAAATTTGTAGTTAAAGAAGTTGTTAGGATATGTCGAACCTAATCTTTACATGTCACCTTTACTAGAGTTGAATTGAAGAGAAGAATTGTTTTACGATGCGACACAGCATGCTTTTGCATGATAATACTTTTTACTAGCTTTTAGTTATCATGTATTACTCTTATAATTGGTGCTCGTTAGTTTAGATTCTTCCCTAGTCTTCAGTATAAGTTTATGCTGTCAATTTTTATATTTTCATTTTTCTTAGGTTGATTTTAGCCTTTGTGATTTATTTCTAAGGGTTGATTTGTCACATAGATCATCTATCAATGGGAAACTCAGCAAAAGAGCTGGGATTATTGTGTCTAGCAGCTCCGGTCCATCTTCCAAGCAGGGTTTTTAGAAACGAAGAGGCTCCACTTCAATGGTACGTCATACTTGTGAAACATTTGGTGATTTAGAGATCTGAATATGAACATCTTCATTAGTTTTGATTATATTTTCATCTGCAGTATGTTTTAAGGGATAGTACAAAGAGTAGTAGTGGAAGGACAAATCGACATATACCTTAGTTTCAAGAAAGGAAGAGCAGAAATTGCCATCTGCTAGTGGAGAAGTCAGAAAATAAAACTGGTATGCCTGTGCCGCCCTTCTCTTTATCATCATAAATTTATTTATTACTTAGCATGTCTTGCTTGTTTCATTTCCTTTCCTATGCACAGAAATTTAGATTGGGGCTGTGTGGTAGATGTAATATTTTTTTGTCATTATTGTATTTAGCATGCTTCAAATGATATATTATTAGTCTCCATTCACCTAGATGCAGATAATATGTTGAGAGTTGAGATGGATATCACTTGGATATAGATATCATATGTGTACCCAATGGCCATATCTGGCCAACTATAAATATGGAATTGGATGCATTTCTATTGGTTTTTAAAGCTAAGATGTCAATGTTCGTCTAAGTTCCACCTATCATTCATTCCAAGCCACTTTCCAACATCAATATTAAATTCATTAAAAGCCTTCTCAAAGGGGTTAATTGAGCTTTTGTAAAAGAAAATGAAAACTTGAAAAAAACTATTTTCCCCAACATATCAGTTGATGTTGTTGGGACAGAACCATCATAAAAGCAGGGAGATGGCATGGAGGACCAACTGAAGAGGTTGAAGAAGTTGGGGTGTTCTATGGTTTTGTTATATATGTTATTTCTCTACAAAGTTGAGCTTTACTATAGCAATAACAACATCAAATATTGCCTCATTTTTTTGATAATGTTTAACTATCAATCTAATTTTATACTTTGACGTGGTCCATATAGTAATCTGGAAAACTAGGCTACTACCAAATAGCATACCCCAAAATTTTGCTACAATACTGAATATGTATTGTGTTCTGTTATGTAAGATGCTTACTTTCTTTCTAATTCCTTACAATTTTATCTAATGACTAATAATTTGAACCTTTCTTTCTTTTTTCAGGTTCGTTATGACAGAAATCCACTTTTGTCCATTTAATGTGGTTCTCAAGGCATGATCCTAATTCGGATGAGGACGCTAACAAATAGTATTGGTAGACCTCTTACATATTATGTAATAGACTTTGTTAGTCTCAAACAAGCAGAATACGATATTCTTGTAACTTTTTATTTAACATTTTGTACATGTTGAAGTTTTTTAATATATTACTTTTGGTTAATTATTTGTGATCATGGTTGCTTTTGGTTATATATATATTGATGATGTTTTGAAGGCTTTTAAAATTTGTTGTTGAATTCGGTCTTCATGATGCATAAAAAGTGGTAGGAATAATATTCGTGACTAAAATATTTATATGACATAAAAAAGTGCCATAAAAATTTATTCATGATATTTATTAGCTGTCATTGAATGCTTGTAGATGACACTTATAAAGTGTCATAATATTGACGATACTTATTAGATGTCATTGAAGGATGTTAAGATGACACCAATAAAGTGTCATGAAATAAGCATTACACGACATTCAAAAGGTGTCATCATAAACTTATTACATGACACTTTTGTAGCGTCGTCGAAAGAAAAAATATTTCTATGACACCCCCTCTAGACAGCACCAAAAAAGTGCCATGGAAAGTCATTAACGACACTTTTTGAGTGTCGTTAAAACATTTTTTTGTTGTAGTGTTCACACCTGCGAGTCCACACTAGGGACGAGGGTGATTCTAGCCTGCGAGTCCACACTAGGGACGAGGGTTAGTAGTTGTTCAAACCTGCGAGTCCACACTGTAGCTCCCCTTTCCAGAATTTTTTTAAAATATTTTATTATTATTTATTTTATTTAAATGGTAATTTTAGAAATTATAGAAATGTTTATTTAGTTAAATATTATGGTAGGTGACTTTAGCCACAGCTGAGTGTTGGAGTACAAGACGACTAGGAATCATGGCACGGATAGTGCAGTGGCGTACTTTGACTAGTGCACTAGCCATGCCTGGAGAAACATAGCCATAGGGACGCCCTAACTAGGAAAACCAGTCCGAGTTGCGACTTAACCCGCATCAAAGATTTTATTTATTATTTAATTATATTAATGAGTTTTTGGGAACCCGGTTGTATCGAACCTGTCCAGATTGTACCCAAGTCAAATCCAAGCTCATGTAGTCATATAGTGGGACCAAATATGACCTCGTTGACATGTTTGGTAAATACAAATATTTGGTACATATTTTAGGAATTCACGATTATTTTCTAAATACTTATTATAGGTAATTATAGGTATTATTAATATTAAATAGCGTTTGGAGTATTGTACGAATTCTTGGAGCCAAATAAATAGTAGGTTTGTTGAGTTCACCGAAATACACCATTGGTTTAAGCTCAGTTGCTATTAGAATTATTATTGTTATTATATTATTGAGGTCATTATTAAATAATACTATTTATTTGTTATCTGTGGATATTAATTTAATTATATTGATTTCCTAATAATATATAAGTATTATTCATTACTTAAGTATCAATTACGCATCTAAATCATTAGGTTATTAGTTAGTAATGAATATAAGAATATATATATTTTATGTGTGAATATATATATATATAAATATATATATATAGGAGTATATGGTATGTGTCTATAAATATATATATATGTTATTGTATATATATAAATATTATATATATAATTGTATGTATATATAAATATATATAATAGTGTGTATGTGTGTATATATATAATATGTATGTATATATATATATATATATATATATATATATATATATATATATATATATATATATATATATATATAAAATATATATATATATAAAATATATATATATATATATATATATATATATAAAATAAAATATATATATATATATATTTATATATATACGTATATAAATGTGTGTATATATATATATATATATATATTTTTTTTATATATATATATATATATATATATATATACGTGTGTGTATATACATATAGCTAATGATAATAAAAAGAGAAAGAGAAAGAAAAACAAAGAGGAAGACTAAACTAATAATCCCAGCCCACGCATACCCCTCCATTATTTTGAATAATGTTAACTCTTCACAGAACCGAAGACCCCCAGCCCGAGTTCAGCAATCCCGCGACTTGCTTTCCGATTTGCAAACCGCACGTAGCATATATATTTGAATACGAGACAGAGGAGGGGCGAGGAAACTTCAAACCCTAACCACCAACACCTAGCCCCGACCCTGGGTGGCCGTTCGTCGCCATTGTCGCCACCGGACGCGGCCAGACCACCGCCGTCGGCCGCACGCGCAGCGCTGAAATCGCAGATCGGACAGCAGGTACCCCTGATTCATTCCCTATTATCTCCTTCGATATTCGATCATATTTCGATCTGCAAAACCCTATGTAGAGCCTACATAACCCTCTTCCAATCCATAAATTAGTTTACGTAGATGCATAGTATATTTGTCAAGAAATCGAACCCAAGTTCGACGAAAAACTGCTAAAAACAGAACAGTTTTTCGGGCCAAAACCTCGATTTGGAAGGAAGATTCCTGTAGATTCATAAAGAGTTTCGAAAATCTATTCAAACAATTATTTAGACAGCATGTAGGACAACAAAACCCTTCACATAGATTAATTTTTGTTCACATTATAATGAGTAATTGGATTGTAAAGTTACCGAAAAACCTGTTTTAAAAATCACGAAAACGCTCCACACGACGTGCGTCACGCCAATCCGGACGACGTGGTCATGAACCGAATGCATCGAAAGCTGCGAAATGGTTTCGTGGTCGTGTGGGCTTTGACGGAATTCAAATTGGTCGCGTGTGCGCGACGAATTTGATCCGTATCCGTCGAAATTTCCCGTATCAGTCTCTGTGCAAATTCTTCAATTACTTTGTGCACGCTCGTCAGATCGAGACGAAACATGCGCCAACAGGACCGTATCATTTTTCTGGTCCTGTATGCCAAGTTTGGTCCAATTCTGAGACAGTGGAATCGGAATGCCGTTTTGCAGGCCCCACGGTCCCACTCAATGGACGACTTTGTGCACAGCCCGCCGAAATCTAACTTTGGACATACGATTGGGTTCGTATCGAAAAACTAGATCCGTAGACATGTAGTTTGACGACTTTAGAGACCATTGACTCTGGCACGCTTTTAGGTGCAAAGCGAGTCCATGGCGGACATCATTTTTGCTCGAAATTACCGTTTTGCCCCTGTATCCAGAATTGGACTTAAGGACAGGCAATCCTAGCTAATTTGACTATTCTGAGAACGTTGGTACTATTTATTTCAGCATCTGGAGACTTCTGCATGTGTTGACTGATTGTGGCTCATTGAGTGGTATGGTATAGTATTGGTTTCTCCAGCTAAGGACCTCATGCAAGTGCACTTTCTGATTGCTTTCGATTCATAGTAGTCTTCTTATTTCATGTTTATACATATATCTTGCTGTTTGTTGACACGTTCATCACACGGAGTAGTCGGAAGGGGAAATATCTTAGTACACATGTGGACTATCCAGAACTATCCCAATATGTCTATTCTTGCATGATAGCAGCTGTACACGACACGTGCAGTGAGCCGGATTTACCCCTAGCCGTTCACATGTCGAAATGGATATTTCACACCACCTAGATAGATGTCTTTTATTAATTTTTTCTTATTTTCTTCTCTAACGTGCTATGTCATCAGTTATCTTCCAGTTTTGATATCTCATATGTTATTTTCATGTCTTGTTAATTCTCTTGTGTTTTGCATTGCCGTCGGTTTGTGTACTTGTTCCAATCCTGACTGAAAACTAATATTTTTCAGGTTTAGCCGCGATCACTCTTAACACTGGGGAAGACTTGGATATGCTGAGGTCAACCTAGAAATAGATAGCATTTGTATCATTTTCATAAATTGTAAAGCTTTGTATTTTCTTTAAATATAAATGTTGTAAATATTGTAATAAATGTAGAAAAGTGAATGAGCATCAAATGTTATTTTCTTGAGCATTTATTTCTTGCGGCCTTGACAGCGTTCTACCGCCGACTCTGCGGCGTAGGCTGGCTTGGACACGTCTCGTATCCGAAAAACTGGTGCGGGTCGTGAAAAGATTTTGTGGTGGCCCATGCAGGTCAGTCTTCGCAAAGTATACGAACTCACGGTAGTACCATATTAGTCGTACTGCTGCGAGCCTGCGCCCAGGAAATTCTCATTCACAATTAGGATTAAAATAATTTAGGAGAATAACTAGGACTAGGAGTCCCTTGTTCAAATTGACTGTTGGGTAGTTAAGGTTATTAGATAGGCCATGCAATTTAGATAGCTTGTTAGATCCCTATAGGTACACTATGCTTTTGATATGACAATGTGATCCAATGTGGATATATTATTCACTTTGTATGTTAGACTTGCCTAGAATTAAGGCGTTAATTTTGATAAACAGTTTAATTTTCTTTTGTTGTATTAGATATAAATCTTATATATAAGTTAGAATTGTCTGTTTTAAATTCTATTTTGCTGTAAGGAACTGGTTTATAATTTCTGATTCGGCTATTCATATACAAATCTCGAGGTAGATTGATTCAAAGTTTTTCCCTCAACCATTTGCAATATATATGAGATAAATGTTAGGATGTTTTACTTTCCCTGTCTTCAGATATTTTCTCCTCGGTCAATCTTTTACCTTAAGGATTGGGACCTATAGGAAGATGTTACGCTTTTCTATCATAGACAATTAGTTTGAATCTCTAGCAGCTCCTTGAAGCCCTTAGGGATATAGTTAGAGTAATTAAATGACTGCGATGACTAGACAGCAGTGCACTGTCGCCAATTGTTTGAGAATGGATAGTGTGGGTTCACTGCAGCCAGCAGCGCACTGGCGAGGCATAAGCCATAGAAGTGGAATCATTTCGAAGAATCATAGTCTATGGGACATTGCTAAAACTATGTTCTCGTTGGCCTCTTTAGATATTAGATACCCTTGTGTCAATATAGAGTAGAGTACCTGATAGCTTATGACACCTGAATCATGGAACCAAGGGTTTGTCACAGCTAGTGTATACATACGAGGCATAATTCTCGGTGAAATGATTTCAGACGTGATTACGAGTTAGGCTACTATAGAGGATAAGGACTGCTCTGTATGACCCTAAGACCCAAAACCAATACTAGTGTAAGTTCTGTAAGTTTAGTAGCCTCTCCCAACCTAGCATTCCGTGGTCCTTGTGATCTATGGATGATGTAATTGACTAACACTAATAGGTTACCTAGAATATAGAATTTAGAGGTCCATAACCCCTTAGTCGACCAAAGTCTTATGGATATGAAGATAATAGGTTGACTGTATAAGCAATGACTCTGGGTAAGGCTTTGATTCTCTCAAAACTCGAACTACTTTTTTCTTCTTTCAAAAATCTCACATATCTATATTTTGACTCTCTTTACCAATGCTGCTAGTATGGCCTAGTTTTTGCAAGCTTACTCTTTTATCGAGCTTGATTCGAGACATATGTTTATTGGGGACGCCGCTAACATATTGTCTAATCAGAATCATTATATTACGATCTGATCAACCATGATGCATTTGGTTCGCACTTCATCTAATTACACTACATGGATTGAGATATAGATGTCTCTAGGATCTCATCCGCGACTGCTTTGACAATTTCCCTTGAATTAAACATTCGCCCTTGAATCATGTAATTGTGTTCAGTAACATCTCTCTTGAACTCTTTATTGTTTTCGTCTTCACTGATTGGAGAGACGAAAGCTCGTAATTGATAGGTAGATACAGAGTATTCCCCATGGCTATGATGGTTGTATACACAAGGGTAACTACCATCGGTCAGCCAGGTGACTAGAACCTTGCCCTAAGTTACACGTCCTCTCTACGACTCTAAACCTACTATCATGATCTTCTGGTCATTGGACTCCGAGAATGATTTGGATCATTCTCCTTGACCAAATGCCAACCTAGGAGACTACCTATTCTCCAAAGACCAAATGTTGTGAGCTTCTAATCATTTGTTTGAAGCTTGCTTCAACTAAAACCCTTGTGACAATAGTCTGGCAGGTTTGACACTAATAGAAATTCACGACTCAATTGTTAGAAATTTTTTTGCCTTAGAGTTGATTATCCCGTCGATAACTCATGTATACTGTGGACGAGTAGGTCATTCTACTTTATCGACCATGTGTCATTGCACACACTCATTTTCTATTTATTGAGGAACGACCCTTGACTTGACTTATATCTACCGTATTCCATTATGTCGTGCCTCATTCTTTATTAACAAGAGTCGAGGTACAGTATCCGGACTTTGGAATTTGTCTAACCTCATTATTCCTAAAATCATATCTTAGCTTATAAGGTGGGTAGACTGTCAGCCTTCTAAATTTAGGGTATACAAAAATTACCGATTGGTTAGAATAATTTCTATTAGCAGGATAGTGCCCATGGACTCCCACTTTCCATTTAGATCATTTGTGACCTCAGTCGTGCCATTAATATTCGGAGCACGAGACCAGCTATTTCCCTCAACAAATTTTATATGCAAGATCTAGACGAGACCACCTTATTCTAGGTATATCATGTCCCACTCAAACCCGTCCCTTATACTCTATTTTTGGGGTACGACTTCCAGGTTAAAAGGACTAGTTATAACTTTTACCATAGTACCGATACACTTTCCAACCTCCATTAGAGCCTTTACCACGACCCCATTCCTTCGACCTAATATATGGTTGTGATCTACTCGAAGCCCATTACGCACATGCCACTAGTGTACCATCCAATTGAGGCCTCATGTGCTACTTAAATTCAAAAGTCACTGAAGGCACATTTTGGGCTTGAGGGACCTAGCTAACCAACTGGACTGGCAACTAGCTCAACCCTTGGATAGGAACCTATTCTAGGTTACCCTAACTAGTAGAAACTTTATTATTAGGATATTGTCCTATCCGTATAGATTGAAATCCAAGGTTCATCCAACCAACGATTAATGTCCAACTAGGGAACCCATTAAGACCCAGTAAAAAAAATCCATCCCTGCATACCACCGTATGTAGACTATAAAAACCGAACTATTGAAATTGGCCCTGTATCTATTATGTAGTCTCCACCCGTTGGAATGTGTAGTCATTCGTAACCCTTATTCCATCTACCTGAAAGTCGCGATATGATCTGTATCGCATTCATATCACTTGCTCGTGTGTTTAAATAAGCACGAAAAAGGTCACAATCTTGATTTCTCAAATTCTGTTCTATCATAGAACCTTGTTTAGAATTTCGAGAACGGAACTTCTGTATTGCACGGATTACAGGACCCTCCAAGAAACATAGCAAGTGACTGAACTAGAGAAGCCCAATCTAGCGAATAAGACTATAGGTTCATAAATACTCTTTCTATCTGTATATTGTAGATTCTCTACCGCTCTTTAAACTTCATAATGACCCTCGATTACTCCTCCTTACCTTTCTGTCCTTTATTTCAGAGTGACGAAGGTCATGCTTACTAGAATTTATCAATACTTCTTAGCTACTGGTATAAATTGTTGTTTGCTAAATTTTGGGTTGCCTGATAGATATGAGAAGATTGTAGATGCCTCATGCTATAGATATCTTTCAGTGGTTACTTTTTGCAAATAGCTGGAGGGTTACAATATTATAACGTCAGGTGTTTGAAGGGGGTAGTGTGACCAAGGTGGGTAGAAGTCCTCGATGATTCGTAGTTACGAAATGGCTAGGAGGAGGATATAAATATTTCTGAAAAATTTAATTTGAGAAGATTAAAGAGATAGTGGAGCTTTTATATATATAATTTTTGAATTTTAGGCATATTTATGAGTTAGAATTTCGAGGACGAAATTATTTTAAGTTGGGTAGATTTGTAGCTCCCCTTCCCGAATTTTTTTAAAATATTTTATTATTATTTATTTTATTTAAATGGTAATTTTAGGAATTTTAGAAATGTTATTTAGTTAAAATTACGGTAGGTGACTTTAGCCATAGCTGAGTGTTGGAGTACAAGACGACTAGGAATCATGGCACGGATAGTGCATGGCGTACTTGACTAGTGTACTAGCCATGCCTGAAGAAACATAGCCATAGGGACGCCCTAACTAGGAAATAAGGCCGAGTTGCGACTTAACCCGCACCGAAGATTTATTTATTATTTAATTATTAATGAGTTTTTGGGAACCAGGTTGTACCGAACCTGTCCAAATTGGACCCAACTCAAATCCAAGCTCATGTAGTCATGTAGTGGGACCAAATACGACCTCGTATACAGTTTGGTAAATGCAAATATTTGGTACATATTTTAGGAATTCACGATTTTTCTAACTACTTATTACAGGTAATTATAGGTATTATTAATATTAAATAGCGTTTGGAATATTGTACGAATTCTTGGAGCCAAAAATAGTAGATTTGTTGAGTTCACGAAATACACCATTGGTTTAAGCTCGGTTGCTATTAGAATTATTATTGTTATATTATTGAGGTCATTATTAAATAATACTATTTATTTGTTATCTGTGGATATTAATTTAATTATGTTGATTCCTAATAATAGATAAGTATTATTCATTACTTAAGTATCAATTACACATCTAAATCATTAGGTTATTAGTTAGTAATAAATATAAGAGATATATATTATATGTGGAATATATATATATATATATATATATATATATTATATAATATATAGATATATATATATATATTATGTGTCTATAAATATATATGGTATGTGTCTATAAATATATATATATGTGATTTATATATAATATATTATATATTATGTATGATATAATATATATATATATATATAATATATATATATATATATATATATATATATATATATATATAAAATATATAGTTATATAATATATATAAATATATATATATATATACACCACGTACGTATATAAATGTATATATATAATGTATATATATATATATATATATATATATATATATATATATATTATATATATATAGATATAATGTATATATAAATGTATATATACGTACGTGTGCGTGTGTATATATATATATATATATATATATAAATTATATATATACGTACGTGTACGTGTGCGTGTGTATAATATATATATATATCTATATATATAGCTAGAAAATATATATATATATATATATATATATATATATATATATATATATTTTTATCTATATAGATATTATATATATATAATATTATATATATATATATATATATTATTATATATATATATATAGATATACGTGTGTGTGTATATATATAGCTAATGAAAATAAAAAGATAAAGAGAAAGTAAAACAAAGAGGAAGACTAAACTAATAATCCCAGCCCACGCGCACCCTCCATTATTTTGAATAATGTTAACTCTTCACAGAACCGAAGACCCCAGCCCGAGTTCAGCAAACCTGCGACTTGCTTTCCGATTTGCAAACCGCACGTAGCATATATATTCGAATACGAGACAGAGGAGGGGTGAGGAAACTTCAAACCCTAACCACCAACACCTAGCCCCGACCCTGGGCGGCCGCTCGTCGCCGTCGCCGCCACCAGAAGCAGTCGGACCACCACAGTCGGCCGCGCGTGCAGCGCTGAAATCGCAGATCGGACAGCAGGTACCCTAATTCACTCCCTATTATCTCCTTCGATATTCGATCATATTTCGATCTGCAAAACCTACGTAGAGCCTACATAACCTCTCCCAATCCATAAATTAGTTTACGTAGATGCGTAGTATATTTGTCAAGAAATCGAACCCAAGTCCGACGAAAAACTTCTAAAAACAGAACAGTTTTTCGGGCCAAAACCTCGATTTGGAAGGAAGATTCCTGTCGATTCATAAAGAGTTTCGAAAATCTATTCGAACAATTATTTAGACAGCATATAGGACAACAAAACCCTTCATATAGATTAATTTTTCGTTCACATTATAATGAGTAATTGGATTGTAAAGTTACCCAAAAACCTGTTTTAAAAATCATAAAATGCTCCACACGATGTACGTCACGCCAATCCGGACGACGTGGTCATGAACTGAATGCATCGAAAGCTGCATAATGGTTTCGTGGTTGTGTGGGTTTTGACGGAATTCAAATTGGTCGCGTGTGCGCGACGAATTTGATCCGTATCCGTCGAAATTCCCCGTATCGGCCTCTGTGCAAATTTTCCAATTACTTAGTGTACGCTCGTCAGATCGAGACGAAACTTGTGCCAACAGGACCGTATCATTTTTTTGGTCCTGTAAGCCAAGTTTGGTCTAATTCTGAGACAGTAAAATCGGAACGCCGTTTTGCGGGCCCCACGGTCCCACTCAACGGGCGATTTTGTGCACGGCCTGCCAGAATCCAACTTTGGACATACGGTTGGGTTCGTATCAAAAAACTAGATCCGTAGACATGTAGTTTTATAACTTTAGAGACCATTGACTCTGGCAAGCTTTTCGGTACAAAGCGGGTCCAACGGCGGACATCATTTTTGCCCAAAATTACCGTTTTGCCCCTGTGTCCAAAATTGGACTTAAGGACAGGCAATCCTAGCTAATTTGACTATTCTGAGAACGTTGGTACTGTTTATTTCAGCATCTGGAGACTTCTGCATGTGTTGACTGATTATGGCTCATTGAGTGGCATGGTATAGTATTGGTTTCTCCAGCTAAGGACCTCAGGCAAGTGCACTTTCTGATTGCTTTCGATTCATAGTAGTCTTCTCATTTTATGTTTATACATATATCTTGCTGTTTGTTGACACGCTCATCACACGGAGTAGTCGAGAGGGGAAATATCTTAGTACACATGTGGACTATCCAGAACTATCCCAGTATGTCTATTCTTGCATGATAGCAGCTGCACACGACACGTGCAGTGAGCCGGATTTACCCCTAGCCGTTCACATGTCGAAATGGATATTTCACACCACCTAGATAGATGTCTTTTATTAGTTTTTTCTTCTTTTCTTCTCTATCGTGCTATGTCATCAGTTATCTTCCAGTTTTGATATCTCATGTTATTTTCTTGTCTTGTTAATTCTATTGTGTTTTGTATTACCGTCGGTTTGTGTACTTGTTCCATTCCTCACTGGAAACCAATATTTTTCAGGTTTAGTCGCGATCACTCTTAACACTGGGGAAGACTTGGGTATGCTGAGGTTAACCTAGAAATAGATAGTATTTGTATCATTTCCATTAATTGTAAAACTTTGTATTTTCTTTAAATATAAATGTTGTAAATGTGTAATAAATATAGAAAAGTGAATGAGCATCAAAGGTTATCTTCTTGAGCATTTATTTCTTGCGAGCTTGACAACGTTCTACCGCCGACTCTGCGGCGTAGGCTGGCTTGGACACGTCCCGTATCCGAAAAGCGGGTGCGGGTCGTGACACACACTTGGGGCGAGGGTTTGAGTATTCAATTTGATTATCCGTGACATCTTGACATGAGTTCTCTCTGTAGGACCGATTGTAGGAACGAGTTATAAAGCGCAATACTCTAGAGGGGGGGTGAATAGAGTAGGCAGCGGAAATTAACTATTTAAAAATTATTAGCAACAAGATCACAGAATATATCACAGATATGTAAATGAAAAGTAGAGAGTAGAGAGCAAACGCAAACACAAGGATGTATACTGGTTTCCCTCTGTTGAGGACTAGTCCAGTCGGAAGAACTCTAGCTTCCAGTTGAATCCACTATAGAAAATCACCACAAGTTTTCATCCGAAGATCTTGCAACTTCTACAACGCGAGCTTTGATCCGAAGTACTCGTCCAACTTCAATTGTGAAGTGTGTACCTTCAATCAAGCCTCTGATTACAACCACTCTGAAACTTCTAGACCGTACCGCACTGGCAAATCGACTAGAGGATTGTAACTGGCTTGGGATCTGAAAATGAAAGCTCAGAACACTTTGGAAGAAGTAGTAGGCTTGTAGAGAAGAGATATGAAAGTGAATGAGTGAGTTGAAATGATCGAAATTCTTCTCTATTTATAGTTTTTCCAAAGGCAGAATTCTGACAGAATTCGGGCAGAATTCGGGCAGAACTCTATGAGAAAATCTCGGTGGGATCCGTAACTGCAGGAAGACCAAGTTCAAAAAGGAACGTTCACTAACCGAACTCTGGCCGAACTCTGGCCGAATTCGGGCCGAACTCTGGCCGAATTCTGTCCGAGTTCTGTTGGAGTTCTGTTAGGGTTTTTGCAAATTGGTTTTTGGGCTTTTTGAAAAGTCAGGCAGTTAGGAAGTAGTTTGGGCTTTTGTAAGTGGGCTTGTTTTCAAAATGGAAGGGTATTTTGAAAACGTTTCTTGGGTAGCCTATTTGCCAGTACGATGCAGTGTACATCGTATTCCTAGACTCAATAAATATACAAAATTACATTGATAAAATAGAAAAACCAAGAGCCCTTTGATGACGCCTTTCTTCAAATATTTGAGCAGACTTGAAGACGCCTTTTTCACTTGACGGCATATGTCCAAAGATAAACAGATCTGGAACCCCCGATGCGAGGCCCCGGATAGGTCGTTAGGCGGTTCAGAGAAATCTTCTTGTATAACGCCGTCTTTGGCCCATCAATAATTTTCTATTGCATATGTCCTGGTTTGACAAAGCTTGATCATGCTTACAGCATGTCTACAAATACATGTTAGACAAACGAAACCAATATGATACAAGCATAGCAATATGATATAGAACATTTAGGACAAAGCTAATATTAGGACAATGCTAAGTTTAAGTAGCAACATGATAGTGATTACATGAATATTAGTGATGTCATTATGTTAAACTTAATTGATTAGCCATATTCAAAAACATGATATAATTATTGGGCTAACAATCTCCCCCTTTTTGATTATGGCAAATCCTTTAAGTTTAATATATATACAATAGATGCATGTATCACTAATAAACACATAATACTAAAAGATTGTATGCAGACTTAAACTTATTTCTCCCCCTTTGACATGATCAAAAAATAAGCTCCCCCGTAATAAAGAGATAAAACGAACTCAAGCATAAGTATAGGAGGAAGGAAAAATAATAATAATCATGATCAAGGATTAGGAGAACAGTGAAACGACATGTTTAGAAAATTGCATAACTAAAGTAGAAAAAATATGTCAAAATAGTTGGTTGAACTTTAAACAAAGAACATTGAAATCAAACAATACATAGTTTACCAACTAGAAATCCAAAAATGATATTCAAAACTCAATATTATGATAAATATAACTCTAGTTTTAAAATATACCAATAAAGGATTTCAATAAGAAATAGATATCAATATAGCAGAAATCAATCATTGGTCATAAATAATTCATGAGAAAATTCACAGATCTAGTATATACCAAATAAAATATAATAAGATTTTAACAATGATCACAAAAAAATATGATTCATAATTTGCCCATACAAATTAGTAAATCAATTCCATAAAGAGTATAATCATCGAAAAAGAAATCAAAAATAAGTATACTAGATTCTATTCAAAAATCTATACCAAAGTTCATGCATTTGAATTCAATTACCATAGCATGATATATATCCATCAGATAAACATGAAGGTAATGAAGACAAAATACTTGAGAAGAAGAAATTCAGTCGACTTGAATGCTCCTCCGCAAAGTATGATCAGTCTAAATATAGATAATCATGAACTTTGAGATAAAATCTCAATAAGAAATGCCAAATCAGTTTAAACTCAAAAGGATTATCAATAAATTAAATTAATTTTGGCAAGATAACTTTTAGAAACTCGAATGAGATAATTAAAAATAATAATAATCATATATTCTCTCATAAACTCAATACAAATCCAAATATCATGAACAACTCAACAAGATATTTTAAGTAAAAGAATATATGTCCATGATGAACTAGGTATACCACATATTAAGGGCATAAAATAATTAAAATAATTAATTTGCTCCCCCTTAAAATATGCGTATATAGTTCAAAAATAATTTATATGCATAAAATAGATAAATAATCACAAGATCTAAGGGATATCCAAGATATGCATCTTTTCTTTCTTTTGATCAAATACATATAAAATTCCAAAAACAATTAAATATCATCTTTAGGCAAAAGAAAATATCCAATAAATAAATGCTTAAAAATGAACAAACAAAATATATCTCCAATATATATAAGAATATTTCAAGACATTAAAGATTTTGAAAACTGTCATTAATAATAACATTTGAGTACCAAACAGATTCAATAAATCAAAAATCAGAAATACTTTTCAAAAAAATGGAATTTATTACGAAAAACTGTCATAATAAATGTTCGAATGCGTCCATTTAGTCCTTAGACTGAAAGCCGTCGATTCGAATCACGGAAATAATTTCAATAAAAGAATCCATAAATCATAAATAAATCCATTTGAAAATATAACTAGATAAATGTCCAAAGAAAAATGTATTCTAGATATATGGCATGTCAAGGGGATAACTGACTTGAAACAATTAACTGCTCCACCTTTACATGGCTATATCCAAAAATAATAATAAAATAAAATTCAGAGAAATATTTCCAGAAGTAGAAAACTAATTCAAAAATATTAGATCTTCTTATCAAAGTTCATTTCTTCCCTTTTAAAGCCTTAGCACGGTGTTTACTGACAACCGTTGGGTTAAAGAAAAAAAACGCTTTGAGAGAGAGATTCAATATGCTTGACTTCTCCCCTGTAAAGAGTTACTGTTGTAGACAGTAAGTAACTTGAATAAGAAGATAATAATATAAAGCTCAAAAATCATGAATATTATGAATATTACACAAGATAAAGATGAAATCACAATACCATAATATTCAATGAGTAGTCACGAATACGAAAAACAATCATCTTTAGACAAAAGAAGAAATATCCATTAAATGAACATTTAAAAATAAAATAAAAAGATATTTCAAATTAGCATGATGAATAATCGTATAAGTCAAAAGATGACATAAATTGATCTATGCTATAGAATCTCACAATCGACAAGATAGATCAACATATGCTACCTTTTGGGAAAATATAAAGAGAGAATATTATCCATCAAATCTAAAAAATCCAAAAATCCAAAAGATAACAATTGCAACTAGATCTCAATAAATCTTTAGTTTATAAAGCGTTGATCAATCTTGGGTTAGCTGTAGAGGTACTGTCCCAGCTAACGGAGGTTCACCAGGGAACACTTAAGTACCGCTTCGCTTCGACCGTAGTCGTGGTGACAGACAGACCTTTTGTAGGCTTGTATCCAAAATAAATCTCTTCTTTAATAACCGAGGATTTAAAAAGAATTAGTGCAATATGAAATAAATTATATTCTATGGATTTTAAAAAATCGTAGAACAATGTAGCATACGGTATAAGATGTATGAATTATATTTATCCATATGTGCTACAAAATCATTGGGTAACAATAAAATATAAAATATTTGTAAATCAAAATGTAAGACCTAGATACGCTGATGTATTCTAGAACCTAGGGGACTGGGTTCAGTACCTTGGATCCAGAACTAGACGATAGTTGCAAGCACACCTTAATAAATCTTAAGTCTATAAAGTATTGATCACTTTGGGTTAGCTGTAGGGGCCGGTTCCCAGCTAGCGGTAGTCCGAAGACTAGTGCACCGTGTCGCTTCAGGCTATTTACACCTGTATGACAGAAGGACCCTTTCAGCTTGTTCCCAAAATGATCTCTACTCTTAAGAACTTAGATTCAAAGAAATAAATGCAGTATCATCGAACAACATCAAAATCTAGAATTCCTAAAAGTAAATACCCAAGGAATGGTTTATCAAGATCAAGATATTAAAAAATATCATGTATCCAAAATGTCAACCAAAAAGCCAAGAAAAAAAATAAAAACATCATTAAAAGAGGCTTTGAGGAAGAAGCTAATGAAGATAAGAACATAAATTTGTTCAAAGTAATCAATAGCTTAAGTATGAGATAAGCACAAGTATAAAAATACTTTTCAAAATAATATAGAACTTGAACTTAACTCATATATCCCCATAAAGATATTTATACAATATAAGAAACATGAGCAATATATCAATGAAAATGAATTATTCATGTATCATTAACAATCATAAAAAAAAATCACAAGTTCAAAAACATGCATAAATAAACTTTATCAGACAAAGATGTAATTGATTCATAAGAAATTAATCAAAATAAAATATGAGAATCAATAGTGAATATATTATGCAAGCACAAGGTTAACATAAAAGTATATGTATATACTTTTCAAGAAAATAAGAGACTTGTGCTAAACATACATACTCACAAAATACTGATCAAAGTAAATATGACATGTTAAAGACAAATCGGTAAGAAGTGACCATTAAAAATATTTTAAATACAGAGAGTCAAAAACATATTAACCAAAACAAAATTAAGCTCCAATAGACTAGAGTGATATACATGCTTCAAGGATAAAACTAAAATAAAGAGCATACATAGATAAATGTGTCACACTAATAAAAATAAATACTATATAGTGTGAACTAATCATTTAAGCTAATCAGCTAGTCATGCTAGGATTATGTCTCACATTGATTCAAATAATAAACAATTTAAAAGATATCAATGAAAGCTAATAGCAAGACATCAAAAAGAACATGCTAGATATTAGAAACTATTTAGTAAGCATGTTACCGAAGTGGTTCTAGTGACCACACTTCTGTTGGTGCAATTGCATGGAAGATGACCTTTGTAGCTTTGCAATCACCAACATGTTCCATGGTTCTATTTGATATGAGAAGCTTCACCTGCAATATTAGGTGAAGACTTTGGTATCCAATACTTGGATCCACATTTGTTAGCTTTGGGAACCCATTTGCACAAGTTCATATCAACTAGTTTTCTAATCTGACAATGATTAGAAACATGTCCATTCATACCACAATAATGATAGAAAGAATTAACATTAGTACTATGTGCAACAGTATGAGAATGTGCAGTAGTGTGATATGATGTGCGTGGATACTTGTAATAGAAAGCATGGTTATGTGAACCTTTAGCTTTGCTTGCTTCCTTAGATGATCTGTCGTGTGTGACTTTGTGATGTGCTAAGTGTCTTGTGTTAGACTGAGTCGTAGGTTGTATTACCTGCTTTCCAAGTCTAATCTCTAACTTTTTAGAGTTAGCACAGATCTTATCATACTTAGCAGAAAGAGCATCAATTCTACATGAAGCAATAGAATACTTCTTCTTTTCTGATTCTAATTGCTCCTTAAGTTTAGCATTTTCTTGAGTGCTTTTCTCAATGCATTCAAGCGCCTCATGCAATCTAAACTCAAGTGTGGATATCTCAATAGAATTATCAGAAGTAGAAGTATCTCTAGCATCATTCAATAAGCAAGTAAGCTTTTTAATCTCACGCTTATAGGATAGAATATCCTTTCTAGCTTGCTTATATTTATCTAATACTTTCTTGTGTTCTTCTAACAGATCACTGAAAGCATCAGATAAATTATCATAAGAAAATTCACTCTCTTCAGAAAAAGAATTATTTTGTATCTCGTTAGATAATGCCATTGTGCATAAATTTGCAGCTTGATAAGGTCTCTCTTCTTCTTCTTCATCATCTTCTTGTTCTTCTTCTTCTTCAGAATCGCTTGCTTCGCTTTCACACCATATGCCCGATGATCTTCCTTCATTTGATTGTTCGTAGTGACTCTCCTTTCTTGTAGTAGTACAATCTTCTTGGATGTGGTCTATCTTCTTGTAATTGTCACATACAAGCTCTTCTTCGTATAAGGGATTATGTTGTACCTTAAATCCTAATTTTGTCATGTACATATTTTCATCATTATGAAGACTATCCTTCTCTCTGGAGTTGCTAGCTTTGCTTTCATACCTGCACTCATAAGTAGCTTCAAGAACTTTCTAAATTTTATGAGATGTTGTGCAAGTAGAAATAAGATTGAATACATTTGTGTCTACAGCACAATAAAATATATGCATAGCTTTTGCATCAAGGCTAGCTGACTTCTTCTCTTCCTCCGTGTAACTATAATAAGGCTTGTTGATTATAGAGGATGTAAGAATAGAAGTAATAGTAGGCTTTTTGTAGCCGGTTACAACAATTGACCATAAGTCAAAATCTAGATACTTCAAGTAGAAGCTCATCCGTGTCTTCTAATAGCTATAGTTTGTTCCATCAAATAGTGGGAGTCTATTTGAGGATTGCTCTTCAGTTGTGAAGTACATACTTGCCATATGTGATACTGTGATCTATGTAATAGCTATAATAAATAAGAAGATAATAGCAATGTTACCTCGCTTTACCTGTATAGCCTGCTCTGATACCAATTGTAGGACCGATTGTAGGAACGAGTTATAAAGCACAATACTCTAAAGGGGGGGTGAATAGAGTAGGCAGCGGAAATTAACTATTTAAAAATTATTAGCAATAAGATCACAGAATATATCACAGATATGTAAATGAAAAGTAGAGAGTAGAGAGCAAACACAAACACAAGGATATATACTAGTTTCCTTCTGTTGAGGACTAGTCCAGTCGGAAGAACTCTAGCTTTCAGTTGAATCCACTATGGAAAATCACCACAAGTTTTCATCCGAAGATCTTGTAACTTCTACAACGCGAGCTTTGATCCGAAGTACTCATCCAACTTCAATTGTGAAGTGTGTACCTTCAATCAAGCCTCTAATTACAACCACTCTGAAACTTCTAGACCGTACCGCACTGGCAAATCGACTAGAGGATTGTAACTGGCTTAGGATTTGAAAATGAAAGCTCAGAATACTTTGGAAGAAGTAGTAGGCCTGTAGAGAAGAGATATGAAAGTGAATGAGTGAGTTGAAATGATCGAAATCCTTCTCTATTTATAGTTTTTCCAAAGGCAGAATTCTGACAGAATTCGGGCAGAATTCGGGCAGAACTCTATGAGAAAATCTCGGTGGGTTCCGTAACTGCAGGAAGACCAAGTTCAAAAAGGAACGTTCACTAACCGAACTCTGGCCGAACTCTGGCCGAACTCTGGCCGAATTTGGGCCGAACTCTGGCCGAATTCTGTCCGAGTTCTGTTGGAGTTCTGTCAGGGTTTTTGCAAATTGGTTTTTGGGCTTTTTGAAAAGTCAGGCAGTTAGAAAGTAGTTTGGGCTTTTGTAAGTGGGCTTGTTTTCAAAATGGAAGGGAATTTTGAAAACATTTCTTGGGTAGCCTATTTGCCAGTACGATGCAGTGTACATCGTATTCCTAGACACAATAAATATACAAAATTACATTGATGAAATAGGAAAACCAAGAGCCCTTTGATGACGCCTTTCTTCAAATATTTGAGCAGACTTGAAGACGCCTTTTTCACTTGACGGCATATGTCCAAAGATAAACAGATCTGGAACCCCCGATGCGAGGCCCCGGATAGGTCGTTAGGCGGTTCAGAGAAATCTTCTTGTATAACGCCGTCTTTGGCCCATCAATAATTCTCTATTGCATATGTCCTGGTTTGACAAAGCTTGATCATGCTTACAGCATGTCTACAAATACATGTTAGACAAACGAAACCAATATGATATAAGCATAGCAATATGATATAGAACATTTAGGACAAAGCTAATATTAGGACAATGCTAAGTTTAAGTAGCAACATGATAGTGATTACATGAATATTAGTGATGTTATTATGTTAAACTTAATTGATTAGCCATATTCAAAAACATGATATAATTATTGGGCTAACACTCTCGTCCTCGTTCAGCAGTCCACTTATGTGTAGACAGTGTACAGATTCGTATTTATTCATTGCTCAGTTTACTTGTTTATTCTGTATTTTTCTTCATGCATAATAAACTGTTAGAAAGGCTCGTTTTTATGTATCTTTCTAGTCCTCTGAGGACCTGATGATCTCTTCAGGTTAGCCGCGTTTGAGTCAGGAGCAGACAAGAGGGTTTGAGGCAGCATCAAATTGCAGTGCTTGCAGTTGAGGTGGTCTAGATTAGCAGCTTTTATCCAGTTAGTTACTTCATGTATTTTTCTATTCTTCCGTCTATTGGTAGTGGATTTGTGTCCACCGGACGTTACATTTTATATTCAGTTATATTCATTATTGTTCAGTTCATGTTCTTTTTCATTGATCTGGATTGTGACATGATTATTCTGTGGATGAGATTCAGTTTACCATGAGATTCTAGATTGCCGTGACTTCTGTATAGACATCGTACTACCGCCGACACTGTGGCGTAGGCTGGGCTTGGACATGCTTCGTATCCGAAAAATGGGTGCTGGTCGTGACAAGTTTTTTTGGTAGCCCATACAGGTCAACGTTAATCACTTCGGTTACGTCACTTTACCGTCGTGAGCCTGCGAATAGGAATAGACACTTAGAATCTCATCCACATGTCTTGACTCCTTGTTAATCCTTAATCCTTGATTTGCATCTTGCTTAAAAATCTCTTCAACTGCTAAAATATTTTCTGTTGTTTCAGTTAAGATGGACTCTCAAGACAGGAACAACACAGGGTGCAGCTGGCAAAAATTTTTTAGTAGATATTGGTAGTAGATAGATAGACTTATATTTAAACTTTAGTAGGAAATTGAATTTCCTTTATAGCGATTTGTTCTAGAACATTCATTCTAGTACATCAGCTCCTTAAATTTCGAGGACGAAATTTGTTTAAGGGGGGTAAAATTGTCAACCCCTTGACCAAATTTTTCCTTTATTTATTAATTTGAAAATTTCTTTAATTTCTCGTTTATGTGTTATGTCTTATAAAAATTTTGTTATACATTGAGGGACCAATTGGAAATATAGGGTTTTAGCAGGGACCTTAGTGCAAGAGTTCCAAATTCAAATCTTCCTTTTTAAACCGAGCCCTGTACTCGGATTCAATTTGAAATCGTGATAAACCTTCACCCAAAAACCTAGATAGGAACAAATAAATCCTTTCTATCTCTCCAAATCCGATCATACACTAGTATATATAGAGCAGTAGCCAAACCCTAACCCTCACTAGTGCCCCTCAAGCTTGTGAAGTCGGCTATTAATTGGAGAAGGTGGTCGACCATTCGAAGTTCGATCTTCTGAAACATGTAATTCCGAATCCCTTGTATTTGCATTAGTTCTCCTTCTACTATTAAGTTAAACCCGAGCATACTCGAGTAATCCCATTGGTAAGATAATGTGTTCGATCAAATTCCTAAGAGAAACCTAGTAATAAAACCTATGAGCCTTTGTGTATAAATCGACCTGCAGAGCAACAAAATAGGATAATTGCCCTGCGTGTCAATCCATAGGTATGTACCTGTATGAAGAACACATAGGATTGGGGAGTCTCATATCACGTTGCACAGTGGAAGCCGTGGGGGTGTACACAGGCTTTCCTCTGTACACAAAAAATCTCGAGCCATGAGTTCACAGGTCCTAGGGGAGGAGACACAAGCCTAATCGGTACTGGGGTAATAGACCAATAGGATTTCATGTCATTGTTTAGATTGCATACTATTTATAGTTTAGATATCTGAATGAGAGAGTAGGACTGTATTTGTACTCAGTCTCTAACTTTATGAGTTAGGTTCCTGTGTACATGTGCAGTCCTGCCCATTGTATTGTTCAACTCACCGCATATATAATTTCTCAGTCCTCATACTCTCCTTAACAGATATGGTGGTCACTTGGAATTTGAGTACCATAATTCAGTGGCCAGGGGATGGTATCTGGATGCATACAGAGGATAACAACCCTGCGCTAAGGGAGACTTAAGTAGACTATTTTAGTTTAACCCTTGCACCTGTACACCCTTCAGCCCTGTATAACCTAATGTCAGTCCAAATATTTCTGTTTGTTCATCATCCTAGTTCTTATGTCCCAGTCTTCACAAGGACAGTAGTATCTCAGTCCAAGATATCTAATATATCAATCTATACATATATTTCTACTTCTATGTTCCTATTACAATTGTTAGGAGCAGTTAGGATCCTTATCCAACCTGCAACTTGAATTATCCCTTTACCCATATCACTTGATGCAGTCCTATTTGATAGTTCAGTATGATGACAGCCCTCAAATTACCCTTGTTGCAGGCATTGACTGACACACTTGTATCAGTCATGTGAAGGTCAATTTTGGCTTTCCTTTATAACTCAGCCTTTCATTTATAAGCCATGCTAGCACTGTTTGCCATTGATTATAAAAGAACAGAACAATTATATCGGAGGACTGGACTTTTACTTCACAATACAAACTCGATTGTACAACGAAAACCTAGGGACGAAAACCTAGATACAACAATCTAAGTATAATTGTTTAGTTTTTCTGGGGGGTGATGATAGAGGCTCGGGAAAGCGACGGCCGCTCTGTCTTACTCCTTGGACGATCAGACGTAGCCTTGGCTCCGGTGAAGAAATGCTCTTGGACGTGTGGGGAGACTCCCTTGCGCCCTTGGTTGCTAGATCTCTGGATGTCTCTGTAGTGTTCTCTCTCTTTGCTCCGCTCTCTCTGCTGCTTCTGCCAATAAGAGAATCTCCTCTTTCGCAAGGGAATGGCACCTTGCTATTTATAAAAATGGGGTCATCATTAGGGTTTACAAATGATTACCTCCTTCAGAAGTTGGCGGTTTAGGACCAATGAATCTGGGTCGTTCGTCTTGAATATAATAATATTCGAGCAATTAATGTGATTGCATCAAATCTCTGTGGGTAATAAATGTTGATTGCCATGAATATTCGTAATTTGTGATAGCCTGCCACGTGTCCAATTTGCTTGATTTGATTTGATCTAGACCATTATGATGATCGCCACAAATCTGATTTTGTTGGGATTTGTGGGTATCCATAATTTCAGAAAAGATAAGACTGCCACGTGTCCCAATTGTAACGGAGAGCACCACGTGTCTCAATTGGACTGTCCTGGCCGAACCGTATATGGGGTAAATCTTCTCAGCCGTATGAAACATACAGTCGCATGAGGATGAGCAGCCGCATGAGAATGGGCAGCCGCAGGGGATGGGCAGCCGTATGCAAATAGGCAGCCGCATGCAGATAGGTAGCCGCATGGCACTGGGCAGCCACATGGGGATAGGTAGCCGCATGCAAATAGGCAGCCGCATGCAGATGGGCAGCCGTATGGCGCTGGGCAGCCGCATGGAGATAGGCAGCCGCATACAGATGGGCAGCCACATGGAGTGGCCTCGGGACTTGGTGGATTTTGCCAACTGTAAGGGGATTTTCTCCTCTTTCCTAGGATCACGCTATTATGTCAGAGTCATTATTACGTTCTTTTGTCAGAGCTGTCATAGCCGTCAGCCTTTAGGGCATTAAATGTAGCCGAATGTAGAGAAGAACTGTTAAAGGCCACGTGGCTGTTTTTTCTTAGCCACATGGAACTATCCGAGCCGCATGGACTTCTGAGCCGCATGGGTGTCTGAGGCGCATGGAGATCCTGAGCCGCACGGGGACCCTTCTGTTGGAGCCGCATAGGTCTTTCTTTATTCTTTTCCATGCTTCTACAAGACCCCCTTCAAAGTTTTTAATTTGCAAAATTGAAATACTTTGAATAAGAAGCATGGCCATGTAACAACTCTTCGGGCCGTATAGGATGTTCGGACCGCATGGATGTCTCAGCCGCATGGCCCCCTCAGTCGCATGGCCATCTGAGCCGTATGGCCATCTGATTCGCATGGGCTTCTTGCCACGTCTTCATTGCCATGTGGGCAAATCTTTGCATTGATTGCCTTTGATTTGCTGTCAGATTTAAGGTCGCTTTTTGGGGCAGGATCCCAAGAGTTTAGCCTTAAATAATCGGATCGCCTTGATAACCGAAGAGTCGGTTATACTGCACATGGATCGATGCGTCAGTCTATGGGGCTCTGCCTATAAATAGCAGAGTATTTGGGAAGAAGACTTTCTTTACTTTCTGCTCTTGTCCTAGATTTCTTGTCCTCGTCTTCCTTCTCTGATCATCAGTAATGGCTTCCAAGAAGACTGTTGTGGCGAAGGATAAAAAGGCGGCGTCTTTATCGACGGCGAAGGGTAAGAAAGCTGCTTCTACTTCAACTGCGGCGACGAATGTGGCAGCTCCTCCGCCAGCCGTCGTGCCCGTAGTTCACCCCGACGTCCATCCCACCATTGCTGGTAAGGACTTTTGCGCGAGCTTGGAACCCAAACTGTTATGGCTATGTCGCATGTTCTATGCGCGAGCCTTCGTCTTCACGTGTGCCACATGCACATCTCGAGCCGCATGGGGTATGTTCCATGTTCGAGCCGCATGAGAACGACCGAGTCGCATAGGCGCCTTTTAAACTGAACCGCATATAGTCCCTCTGAACAGAATCGCATGAATTCCTAATAGACTGTATGGGTTTGTCTGATTTAGGCTGCGCAAGGCTCTGTCCATCTAATTTTGTTTCTTTTTATTCTTGATTCTTGCAACACCCTTGCCGAAGGCTGAGATCATTGTGATGGAAGAGCTGCTGTCTCCTCACAAACGAGAGTCATTGTTTGTTATAGAGGAACAGAATGGAGAGCTGGCGCCCATTGCTGTCAAGGAGGAGCCCCAGTCTGATGGCGGTAGTACTGGAAATTCTGACATTCCTACTCCGGATGAGGAATTTGCTCAGGTAGACCCTCTATATGCCAAATGGTTGAGGGATTGGTATATGCGCCCCCGCAACTAGGATTTGTGGGCTCTCATAAATGTCCGTCTTTTGTCTTGATTTTTATGTCTGTCTTTTACTGCAGTTTGTGTTTTGCTTCCTTCCGTCATCAATGTAATCTTTTTCATTTTTCGTCAGAATGAAATGATGGAGGACTTTTCTGGCTTGCTCATGAGATATAGTTATGTGAATGTAACCGATTTTGAATGACCGGAATACATTTGCTCCATTCTTTGCTTATAGTAGTTGCTCCAATGAAAGGCTTTTTGTGGACCTATTATCCTTGGCGTACCCTGGTTCTGGATACGAATAATAAGACGAGGGAGGGAAGAACCATCATACTTACTCAGAGGTAATGAGGACATGGTAAATATGAAGGTTTCTTCGATGGAGCCTTCCCACTCAGAGGTAATGAGGACATGGCAGGAGTGGGCTCCATGAAGGGAATATAGAACGACTCAGAGGTAATAAGGACGTGGAAGTTCTATGTAAGGGGGCGGTTTGTTTTTGATGGAAGGGAAACAACTCAGAGGTAGCATCGACGTGGTTGTTTCGGGAAATTTATGGATCTATTGCCCTTTTTGTGCACTGAGAGTGCAGGTATTGGATCATAAGGGGAAGCTCCTTTTAGATAGAAAGTTCAGAGGTATAATCATACATGACTTACTACCTAAAAGATGCGATATGGATTTATTTGTAGTAGTCAGGATATAAGTTCAGTGGTACCTGCGGGTACGTAACTCAACAATCTGGAAGATTTGTTGTTGGGATGTGAGTTCAGCGGTACCAGCGGGTACGTAACTCTCATTCTGGAAGATTCGTAGTCGGGATGTGAGTTCAGCGGTACCAGTGGGTATGTAACTCGTCATTCTGGAAGATTTGTAGTTGGGGTGTGAGTTCAGCGATACCAGCAGGTACCTAACTCGTCATTCTGGAAGATTTGTAGTTGGGGTGTGAGTTCAGCGGTACCAGCGGGTACGTAACTCGTCATTCTTGGAAGATTTGTAGTTGGGGTGTGAGTTCAGGGGTACCAGCGGGTACGTAAGTTATCACTTGGACGGATATTGTTTTTTAGACATAATACTTCTTTAGGAACTTGCCGTTAATGGACAACATGAGTAAGTCTCCATTTTGTTTGGCGAGACGGTAAGCTCCGTTGGAGAATACAGTATCAATGATGAACGGGCCTTCCCACTTTGGCTGGAAAGTGACGACGGTTTTGTGAGTCATAACCATTGGCCTCCGAACTGCCAGAATGAGGTCGCCCACTTGGAATGTTCTGACTTTAACTTTCTTGTTGATGGCCCTGGAGATACGGGCTTGGTATAGCTCGATTCGTTGTTGAGCTAACAGGCGCTTCTCATCTAGGGCCTCCAACTCTTGTAGTCGGCGATGGTGATTATCATCTGTCGTCAACTGATAGGTGAGAGCGACGCGGAGTGAAGGGATTTGAGTTTCTAGTGGGAGAACTGCCTCACTCTCGTATAACAGAGAGAATGGTGTATTCCCGGTGGCAGTCCGTAATGTAGTCCGGTACGCCCATAGGCATTCACCGAGCTTTTCATTTCAGTCGCGTTTGTTTGATGACACGAATTCCTAAAGAAGCTTGATGATTGTTTTGTTGAATGCTTCAGCCAGACCATTAGCCGCAGGGTTGTATGGTGTTGAAGCAATATTCTGGATGCGGTGTTTGTCACAAAACCGATAAAAGACGTGGCTTGCGAACTGCAGACCATTGTCATGGATGATCCTTCGAGGCAGCCCAAAGCGATAGATGACGTGATACTTGAGGAAGCTGATCACGTTTGAAGTCTTCACTTCAGCCAGTGGAATAGCCTCCGTCCATTTGGAGAAATAATCTATGATTACGAGTATGAAGCGATGTCCTCGAAACGAAGGCGAAGTGATTGGACCAATGATGTCCATTCCCCATGCTTTGAATGGCCAGAATTCCACTGTCGGATGTAAAAACTCGGAGGGCTGGTGGATGAAATCTGTATGGACTTGACAAGCTTTGCATTTTTGTGCATAGTCTATCGCATCTGCAACCATCGTGGGCCAGTAGTAGCCCATTCGGCGAAGGCGATCTTGTAGTTTCGGGCCAGGCTGATGGGCCCCGCAGACACCGTCATGAGCTTCGCATACGACTTTTTTGTTTTCTATATTTGACAGACACCGAAGTAGTACTCCATCGTATGATCGTCGATACAACATTTTTGTCTCTGTATCGTAAAAGAATCTGAGGGAACGCCTTCTGATGGAAGTGGCCTCTTTCGGATTCTCTGGCAGGATGTCGTAGACGACAAAGTCGATGAATGGCTGTCTCCAGTCTGGTGCTTTGTCGACTGTCAGAGTGGAGTGACTCTCCACACACTGAACATTATTCCTGGGGCAGACCAGTTCACGGCCTATGATGTCAACCAAATGATGAACATGATTCAGTACTGCTAAGGAAGCGGCAAGTCCTGCTAGGGCGTCGGCTTCAATGTTTTGGAGCCTGGGAACGTGCTCTATAAAGAACCCCTCCAGGGACGAGATGATGTTGATTGATATTTGGTGGTAGGGGATCATATCCTCATGGAGAACCTCGTATGAACCACGAATCTGATTGACGATTAACTGTGAATCACCGTATACTTCAAGGTGCTCTACCCCCAGCTCTTTTGCCAGTCGAAGGCCAATGACCAGGGCATTGTACTCGGCCACATTGTTTGAACAGGGCTCTGTGAGAGAGTAAGCCTGATTGATTACTAACCCGGAAGGAGAAATTAGCACTACTCCGACTCCAGCGACGATGTTGTCCTTGGACCCAGTTCTTGAAGCGCCGTCAAAGAATATTCGCCATATGGTATCATGAGAGGCTATATTTGAATTAGCAAACTCATCTGGAATCTCTTCATCTATTTTGGTTGACTCTAAACCTGGATGAGCTACTAAAAAGTCTGCCAGAGCTTGACCTTTAACAGCCTTCTGTAGGATGAAGATTATGTGGTAGGGGGACAGTAATATTGCCCAGGTAGCGAGGCAAGAGCTGAGTGCACCTGGCTTGGTCATGAGAACCCTGAGGGGATTAACTCTTGATATGACATGAATGGTCTGTCCCGTGACGTAGTATCGCGTCTTCTGAATGGCGAAACCCAGAGCAAGGCATTCCTTCTCTACGGCAGTATATCGGTGCTCTGGCCCTATTATCATTCAGCTGAGGTAATATATGGCATGTTTATGGCCTGTATCATTGTTTTGTGCTAGCAGACCGCCGAGAGAATGCTCTATCGCTCGTACATAGAGCAAGAATGGTCTTCCAGGAATCGGGGCTGCCAGGACTGGAGGGTTCGTCAGATATTCTTTGATGTTGTTGAAGGCGCCCTGGTATTCTTTATCCCATACGAATGAAACGTGCTTCTTTATGAGGTGGGTGAAAGGCTGACATCGTCCGGAGAGGTTGGAGATAAACCTTCTGATGCAGGCTAGCCTCCCTTGAAGGCCTCGAAGTTCGCAAAGATTTTTTGGGGGACCCATCTCCATGATTGTCTTCGTCTTCTCAGGGTCTACGTGGATACCCAGGGAGGTAATGATGAAACCCAAGAACTTTCTGCTGGATACGCCCAAGAAGGATTTTGTGGGATTCATTTTCAAATTGTATGCTCGTATTAGGTAGAACACTGTCCTCAGATCATGCAGATGATCTTCTTTAGAGCGACTCTTGACGGCAATGTCGACGACGTAGCATTCCACTGTCCTGTACAGATGGTCTATAAAGATAATGCTCATGGCTCTTTGATAGGTGGCGCCAGCATTCTTTAGACCGAAAGACATAACTGTGTAGCAGTACGTGCCAATTGGTGTTCGGAATGATGTATGCTTTTTGTCGTCAGGGAATATCTTGATTTGGTTGTACCCCGAGAAACCATCCATGAATGACATACGCTCTAAGCCGCAGGTATTGTCGATCATGTTGTCTGTGATAGGGAGAGGGAACTCATCCTTAGGACATGCCTCATTTAGATTACAAAATTCAATACAGATTCGAATCTTTCCACTCTTCTTGAGGACTGGTACTATGTTGGCGACCCAGTCAGGATGCTGTTCCTCGCGAATGAAGCCACTGGCTATCAGTTTGTTTACCTCGGCTTCAATGGCATTCATGACGTCAGAACGGAACCGACGCTGCTGTTGTTTGACTGGTTTTGCGTCCGGACGGATGTTGAGTTTGTGAAGTACAATCTCGGGGTTCAGTCCCGGCATATCTTCGTAGCTCCAGACGAACACGTCGATGTATTCTCTGACGAGTTGTAGTAGCGACTCCCGCTCTTCGTCGGTCAGGTTCTTGCTGACGAAGATGGGCTTTGGAGAGGTTTCATCACCGAGGTCGACTTGTACAACCTCATCCTCGGTGGGAGGCTCTCTTTGTTCGAACCGCTTCTCCCACTGTGCATCTAGTTGTTGTGCCCATGGTTCTAACTCAAGAAGTTCAGGAATGTCTTTATCTTCTTCGTAGGCGTCGGCAAATATCATATTGACGGACCATACTTGCCCGAGCATGTCCCCGATGCTGGTGTCTGAATCGGAGGTAGGTGATCCGGTTGAGTGTGAATGCCAGTCGCATTCCTTGTCTGAGCTTTCAGGTTTCGTTGCAGGTGTGACGTAACCTAGCCCACGTCTGTTTTTGTAGTAATCTCGTGGTTTCCTAGCCGGGGCTTGGAGATTGCAAGGGTAATCGCCGTCCAGTGCCGTAGTTCAATCCCGGTGTAGTTTCCAGATCATATCCTTGTTTTTGCATAAGGGACTTGGATTGGGAACTATACAGATAAAGAGGCAATCTTCCGGTGTCGGGTTCGAGCTCAAATTCTTCTGTCCTGAAGGGTTGTGGACCATTTTTTCGGTCAAAAATGATCGGGTAATCCCCTCCCTCGATTATGCGGTAGGCGTCTTCCACTGGAGTAAGTTGGTTGGCGATGTAGACATTTGTCACTTGTGTGTACAGGTGAGTGCCTATAACGTGTTCCATAGCATACATTGTACAAAGCTTATTAAGCTCGATGTAGTTCAAAGATAGCCCCTTATTGGTGAAATAAGGTATCTTTTCCAGTAGGATTAAATCATCTGCTGATGGAACATCAGTGTAAGCAGCCACATACTTGGCCAGCTCTGACTCTTCTTCAGCCACCCCATGTGTAAATGCAGACTGAGAGGATGATTTGGGCAAATTGATTATCAGGGGTTCCGCTGGTGGAGCAGAACGTAGAGTTGTTGGCGCACTAGCTACCCCCAGTTTGGTGCTCGGTATTGGGCAGGGAGTTGTTGGCTGGCTAACAGTCCCTGGCTTAGTGCTCGGTTGCCGATTCATTCTGGGAAGACGAATTGTCATCGGCTTAACAGAGGGATTGGGCTCTCCTTTTTGTTGTTGGCTAACTTTTGGCAGCCTGATTGTCAGTGGCTCTATCGTGGGCCTTGGCGCTAGGCCAGACCTTGGCAGTCGGATTATCAACTGTTCCTCCTGTACAGAGAGGCTAATTGCATCCTTATGCAGAGTGGCTGTAAGATGCACAGTTATGCCAGGCTTGCGGGCTTGGAGGTGGATCGTCATAGGTTCTTCTAATCCAGTTGATATCCCAGTTTGAGCTTGCCTATCTCCTTTGACAAGGTGCTTCTTTGACTTTTCGTACAAGCAGGAGTCTGAGTAATAAGACTCGACCCCTTAAAGGGATCGATGTCGGCAAATTCTGTCCTCACAAAGCCGTGCTTGTTGACGTACTTGAAGCACTGGTGCAGTATGGAAGGCACGATCATGTAATCGTGTATCCAAGGACGCCCCAGAAGAATATTGTAGGAAGTGTCCGTATCTATGACATAACAGGTTACTTCGGACTGAAGGTCACTGATTTGACATTTCAGGTGAATCTTCCCGATCGTTTAGCTCTTGCCCGAATTGAAACCGCTGATGGCGGTACTTGTCTGCATCAGGCGATGCATTGGGATGCGCAGATGATGTAGTAGGCTCTTCGAGATGATGCTTATGGAGGACCCGGGGTCAATATGCATCCGATCCACCTTCATATCGCCAATGTACCCGGTATAATACAGAGGATGATCGTGCAGGTTAGTCTTGATAAGCATATCCTGCGGAGTGAAGACGATGTTTGGCATTGACCCTGCGCAAGCGCTGTCCTGAGGATCTGTCGGCGAGTTCTCCCCAATGAGATTGGAATGATCCAGATATGCGTCGGCATTCTGGAGTGCTTCGCTCAGTGCGATGCAGACATCCTTGGAGAGTCTCAGGAGCGCATATAGCGACAATTTGGCCGTTGTATTGGCCAACTGGGCCAAGATGTCGAAGTTGTAGGGCTTCTCTAGCCCATGAGGTGTCTCCCTTCGGAGCAGCTTGTCTAACCGAGTCTCCTTCGGCCTAGGCTTGTCGGTCGTCGAACGCTGCGAAGGTCCTGGAGCATCAGCGGCTGTCGGCTAATGGTCTTCAGCTGAGTTACCCGGTGGAGGTTGGGTTTGTGCGCCGGAGCGGGTAACAACGGCAGTAGCTTCTTCGACCTCTGTCGAGATCGTTCGGCATGATTTGACTTTCCTATTCTTCTTTTTGCTGGTGGATGGAGGTATGGACTGAGTCACCTCAGGTACCAAGTCCGGATGGACCCATATGTTCTCTTCCCGTGATGTAGTAAGGGGCACTAGACCCGCAGCTTGGTCTCGGGGAGGTGGAAGGTTAGAGACCTCCATATTTGCTCTGGGGATGGGCACTACTCCATCTTGAGTCTTTGGCGAAGAAAAGCTGCCAAATTGTACTGACACCATATTGGCTGCCACAGTCACCTCTTCGAAATCAATGGCCAGGGCATTAGAATCGATGAGATATTGGATGTATCGCTTCAGCTGGTAGCAGTCTTGTGTAGCATGGTGAACATAGCGATGGTAATGGCAGTACTTGGGACTCTCCATATCTGCAGGACGGGGCTCACGTCTGGGAGGAGGGAGCTGAATTCGTCCTCTTTGGATGAGCATGTCTAAGATAGGCTTGACATGGCCGTCCTCGAAGGAATAGGTCATCTGAGGCCACTACTTTTCTGTCGGCTTTGGTTCGGGCTTTGGGGCTGCGTCGGCCACCATAGCCTGCTTGCCCTTGTTGTCTCGGTTGTTGGAGGAATTACCACCGTTGTTGATGTTAGGGCGTTTGCCCTTGTCTTCTCCTTCCGAGATGTGCAATCCCAGTTGGCGGGCTTTCTTCACCTTGTCTTCTGTACTAGTGGCACTGATGATGAACGTCTTCCAATCCCTGAATTGGCTCTCGCCCATCCAGAGGCTGATTGTGGGAAGTAGTCTTTTTTGGCAAATTTTAATCAAGGAGGAATCAGGGTTGCCGGAAGGCAGCTTCATCACGGTTTGGCGAAACCGCTCGATGTAATTTCTTGTTAGCTCCTTTTCTCCCTGAACAACGTCCATGAGAGTGGACATTGTCACGTCTTGTCCTACTTTATAGAACCTCTCTAGGAACATGCGTTTGAAGTCGGTGAAGGAGTGGATGTAATTGTCTGGCAAGTTGCGGTACCAGTCGAAGGCGACCCCTTCCAGGGTTCCGATGAACAACCGCGTAAGGATGGCGTTGTCATGGGGCAGATGGTCGGTTGTGACTTCGAAGTAGGTGATGTACCTGCTTGCCGACGTCTTCCCATCAAATGGATTGATGTGGAATGGTTTATACTTTGGTGGGAAGGGAACATATCTCCACGCGACAGGATACGGTTGTCGTATCCTGAGGTCCTGGCAAGTTTTTCGGGCTTAAAACATGGCTCGGAGCTCTTGGACCTCTCTTCTTGCCTCCCTGGCTTCGTCTGCAGCGGTGGGGGCCGATATTTCAGGAGGATTATTTCCCGAATTTGGCGCAACTGAGTTCGAGTCTGCATTGACCGCGGGACCCACGCTTGTTTTGCCAGGTATCCTTCCTTGCAGAGTGGGAATGGCCGCCTTGATCTCGTCCACAGACTTGACCAAATCATACAGTATGGCTTCCATAGTATCGATGCATTGGCGATCACTGGGACCCTCTTGGTTGCTGCTGTCCGTCATGAATACCGTCCTTATGTGATGAGAGGTGGAAGGGACGGTAGAGGACGTGCCCTCTGAGTCGTACCCTCGTACGGAGAATTCGTCAGGGTATGTGGGAATGTTCTCTTCTGGTTTGGACTCAGAAAGGGTGGTACCCCCAGCTTCAGAGCTTGCCTCGTCTTGAGAGTTGTGGACGTCCTCGGGGACGTCGAGATTTGCTGTATCTGGATTATCCTCTTGGAATACTGGATTGTCGTGGATATTTGGAGGATTGCTACCCCCAGCTCCAGTATCTCCAAGTGTGGACGACGAATCCCCAAGTGTGGAAGATTTTGTCTTTGAGCGGGTCCCTTGGTAAACTCCTCCTGCAGCGGTGGTAGACAACCGTTTAGAAGAGAGTCTCTTGGTTACGCTGGTCAAAAATTTTGGGCTGGAGGCATTTGTTTTCTTCCCTCTTCCGCTGCCAGGAATCTTCAGGACAGAATTATAGGAGGCGACGAGGAGCGCCTCATCTTCTGAGTTCGAGCGTCGTAACCGTTGGAAGACGGATCGTTGGTCTGCTTGTGCTACCGCCTTGTTGTAGCAGCAGTTGACAATGACTTGGGTACAGTGATGTCCGTGGAAGGATTCCTTGCTCACCAAGGCCTCTTCTCTTTCTTTGCATTTGTGGAGGATAACCTCACACAAGTCAGATGGGTCGGGACGACCATGTTTGCTCCCTGGGTTTCGAGAGACTTTTGGGAACCACTCTGTCCATTTGCCGCCGGGGGCTGGACTCGAGTGGTTCTGTAAAACTTCCCATCCGAGGCCCGCATAACAGTATGTGGAGCGCTCGGATGGTCAGAGGTCAGGACAACGGACTGAGCTTGCCACGCTCGCGTTGCCCTGGACTTCTTCACTCTAGTGCATGAGGGCACATAGTAGGAAGAGTATAAGTGGTGCTGCAGAAAGTCAGACATATTTTTTTGAGATCAAGACCATAGGAGAGGCGATCGAATACTGAGCCTGAGCCACGTGGAGCAGACAGCATACGGCTGGAATTGATAGTCCTCATGCGGTTGGTATGGGCTTTCGTCATGCGGCTGGAAGTCTCGGCCGCATAAGTCTTCTTTATGCGGCTGAAAATCTTGGCCGCATGGCTGGCAGTTTCGGCCGCATGGACATCATACATGCAGCTGGTAATCTTGGCCTCATGAATGTTCAGCCTACGACTAGTACCTTTGTTCGGCTTCTTCCTGGAGCACATAGAATCATCCTTTGCCCCTGCAAGTCCAGCATCGTAGTACTTTCCTCTACCGAATTTGGGGACAGCAGAGTCCTCTATGGCTTGAAGTGGGGCTGCATGAGAGTTGCCTTCGCCGTCTTGGGCAGTAGAGAGTATTCCGTCCAGAGCTTGGGGAGGAGAGAATGACTTGGGTCACCACTCCTTGCGGGCCTTCTTCGTGCGGGCTTGCCGCTGGATCGGGCCAGCACTCCCGTCGGAGAGCATTTCTTCAAACGCCTGTTGGTCGAACCGGGCGACCAGCATTTGTTGAGTACAGCCAAGTTTGGCTGCGTTTGATTGCGTCACAAACTCCTCAGCCGTGAAGAAGTTAGTCCCCACCAGAGTCGCCATCGTGTTTGTCATTGATTATAAACGAACAGAACAATTATATCGGAGGACTGGACTTTTACTTCACAATACAAACTCGCTCGTACAAAGAAAGGCTAGTGACGAAAACCTAGGTACAACAATCTAAGTACAATTGTTTAGTTTTTTTGGGGGGTGACGGTAGTGGCTCGGGAAAGCGATGGCCGCTCTGCCTTACTCCTTGGACGATCAGACGTAGCCTTGGCTCCGGTACAAAAATGCTCTTGGACGTGTGGGGAGACTCCCTTGCGCCCTCGGTTGCTAGATCTCTGGATGTCTCTGTAGTGTTCTCTCTCTTTACTCCGCTCTCTCTGCTGCTTCTGCCAATAAGAGAATCTCCTCTTTCGCAAGGGAATGACACCTTGCTATTTATAAAAATGGGGTCATCATTAGGGTTTGCAAATGATTGCCTCCTTCAGAAGTCGGCGGTTTAGGACCAATGAATCTGGGCCGTTTGTCTTGAATATATTAATATTTGAGCAATTAATGTGATTGTATCAAATCTCTGTGGGCAATAAATGTTGATTGCCATAAATATTTGTGATTTGTGATAGCCTGCCACGTGTCCAATTTGCTTGATTTGATTTAATCTAGGCCATTATGATGATCGCAACAAATCTGATTTTGTTAGGATTTGTGGGTACCCATAATTTCATGAAAGATAAGACTGCTATGTGTCCCAATTGTAGCAGAGAGCACCATGTGTCTCAATTGGACTGTCCTAGCCGAGCCGCATATGGGGGTAATCTTCTCAGCCGCATGAAACATGCAGCCGCATGAGGATGAGCAGCCGCATGAGAATGGGCAGCCGCAGGGGGATGGGCAGCCGTATGCAACTAGGCAGCCACATACAGATGGGTAGCCGCATGGCGCTGGCAAGCCGCATGGGGATAGGTAGTCGCATGCAAATAGGCAGCCGCATACAGATGGGCAGCCGCATGGAGATAGGCAGCCGCATACAGATGGGCAGCCGCATGGAGTGGCCTCCGGACTTGGTAGATTTTGCCAGCTTTAAGGGGATTTTCTCCTCTTTTCTAGGATCACGCCATTATGTCAGAGTCATTATTACGTCCTTTTGTCAGAGTTGTCATAGCCGTCAGCCGTCAGGGCATTAAATGCAGCCGAATGTAGAGAAGAACTGTTGAAGGCCACGTGGCTATTTTTCTGAGCCGCATAGAACTATCCGAGCCGCATGGACTTCTGAGCCGCATGGGGATCCTGAGACGCATGAGCGTCTGAGCCGCATGGGGATCCTGAGCCGCATGGGGACCCTTCTGTTAGAGCCACATAGGTCTTTCTTTATTCTTTTCCATGCTTTTACAAAAACCAATACTTGGTTTCAGTTCAATTGAACATGGTATCAATTTCCCTTGGAGCCATCCAATACTAAATTGGTTTGTTTACCCTTACTTAAGTTCAGTCAAAACTGTTTAAGTACCCAGTTCACTTAATCAAACCACACGTATGTGACCCTACACTGGACACCAATTCCTTCTACGGATTGCGTGATAACTTGAGTCACATGGTATCAGATGTAATTATACTGTTTGTACTGTAACAGATTGTAATTACACCAGCATGCATTTACTCTTGTACTTGACCTAAGTGGACACGGGGGGTGGGGGGGGGGGTTAACAGGAAGGAATCCATTAGGAGAGTCACCCTGACAACCAAGTATGCCTGGTATTCATACTGATGTACCAGTTCTCCTGAGTATTTGGGATTCCTAGAGTACCTAGATGCAGGGGTGTCCTTTAACCTAGTAAGATGATTAGAGAGCAGGCAACTACAGAAAGGTAGGGATTTAGTAACAGTCCCTGTGACACACGTTTGCACCCTCTAGCCTCACTGGAAGAGTAGACAACTGGCCTATGTCCTGTAAATTGACAAATCATTTTAGTCCAGTTGAGTTACACATGCATTATATACTGGGTTCCCTTGATGGACATTGGAAATATCCAGGACAGAAACTCCTCCATGTTGAGCCAGGGAGCAGTGGTATCAGTGTGAGGGGATTAGAGGCATATGTTATCCCAGTGTATTGATCAGTCATGTTGATATCCATCCTATCTGACATGAGATGTCAATTAATGTTACATCAGTCCTTACATAGTGGGCTAGATAACACATGGAGAAGTTATGACTTTTGGACACAGGGCACACACCAGACTGTGGGCTTGAGAGTAGCCTACCCTGGCTGAAGGAAATTTGACACACTAGGAGTACCTGTCCTACCATAGAGGGGGACTGTTAGTTGTTCCTTAAAGCATGTATTGGTACCAAGTTGCAGGAGGAATGTCAAATCAGGATTCATGTTGCAAATGAAACCAAATTGGGCAATTATGTGAGGATTTGACCATGGGTTAGGGTGTGGATTATCAACATGTACGTAAACCTCATATGCAGCACACCCTTGTGTGAACATGTGTGTAATCATATTGGACTATTCATTAGTTTAGTTTATAGACTAAACCTGCATCAGTCAATAGGGTGAATAGCAGTTCCCCTATGCCTATAGCTTGTCCTCCTGTATCAGTTGCACCTGGATGCACTACAATCTTAGTGAACTGGTACTATTTGGATATAGGTTCAACTTTAGTACAAGGGCAGCCTGTATGAGTACATGGGATGATGTATCCTATAGGTAAGGGCACAGACACATGTGTAGTTCAAGTGGTACCTCATGTTTGCCTGCATTCTTGGTTGGTTCTTAGCTTATCACCTTGTTTGAGCCTTAGCAATAAGACCAATTCTCACCATGCATCATAATACCAAGGTTGCATCAACAACAACACAGGAGGGGACTAACTGCAGTCTATTTTATGGGGCTCCAGGGAACTACTGATCTGGAGTGAGGTCAAGAAGAGTGTGATTATGTGAGATAATGGCAGGTTGCATACACTGCATTGGTCCCTCGTATAGGTATGACTCATGGTTAGTGCTACACAGAATGTCCTGCAGGTTGCATACATGGCATGGGTACTGCACACTAGCTCATTATACTGCTGGTATCCCCTGTATTTACCATCAACCCAAACCTGAGACACTGCTGACCTGAAAGTGGACATGGTACAAAACCTACCACATTGGATTAGGACACCACCTGCCCTGTATCTGTATGGGAGACCTATAGTATACTGGCCTATGTCCTGTTCCATTGACAAATTATTTCAGTCCAAAGTAACAGCTAGCATCTGTTCACTTCCCATGTGGTCTCAGCCTAGGATTAAGGGGTCGGCCTCATAAGGACTAGAGTACCTAGTCATGAGCCCTATACTAAGATATCATATATCAAAGCCTAGTACCCAAGAAGGATTAGGAGTGTAGACTAAGGTGTTAGAGAGGTGTAAGGGGTTGTTAATAGAGAATCAGAATAGCTTTATTTTGTTTAGTTCATGTCTTAATTTAGGCTTAATACATATAACAGGTTATTTGGACTTCTGACTCAGTGCTCGATTCATACCAGCAGCGCAGGACCACAGGCAAGTATACCTTGCCTTTCTACACAGCTTTATTTACATGCACTGTCTTTTTATTATTATCCAGTTTTCTTGTATTATTGTCATGTATCTTTCCTATCTTGCTTGTATATTTTTATTATTTCTATAGACCGTGTTTACAGTTAGCTTTGTATCTTATTAGATGTATTCATTGAGCCTTGATCGAGTCGTGTCGTGGGTCGAACAGTCATGAACTTACCTCCTTGTCTTGAAATCTTGAAGCTAACCTACGAGCCCACAATAGGGGCGAGGGATAGTAGTTATCTGTGTCTTAAGCTAACCTGCGAGTCCACACTAGGGACGAGGGTTAGTAGTTATTGGTACATACCTGTGAGTCCACACCAGGGACGAGGTGATGCTAACCTGCGAGTCCACACTAGGGACGAGGGTTAGTAGTATATGGTTCACACCTGCGAGTCCACACTAGGGACGAGGGTTAGTAGTTGTTTAAACCTGCAAGACAACACTAGGGGCAAGGGTTTGAGTATTCGATTTGGTTATCCATGACAACTTGACATGAGTTCTCTCATCCTCGTTCAGCAGTCCATTTATGTGTAGACAGTGTACAGATTCATGTTTATTCATTACTCAGTTTACTTGTTTATTCTGTATTCTTCTCCATGCATAATAAACTGTTAGAAAGGCTTATTTTTATGTATCTTGCTAGTCCTCTGAGGACCTGATGATCTCTTCAGGTTAGCCGCATTTGAGTTAGGAGCAGACAAGAGGGTTTGAGCCAGCATCAAATCGTAGTGCTTGCAGTTGAGGTGGTCTAGATTAGCAGCTTTTATCCAGTTAGTTACTTCATGCATTTTTCTATTCTTCCATCTATTGGTAGTGGATTTGTGTCCACCGGACGTGACATTTGATATTCAGTTATATTCATTAATGTTCAGTTCATGTTCTTTTTATTGATCTAGATTGTGACATGATTATTCTGTGGATGAAGTTTAGTTTACCATGAGATTCTAGATTGTCGTGACTTGTGTATAGACAGCGTACTACCGTCGTCACTGCGGCGTAGGCTGGGCTTGGATATGCTTCGTATCCGAAAAACGGGTGCGGGTCGTGACAAGTTTTTTGGTGGCCCATGCAGGTCAACGTTAATCACTTCGGTTACGTCACTGTACCGTCGTAAGCCTACGAATAGGAATAGACACTTAAAATCTCATCCACATGTCTTGACTCCTTGTTAATCCTTAATCATTGATTTCATTGAATCCTTGATTTGCATCTTGCTTGAAAATCTCTTCAATGGCTAAAATGTTTTCTGTTGTTTCAGTTAAGATGGACTCTCAAGACAGGAACAACACAGAGAGCAGCTGGCAAAAAATTTCTAGTAGATACTGGCAATAGATAGATAGACTTATATTTAAACTTTAGTAGGAAATTGAATTTCCTTTATAGCGATTTGTTCTAGAACATTCATTCTAGTAGATCAGCTCCTTAAATTTCGAGGACGAAATTTGTTTAAAGGGGTAGAGTTGTCAACCCCTTGACCAAAATTTTCTTTTATTTATTAATTTGAAATTTTCTTTAATTTCTCGTTTATGTGTTATGTCTTATAAAAATTTTGTTATACATTGAGGGACCAATTGGAAATATAGGGTTTTAGCAGGGACCTTAGTGCAAGAGTTCCAAATTCAAATCTTCCTTTTTAAACCGAGCCCTGTACTCGGATTCAATTTGAAATCATGATAAACTTTTACCCAAAAACCTAGATAGGAACAAATAAATCCTTCCTATCTCTCCAAATCCGATCATACACTAGTATATATAGAGCAGTAGCCAAACCCTAACCCTCACTAGTGCCCCTCAAGCTTGTGAAGCCGGCTATTAATTGGAGAAGGTGGTCGGCCATTCGAAGTTCGATCTTCTGAAATAGGTAATTCTGAATCCCTTGTATTAGCATTAGTTCTCCTTCTACTATTAAGTTAAACCCGAGCATAATCGAGTAATCCCATTGGTAAGATGATGTGTTCGATCAAATTCCTAAGAGAAACCTAGTAATAAAACCTATGAGCCTTTGTGTATAAACCGACATGCAGAGCAACAAAATAGGATAATTGCCCTGCGTGTCAATCCATAGGTATGTACCTGTATGAAGAACACATAGGATTGGGGAGTCTCATATCACGTTGCACAGTGGGAGCCATGGGGGTGTACACAGGCTTTCCTCTGTACATAGAAAATCTCGAGCCATGAGTTCACAGGTCCTAAGGGGAGAGGACACAAGCCTGATGGGTACTGGGGTAATAGACCAATAGGATTTCATGTCATTATTCAGTTTGCATACTATTTATAGTTTAGATATCTGAATAAGAGAGTAGGACTGTATTTGTACTCAATCTCTAACTTTATGAGTTTAGGTTCCTGTGTACATGTGCAGTCCTGCCCATTGTATTGTTCATCTCACCGCATATATAATATCTCAGTCCTCATACTCTCCTTAACAGATATGGTGGTCACTTGGAATTTGAGTACCATAATTCAGTGGCCAGGGGATGGTATCTGGATGCATACAGAAGATAACAACCCTGCGCCAAGGGAGACTTAAGTAGACTATTTTAGTTCAACCCTTGTACCTGTACACCCTTCAGCCCTGTATAACCTGATGTCAGTCCAAATATTTTGTTTGTTCATCATCCTAGTTCTAATGTCCTAGTCTTCATGAGGACAGTAATATCTCAGTCCAAGATATCTAATATATCAATCTATACATATATTTCTACTACTCTGTTCCTATTACAAATATTAGGAGCAGTTAGGATCCTTGTCCAACCTGCTCCTTGAATTATCCCTTTACCCATATCACTTGATGCAGTCCTATTTGATAGTTCAGTACGATGACAGCCCTCAAATTACCCTTGTTGCAGGCATTGACTGACACACTTGTATCAGTCGTGTGAAGGTCAATTTTGCCTTCCTTTATAACTCAGCCTTTCATTTACAAGCCGTGCTAGCACCAATACTTGGTATCAGTTCAATTGAACATGGTATCAATTTCCCTGGGAGCTATCCAATACTAAATTGGTTTGTTTACCCTTACTTAGGTTCAGTCAAAACTATTTAAGTACCCAGTTCACTTAATCAAACCACATGTATGTGACCCTACACTGGACACCAATTCCTTCCACGGATTGCCTGATAACTTGAGTCACATAATATCAGATGTAATTATACTGTTTATATTGTAGCAAATTGTAATTACACCAGCCTGCATTTACTCTTATACTTGACCTAAGTGGACACAGGGGGGTTAACAGGAAGGAATCCATTAGGAGAGTCACCCTGACAACCAAATATGCCTGGTATTTGTACTGATATACCAGTTCTCCTGAGTATTTTGGGATTCCTAGAGTACCTGGATGCAGGGGTGTCCTTTAACCTAGTAAGAAGATTAGAGAGCAGGCAACTACAGAAAGGTAGGGATTTAGTAACAGTCCCTGTGACACACGTTTGCACCCTCTAGCCTCACTGGAAGAGTAGACAACTGGCCTATGTCCTGTCCATTGACAAATCATTTTAGTCCAGTTGAGTTACACATATGCATTATATACTGGGATCCCTTGATGGATATTGCAAATATCCAGGACAGAAACTCCTCCTTGTTGAGCCAGGGAGCAGTGGTATCAGGTGTGAGGGGATTAGAGGTATATGTTAGCCCAGTGTATTGATCAGTCATGTTGATATCCATCCTATCTGACATGAGATATCAATTAATGTTACATTAGTCCTTACATAGTGGGCTAGATAACACATGGAGAAGTAATGACTTTTGGGCACAGGGCATACACCAGACTTTGGGCTTGAGAGTAGCCTACCCTGGCTGAAGGAAATTTGACACACTAGGAGTACCTGTCCTGCCATAGAGGGGGACTGTTAGTTGTTTCTTAAAGCATGTATTGGTACCAAGTTGCAGGAGGAATGTCAAATCAGGATTCATGTTACAAATGAAACCAAATTGGGCAATTATGTGAGGATTTGACCATGGGTTAGGGTGTGGATTATCAACATGTACGTAAACCTCAGATGCAGCACACCCTTGTGTGAACATGTGTGTAATCATATTGGACTGTTTATTAGTTTAGTTTATAGACTAAACCTGCATCAGTCATTAGGGTGAATAGCAGTTCCCCTATGCCTATAGCCTGTCCTCCTGTATCAGTTGCACCTGGATGCACTACAATCTTAGTGAACTGGTACCATTTGGATATGGGTTCAACCTTAGTGCAAAGGCAGCCTATATGAGTACATGGGATGATGTATCCTATAGGTAAGGGCAAGGAACATGTGTAGTTCAATTGGTACCTCATGTTTGCCTGATTCCTGGTTGGTTCTTAGCTTATCACCTTGTTTAAGCCTTAGTAATGAGACCAATTCTCACCATGCATCTTAATACCAATGTTGCATCAACAATAACACAGGAGGGGACTTACTGCAGTCTATTTTATGGGGCTCCAGGGAACCACTGATGTGGAGTGAGGTCAGGAAGAGTGTGATTAGTGAGATAATGGCAGGTTGCATACACTGTATTGGTCCCTCGTATAGGTATGACTCATGGTTAGTGCTATATAGAATATCCTGCAGGTTGCATACATGGCATGGGTACTGCACACTGGCTCATTACACTGCTGGTATCCCCTGCATTTACCATCAACCCAAACCTGAGACACTGCTAACCTGAGAGTGGACATGGTACAAAACCAACCACATTGGATTAGGACACCACCTGCCCTGTATCTGTATGGGAGACCTGTAAAACCCGTAAATTTTCAATTCTTTTTTTAAATATTAAATATGTGTTTGCTAATTTAATTTTTCAAATTATTATTAGTTAAAAAGAAAATTATTTATTAAATAAATGAATTTGGATTTTTGATTGCCTGGCCCAGTCCCGAACCCAAATTCTGAGCCCGATTATATTTTAGAATTACAAAAAAATTTAGTTACAATTTTTCTAAAGGAAATAACATATAAATCTTTAACTTAATCCATTTTTCTTAAGTCCATTTTTATTTTAGCCCACAAATCCAAATCCATTAAAGACCAAAACCATTTTTTCCTTTCTCATTTCAATCTCTCTGTTAAAATTTCATTTTTGAAGAGAAGGGGCTACGGTTTCCACGACGACCCGTGCTCTCCCAAACCGCCGCCGCCGACGCCATCACTCCGGCGACCGTCGGCCTCCCCGAACGGTCGCCCCCTCCTCTTCTGGTAACCCCCAAGCCCCATCATATATATAAATCCCCCTCTTCATCCAACCCTCTCTCCACACTCCAATTTCTCCTCCATCCAAACCCTTCTTTTTTCCAACCGAGCCCTAGTCGAAGCTCCGACCAAGCCCCGGCGACCGAGCTCCATCACCGGAGTCGAGCCCCGTCTCTAGCACCCTCCGTCCAAGTCCTGGTCGAACCCTTCTAGCCCGACGCCTCACTTTCCACGCCCGATCCGCGTCCTTCGACGAGATCCAGACCCGACAGTGCCCTTCGCCCGAGTTCGGCGCACCCATCTCGACTGAACCCTAGCCGGCGCTCCTATTTTTGCAGCGACTGCTGCTGTTCTCGGCCGCTTCCGTGCCACCCCACGCGATTCTGCCCCACTCGGCCAGCGTGCCCCGACCCAGATCTGCTGTTTCGCTGCTTTCCTTGCTGTCCGCAAGTGCTGGACATGTTCCGAGTCTGAAGCTACACTTCAGATTCCGTCATATTTGGGTAAATTCTGTTAATCAGAGTAATTCGTCCCTCCCGTGCGTCGATGATGATACGGTCCCCGATTCCTCTATGGAAATCGGTTTGATTTATTTCAGTTATGGTTTCGGACATTTCCGAACTCCATTTTTGGTGGTTTTGTAGCTATTGCTTTGTTATTGTGGTTTCTCAGAATTTTTGAGTTAAGTTCGGATCTCTCGAACTCTATTAGTTTGGCCTTGTGACCTAGCTAATACTTGCTTGGGATGAAAATATTTGTTCTGTGGATTTTTAAGCCATAGCTAATTATAGTTTTTGTAGTTGGTGGCTATATATATTGTTCTGTTGTTTTTCGGCTTTTGGATTTGCTATTCATTTCGGGGATTGGATATTTTGGTGGGATAATTGTTGTTCCCTGGTTTGGGACAGTTATTGTGTGTTGTGGCAAATTTAGTTCGAGTTGTTGATTACCTGCATGTGGAAGTTACAGCTTACTGCCGCCGTCTCATCAACGGTGCAGGCTGGGCATGATCCGATTCGTTCCAAGTATTTGGGACCGGGTCGTGACATGTTTTTAGTGGTGGCCCATGCAGGTCTAATCAACAACTTAGGAAAACCTATTTAGAGATATTTAGAACACTAGAACATTAATTTGTCACAAGATAGGACCGAAATATATTATAAGTAAATATTTTTGTTTGATTATAGATAGGCTACCTTGCTTATGTTTATATCCTAAACCTTCCAGAGAATGGCCACTGACAATACCAATCCTACTGGCGATGGGGTATCTTCACCCTATCATACCCCACCTCCCCAATCAAGTCCAGATCCTACACCTCGGCAGCTGGCCGACCGACCTCATAATACAACGACGGATCCATCATCTTCTCGGACGGAGATGCAGCCCCCTGTGGTTTTGCCCACTCCAGCTGTTCCACCGGTGCTTGTGGACCCCACCGACCTCATAGGTCTGCTAAGAGGAGTACTAGAAGCCTAGAGAACTCAAGCTGAAGCTCATCGCGAGCAGACGAGAATTATAAGAGAAGTCATAGAGAATGCCCATAGCGTGGCAATGGCTGCACTGGAGAGAGGAGAAGCAGCTCAACAGGAACCAAGGCCTGCCAAGGTAAACATAAATCTAAGGATTAATTTATGTAATATTAAGGCCATTTAATTAATGGGAATCATATTGCCAAGGTGGGCGATATTGAGAGTTTCAAGAAACAGAACCCTCGACCCTTCAAGGGAACCGAGGGAATCGTCTATGCTGATGAATAGCTCGATAGCATGGAGCGTCTCCTAAGCGTCTCTCGACTTCCAGAAGACCTCAAGGCTGAAGCAGTGGGACTCCAACTGCAAAATGTAGCAAGCACCTGGTATCGGAATGAACCCCGACTCCAGGATAGGCAGATTGACTGGGACACCTTCAAGAGGTTGTTCAAGAGGAAGTTCTTTCCAACATCAGAGTTACGGGAGATGGAGAGGCAATTTTAGAATCTGAAGCAAGGAAATATGACTGTTGGAGAATATGTGGCAGAATTCGGCCAACTCAGCCGTTTTGCCAAGAACCTGGTGGCTGACCCTGAAGACCGTGCTGAAATGTTTAGACATGGGTTGAGAGAGGAGATCCGCACTCATGTGATCTCAGGCTGTGCTAAGACCTATGAAAGGATTCTGGAGTGAGCTCAAGATATAGAGAAGAGCCAACCCGTTCGCTCAAAGAGGGATTATCCTGGAACTAACAAGTTCCAGGATAATCAGAAGAGGCCCAACAACAACAACAACCGGCCTTCCCACCACCAGCAGCAGAACCAGCAGGCAATGAACAATGATAGGGCACCTCAGAGGCAGATCCCTGTCTGCGACTATTGCAAAAGGCCGGGGCATCAAGCAAACATCTGCAGAAAGAGGCTAGGACATTGCCTAGTCTATGGGTCTTCCACCCACCAAGTGAAGGACTGTCCCTCGGCGGCTCATCGGATGGGAACAACTCAACAGAAAGGTCCTCTGCCCACTCAACAACAACAGTTTGGGCAGCATCAACAGAAGACTGGGCGAGCTTTTGCCCTAGCAGCAGAGGAATAAGAGTCAGAGCAGGAACCTACAGCTGATGTCATTGCAGGTTTCATTTATGTGCATTCCTATCCTGCCTTAGCTTTATTTGATTCGGGAGCATCACATAGTTTCATATCCACAAAATTCATCTCTGCACACCACATAAATACGGGCTTTAGCAAGAAGATATGTAGAGTCATGACCGGTGGAGGACCCCTACCCATCACTGAGACCTGTAATTGCCCTATCACCATATCAGGCCACCAATTCATAGCACCTTTGCTTGTGATGCCCTTACCCAACTATGATATAGTCCTAGGGATGGACTGGTTGAGTAAGCAGCATGCGCTGATAGACTGTCACAAAGGATGTGTAATCTTCAGCCCACCTGGAGAGCTGGAGTTTGAAATCTCTCGAACTCCGGAGGATATGGAGTGTGTTACCTACACCTCTATCATAGAAGAATCCGGACCTCCCCATCCTATCATAGCAGAATTTATGGATGTCTTCCCTGATAGTCTTCCTGGGTTACCCCCATACCGAGACATAGAGTTCACCATCGACCTAGTCCCCGGCTCTTTCCCTATTTCTAAGGGATGCTACAGAGTCAACCTGAAAGAGGCCAAGGAGATGAAGGATCAGATCAATGAACTAAAGGCTTTAGGATTTATTCGAGACGGAGCTTCACCCTGGGGAGCACCTGTCTTGTTTGTTACTAAGAAGGACGGAACTGTGAGGATGTGTATCGACTACCGGGTGCTGAACAATATCACCATCAAGAACAAGTACCCTCTGCCCCGGATCGATGACCTGTTTGACCAACTCAGTGGAGCCAAGGTGTTCTCGAAGATTGACCTCAGATCTGGCTATCATCAGATCAAGGTCAGGAAGGAGGACATTCCCAAGACGGCGTTCAATACCAAGTATGGGCAGTTTGAATTCTTGGTCATGCCGTTTGGACTGACAAATGCTCATGTTGTATTCATGAACCTTATGAACAAGGTTTTCCATGAATACTTAGATCAATTTGTTGTTGTCTTCATCCATGACATTTTGATCTATTCGAAGACTGAAGAGGAGCATGAGGAGCACCTCAGGAAAGTTCTGGGAACTTTGAGGAAAGAGAAGTTATATGGTAAGCTATCCAAATGTGAATTCTTTCTAGACAAGGTGGATTTTCTTGGCCATGTTGTCACAGGAGAAGGAATTTCGGTGGATCCTAAAAAGATAGCTGCTGTAGAGAAGTGGTCTACCCCAAGCTCAGTTGCTGAGATCAGAAGTTTCTTGGGCTTGGCTGGCTACTACCGGAAGTTTGTGAAGGATTTTGCCATAATTGTTGAACCGATGACGAAGCTTACTCGAAAGAATGAAGAGTTCATCTGGACGGAAGATTGCCAGGCGGCATTTGAGGAGCTGAAGAAGAGGCTTACTACTGCACCAATCCTTGCGCTACCCGCAAGAACCGGTGGTTTCTCAATCTACAGCGATGCCTCTGGAAAGGGACTGGGTTGCGTTCTTCGACAAAATGGGAAAGTGATTGCTTACGCATCTAGGCAATTACGGAACCATGAGAAGAACTATCCTACATATGATCTGGAGCTTGCTGCAGTTATCTTTGTATTGAAGCTATGGAAGCATTATCTCTATGGAGAGAGACTGGAAATATATACAGACCACAAAAGTCTGAAATATGTTTTCACTCAGAATGAGCTGAACATGAGACAAAGAAGATGGCTGGAACTGATGAAAGATTTTGACATCGACCTGCAGTACCATCCGGGTAAGGCTAATGTGGTTGCTGATGCACTTAGTCGATACCCAATGGCGATGTTCTTAACCAAGGAGCGACACTTGTTGGAGGACATAGAGAAGCTTGGTCTGGAGATTGTACTGCCTGAGGAGAAGATGAAAGAACTGGGGCGAGAAGCTGATGTACCTGGAGCTGACTCAATCATGATGCAGTTGCAATTGCGATCAAGTCTGATGGACAAAATCAAGGAGACACAATTTCAAGACGAGACACTTTGCAAACTTAGAGATGAAGTGCTGGCAGGAACACTCGAAGGTTTCTCTATCGCCAGTGACGGAGCATTGAAGAATGGTACGAGGCTGTGTGTACCATCTGGCGAACTGAGGAATGAGCTGATGCAAAAAGCGTACCAGTCACAGTATTCCATACATCCTGGAGCTAATAAAATGTATCGGGATATGCATACCATCGTTTGGTGGTATGGAATGAAGAAAGATGTATCCAGATTTGTGGCTAGATGCTTGATTTGCCAACAAGAGAAGGCTAGCAGACAGAGACCCGCAGGACTTCTACAGCCGCTGGACATTCCGGAGTGGAAATAGGAGCATATAACAATTGACTTTGTGTCAGGACTGCCTCGATCTCAAGGAAGGAAGGACGCCATTTGGGTTATTGTGGACCGACTGACTAAGTCGGCACACTTTATTCCCTTCAAGGTTGGTTTATCTACCGAGAAGTTGGCGGCACTGTACGTGCAGCACATCTACCGGATTCATGGAGTACCGGTAAGTATTGTATCTGACCGAGATACTAGATTTACCTCACATTTTTGGAAGAGTTTGCATGACAGCTTGGAAACAAAACTGAAGTTCAGCACAGCTTATCATCCCCAAACTGACGGACAATCTGAGAGGACCATCCAGACGCTAGAAGATATGCTGAGATCTTACGTCTTAGAATTTAGAGGATCTTGGGAGGATCACTTGCATTTAGTAGAATTCTCCTACAACAACAGTTACCAAGCTAGCATTGGTATGACCCCATTTGAAGACTCTATGGACGTCGTTGTCGTACTCCACTTGCATGGGATGACGTAGGAGAAAGAGTACTGCTGGGGCCAGAGATGGTGACTAACGCAGCAGAGAAGGTGAAAGTAATTAGAGACAAGCTCAGGATCGCCCAAGACAGGCAGAAGCATTGGGCAGATAGCAATCGTCGACCACTGGAGTTTGAAGAAGGAGATAGTATCTTTGTGAAGATTTCTCCTACCAGAGGAACTATCCGATTTGGCAGAGCAGGGAAGCTGAGTCCCAGATATATCAGACCATTTCAAGTTTTGAGCGGAATTGGTGAAGTGGCGTATCGGTTAGCTCTACCAGCTAATCTTGAGGGCGTGCACAACGTCTTCCACGTTTCGTAGCTCAGACACTACATCCCGGATCCGAGTCACATCTTGGACCACTCGGAGCTGGAGATTGGACCGAGTCTTACAGTACCAGAGAAGCCTGTAGCGATTTTGGATAGAGGCGAGAAGAGGACCAGGACTTCAGTGACTCCCATAGTCAGAGTTATGTGGAGGCATGATTCCCCAGGCGAGTCTACCTGGGAGCGAGAGGATGAGATGCGGGAGCAGTTCTCGTATTTGTTTGAGACCTGAGGTATTTTTCTAACCTTATCCTTTAAATTTCGAGGACTAAATTTCTTAAGGAGGGAAGGTTGTAAAACCCGTAAATTTTTGTTTCTTTTTTTTAAAATATTAAATATGTGTTTGCTAATTTAATTTTTTAAATTATTATTAGTTAAAAAGAAAATTATTTATTAAATAAATAAATTTGGATTTTTGATTGCCTGGCCCAGTCCCGAACCCAAATTCTGAGCCCGATTATATTTTAGAATTACAAAAAATTTTAGTTACAATTTTTCTAAAGGAAATAACATTTAAATCTTTAACTTAATCCATTTTTCTTAAGTCCATTTTCATTTTAGCCCATAAATACAAACCCATTAAAGACCAAAACCATTTTTTCCTTTCTCATTTCAATCTCTCTATTAAAATTTCATTTTTGAAGAGAAGGGGCTACGGTTTCCTCGACGACCCGTGCTCTTCCAAATCGCCGCCGCCGACGCCATCACTCCGGCGACCGTCGGCCTCCCCGAACGGTCGCCCCCTTCTCTTCTGGTAACCCCCAAGCCCCATCATCTATATAAATCCCCTGTTGACACAAAGTCACAGTCAACCAAATATTGATAACATTGACTAAATAATATTTGTAATAATTCAATACGACACACAACGTCTACATTAAGCTCAAGTTAGACGACAGCTCAGTCTCCGCTTCTCAGTTATATTTAAGTCTGTATTTTACACTTTTGTTGAGTCTAGACTGATGTAAACTGTGTCATGCTGAGCTCTTGAGACTTGACCTATAGCCTACCCAATAATCCTCAAACTCCACTATCCAGAAAAATACCCACTGGCCACTTAGACCAGCTCTGTGCTCTGGAGACAGAGTTCGGGCCGAACTCTGCCTCCACACAGAGTTCGGGCCGAACTCTGTCCCCTAAAAATCAACATCCCTAATTTTAGGGTTAGCTGGTTGCTAGTTGTCCAACGGCCAAATATTTGAAATTTCCTACCCGAATTCTGGCCGAATTCTGCCTACAAAAACACTATAAATAGGCCATGAATTTTCTCATTTCATATCATCCAATCTTTTCTTCTCTTCTCTCTTATAGCTCAAATAAGCCATATCCTTCCCATCTACTAGCCACAAGCCACCTAAGTCTCGAGTGCTCAGCATCTCTCAGTTAGGATTCTTGTGCAAGAGTTGAAGAAGTCGCTTGGACAATTCCAAGCAATCGCCACTGTGATCCTCTGTAAGAAGTTGACGTGCTCTTCTGAAGAAAAGGCACGGGTTGTAAACTACTATTTCACAAATAGTGGATTTAATCCTGAGCTAGAGTTCTCAGGCCTGGACTAGTCCTCCACGAGGAAAACCAGGTTAAAATTGCTGTGTTTGCGTATGCTTTCTTGCTCTTCATTTACTTTCCGTATTTTACTCTGATTATTTATAATTCGTGAAAGAGTTAATTTTAATTGGTTATTTTCTATATAAACTCTATTCACCCCCTCTAGAGTTGCCATCTGTTCTTCAATTGGTATCAGAGCTCTGTTCTCTTTACAAGGATTTACATCCTAGAGCTGATCCATGGCAACCACACAATCCTTGATTTCCAATCACGGTGAAGGACAGTCCACTCATAGGCCTCCCCTATTTGATGGAACTAACTACACGTATTGGAAAACAAGGATGAGTTTTTATCTCAAGTCTCTAGACTTTGACTTGTGGACTATCGTCACTGACGGTTACAAAAAGCCCGCCAGGATAGTTGTCAACGGTGATCTCATTGAGAAATCACATGACAAATATTCTGACGAGGAGAAGAAACAGGCAAGTCTAGACGCGAGAGCTATTAATGCTTTATTCTGTGCTATAGACAGGAATGAGTTCAACAGGGTATCCACATGCACTACATCCCACGAAGTATGGAAGCTTCTAGAAGTGACGCATGAAGGAACAACCCAAGTCAAGGAATCAAAAATAAGTCGTCTCACGCAAGAATACGAGGCATTCAAGATGAAGCCAAACGAGATGATCACACAGATGTTCACAAGATTCCTCGACATCATCAACCCCCTATCTTCACTTGGAAAGCAATATTCAAATCATGAGAAGATTCGCAAGTTGCTTAGGGGGCTACCAAAAATTTGGAACCCTAAGGTGACAGCCATCATAGAAGGAAACGATCTCACAACAATGTCTATGGAGACCTTGATGGGAAAGCTAATGACTCATGAGCTTGACCTCAAGGACTTCGAAGAACCTGCTCCTAAGGCTAAGGAGATCGCACTCAAAGCTCACCGACGGAGGGCTGAACCCGAAGAGACGGATGACGACAACTCAGAAGATGATGATCAAGCCCTCATGGTTCGCAACTTCAAGAAATTCCTTCGCTTCAACCGAAGAAAGAAGGAACCACAAGAAGGTGAAGAAGAAGAGCCTATTTGCTATGGTTGCAAGAAGACGGGACATGTCCGAAAAGACTGTCCATTCTCAAAGAAAAGCAACCGCTATGAGAAGCCATATAAGAAGACCACTTCAAAGAGATATGCCAACACTAGCATCTGGCATGAAAGCGATGCCAGTGACTCCGAGGAAGAAAAGAACTCTCCTCAAGATACGGCTAATGTTTGCCTAATGGCAACATCCGACAAGGTATCTAACGACACTCTTGACGACTTCACTTTTGATGAACTTGGCGATGCTTTCACTGATTTATTTAGTGACCATAAAAAGGCCATTGGTAAATACAAGCAAGTCAAGGACAAATTCAAAAGTCATGAAGTTGAAATACAAAGACTTTCTCTGTTACTTGATAATATTAGAGACACTGTACCCACGGATGTCACTGATGAGGTATCTAAGCTTAAAATAAGCTTACATGATGCCGAGGCACGTATTGAGCAGCAAACAAAAGAAATTGCAACACTCAACACGGAGCTTACAGATGAAAAGAATAGACACAAGATCACTATCACTACGTTGCATGGTTTAAATGCTAAGATCACTGAATTGCAAGCTGTCTCTAAGAAATTAGAGACTAAATTGGGAAAACAGGTTGCTCAACCTCAAACCCAATCACATGAGACATACACAAAGCATAGTACTACTCATACTAGTAAACCTCATCATACTCATGCTGCTCACAATCATGCCTACATATACACACACTTTCACAAACCTCATGCACGTAGAAATAATCATCATATATCACATAAACATCATGCTACTCATAGTCATGATCATGTTGCACAAAGACACAATCAACATCACTCCACATATAGACAATCTCATCATGTCATACCATATAGACAACCTCATCATGACATTCCATATAGACAACCTCATCATGCCATGACATATAGACAACATTATACCATGCCATATCAGTCTACATGTCATCAATATTCTTATAGACATTATCAGCATGCTCCTAATGTGAATAGAAATGCTACATGCACCTATTGTGGTCTATATGGACACATATCACCACAATGTAGAATCAGAAGATTAGTTAATAAAAAGATATATGCATGGTTTCCAAAAGCTAACTCTTCAAGACCCTCAAGAATTTGGGTACCAAAGGTCACATCTACTCTTGATGTAGGTGGACCTTCCCTCCTCAACTAAGAGTAAGTGGATTCTCGATAGTGGATGCTCGTGACATATGACAGGAGACGCAAATCTTTTCGCATCACTATCGATAAAAAGAGAAGGATACGTATCCTTCGGTAACAATTTAAAAGGGCATATAATAGGTAATGGTACTATTGGTCATCCTCCCTCTCTTGTAATAAATGATGTCTGCCTAGTGACCGAGTTAAAGCATAACCTGCTCAGCATTAGTCATCTTGCTCATCATGGATATGATATTAACTTTGGACAAAACAATTGCTTCATCTATGATAGGTCAACGGGAGACATTGCTTTTGAAGGGAAAAGAGAGGATAATATTTATATTTTCTATCTATCTATAGATACTAACAATGCAGGTAGATGTCTATATGCCCACAAAGATGAACGATTACTTTGGCACCAGCGTCTTGGTCATGCCAATATGGATACTATATCCAGGCTATCAACCAAGAAGCTAGTGAGAGGATTGCCCGACATCACATTCAAAAAGGACACGGTATGTGCCGAATATAAATTGAACAAGGCAACCAAATCCTCATTTCATTCCATCAACTCTGTAAGTACTACTAGACCCCTGCAACTACTCCATATGGATTTATTTGGTCCTAGTAGAGTAGCTAGTCTTGGTGGTAAGCTTTATGCATTTGTTATTGTTGATGATTTTTCGAGATTTACTTGGGTTTTCTTTTTCACAAACAAAAGTGATGCTATTTCAGTTTATAAGATTTTTGTCAAGAAAGTTCAAAACGAAAAAGGCTACATGATCACTCGAATCCGAAGTGATCATGGAGGCGAATTCGAAAATTCTGATTTTGAAAAATTTTGTGATTCTAATGGTTTTGATCATGAATTTTCTTGTCCAAGAACTCTTCAACAAAATGGTGTTGTGGAGCGGAAGAATAGGACTCTTGGCGATATGGCTAGAGTCATGTTGAATAAATTTTTACTTCTAAAATACTTCTGGGCAGAAGCTGTCAGTACAGCATGCCACATTTTGAATAGGGTACTTATTCGTCTCATTACGAAGAAAATACCCTATGAGCTTTGGTTTGGGAGAACCCCCAATGTTTCTTATTTTAAAGTTTTTGGATGTAGATGTTTTTTCCTTAACACCAAAGACAACTTAGGCAAATTTGATGCCAAAGCTGACGATGGTATTTTCCTTGGTTATGCCGCCAAGAGTAAGGGATATAGAGTCTTTAATAAACGCTCACTAATTGTGGAAGAGTCAAAAAATGTGACTTTTGATGAAGATAACAGTGCAGCAAGTACTCTTGATGATGACGTGGAGCCATCAACTTCTACTCCAATGAATACTTCTACCGAAACAAATTCTCTGGAGGGCTTGCCAAAGAAATTCTCTTTCAAGCCTTCTCATCTAGAAAATTTAGTGATAGGTGAAGTTTCACGTGGAGTAACTACCAGATCATCACTAAGAGACTCTATTGCTAGCATTGCCTTTATTTCACAAGTTGAGCCGAAAAATATTTCTGAAGCTTTTAATGATAAATTTTGGATTTCTGCTATGTAAGAAGAACTCAACCAATTCGAGAGGAGCCAAGTGTGGGAACTAGTTCCTAGACCGGCTAATCACTCGATAATTGGTACTAAATGGGTGTTCAGAAACAAAGTGAAAGAAGATGGTTCAGTCACACGCAACAAAGCTCGTCTAGTAGCTCAAGGATACAACCAAGAGGAAGGTATCGACTACGATGAGACGTATGCTCCGGTTGCTAGACTAGAATCCATTCGGATGCTTTGTGCATTTGCAAATTATCAAAATTTCAAATTATTTCAAATGGATGTGAAAAGTGCTTTCTTGAATGGGTTTATTAAGGAGGAAGTTTATGTAAAATAACCCCCTGGCTTTGAAAATCACAAATTTCCCGACCACATGTTCAAGCTAAAGAAAGCGCTATATGGCCTTAAACAAGCCCCCAGAGCTTGGTATGAAAGGCTAAGCAGTTTCTTGCTTGAGAAAGGTTTTTCAAAAGGGAAAATTGACACTACACTTTTTATAAAATCTTTTAAAGACACTATTCTATTAATTCAAATTTATGTTGATGATATCATTTTTGGTTCTACTGATGAAACCCTCTGTCAAGAATTTGCCAAGTGTATGCAGACAGAATTTGAGATGAGCATGATGGGAGAACTCAACTACTTTCTTGGTCTGCAAGTGAAACAAATGGCTAATGGAACTTTCATCTGTCAGTCGAAGTATACAAAGGACATGCTGAAGAAGTTCGATCTTGACAACGTCAAACCAATCAGCACTCCATTGGCTACTTCAACCAAACTCGAACCAGATGAGAGCGACAAACCCGTTGATCAACGTAAGTATCGAGGTATGATAGGCAGCTTACTTTATTTAACTGCTAGTCATCCCGATATCATGTTTAGCGTTTGTCTATGTGCTAGATATCAAGCAAATCCTAAGGAATCACACATGACTGCGGTTAAGCGTATCTTTCGATACCTTAAGGGTACAGTTACAGTGGGCCTATGGTATCCCAAGTCAACATCATTTGACCTCATTGGTTACTCTGATGCTGACTTCGCTGGATGCAAGGTCGACCATAAAAGTACAAGCGGCACGTGTCATTTATTAGGAAAGGCTTTAGTCACTTGGTTTAGTAAGAAGCAGAATTCTGTCGCACTATCCACAACAGAAGCCAAATACATCGCAGCTGGGCATTGTTGTGCACAAATTCTGTGGATGAAGCAAACCCTTGAAGACTATAATCTATCTTTCATGCACATTCCAATATTCTGTGACAACACTAGTGCTATTAACTTGACTAAGAACCCTATCTGTCACTCACGCACAAAACACATTGAAATTAGATACCACTTTTTACGTGATCATCAGCAAAATGGCACGATTAACTTAGAGTTTATTGACACTGATCATCAGCTAGCAGACTTCTTTACTAAGCCATTATCTGAAGAGCGCTTCAATTTCCTTTGTCGTGAACTTGGAATTTTAGATGAAGCTGTCATAAATTAAAACTCACCTGCGTAAATATCGATTATATTATGATTCTCTTACGATAAACTTGCTATGGGTACAAGTCAAAAGGGCCCTTCTGACAACAAGGCGTAAAAGCCTAAGCGACACGGTGCACTAGTCCATAGGACTACCGCTAGCTGGGATCTGGCCCCTGCAGCTAACCCATGGCAACTTCAAACTATTGAATTATGATATATTTTCTTGTTTATTATATGGTTCGTTTTAATTTCTTACTGCAGACTCACTATTTTTCAATTTCATCCTGCTATTATTCTAATTGATTGAATCTTTCAAGCTATTTTGTCCTCATATCTTACTTGATTTCCCATACTTAACCATTTTTCCATCATCTAGCCTGATTTTAGTTCTGGAACAAAGACCCAGAACTCGGGCCGAACTCTGCCCCCAACAGAGTTCGGGCCGAGTTCGGTCCTCCTGTTCCAGAATCGGGGACAGCCACAGCCGTTTGATCAAATAAGATCCTACGGTCCAGATTTACTCCGACCAAAGAAAACCCTCCCTTTATATTCGGGTTTTCCTCTCTCTCCTTCATTCTTACCATCACCTTCACCTCTCCAAACATATTTTCACAAACCCTAACCCTCTTCTCTCCAAAGTGCTCCATTTCTCATCAAAATCAAGGAGAAGGGCTATTTTCTCATTCTCTTTCACTGTTCATTGTTGATTTGAGGTATAACTCACTCTCCTTCTCTATTTCAATTTCTCTATTTTGTGCAATGGCTCCTCGCTTGCCCAATCGTGGGAAGAGGACTCGAACCGAGGGTGCTTCCTCTTCGAATCCTCCTCCTCCCATTGAGCAACCCGTTGAACAACAACCCTTCATCCGTTGTCCAACCCACCTCGTTTCCGCGACCCTAATACTTATGACGACCGATTGTTTGTATCGCTAGACGACTCCAACGAGTGGTTTAGTGACTTTCGGACTCGTCCGGTCTTCGCGGGACATCCCATTAATTTTACTATTTTCTCATAATTTGAATCACTGTTTCATGATCTTTGCTTAGATGAGTTAGTTGCTTCAAACTTTGTTATTTATCGTAGCGCCATACAAATGTTCTATTGCAACTTGACTCACGATGCCACTCACATCTATTCCCGGGTTGCCGGTATTGATATTGCTTTTGATGATTCTGAGTTGGGCGGGTATCTTGAACTTCAAGATCTCGATATTTGGGATAAGCTTGTGGAAGCTCGCCAATTCCAATTTGTTGGTGAAACTTCCCTTGAGAGCTTCAAGGAGGAACTATGTGCCCCTAACATATGTCCTCGCGAGCTTATGGCCAAGCACCTCAACCCGTATTTCTATGAACTTCATCGAATTATTTTCAATACTATTCTGCCAAAAGCTGGCTCCACCGATGAAGTCACATATTTTGAGATCTCTGCTTTGTATCATCTTCATTATCGCATCCCGTTCAATCTTCCACGTACCATGATGGACTGGATGATAAACTGTAGGAAGAAACCACGAGCCCTGGTTTATCCTTTGTATCTTCCTATGGTTTTTCGTGCATTCATTGTCCCTATTCATGACTGTCCTTTCTTTCCTGCTCCTGCATTCCTTTCCAAGGCACGACGTCTTCAGGCAGTCGTCGCCTCTCCTGACACTTCTGAGCAGTCTGATGATGAGGAGCCCGACGCCCCTCCACTTGGACAGGATGCGCCACCTCCTCCTGCTACTCTTGACTCCATCCAGACCATGCTCAGAGATCATTTCGCCTTGGAGGACGATCGCTGGACTCAGATGGACCACCGTACTACCCTGTAGATGAGTGCCCTCAGCAACTTGCTGTACGATATCCGGTATTTCATGTCTCATCACCCTTCTATGCCCATTCCCATGGAGCGGGATCCTGGTCGCGAGGGATATCGCATTGACGACCCCTGGGTCATGCGCTACCTGGATTTGGATGCTGCTATTGTGGACCCCAGCCGTTCATTCACTGATCCTTCAGACTCCGCTGGGCCTTCTCGTGCTCCATGATGGAGATGGCTTCTACTATCTGCTGCTGCTGATGATGATCCTAGTTTATGTTTTCTGATTTCCAGTTATTTAGTTTTATTTGGATTTATGTACTTGGGTTGTACTAAAACTCTGGTAGTTTACTGACTCTGGTTATGTGTGATGAACTTTTATGCTTATCGTAGTTTATTATACTATGCTAGTTGCTCGTTTTGATCATTCATATACAGTTTCTTCTCTATTTGGTGTGGTTGCATCATTATTATTCATATGCAGTTTATATTGCTAATGCCAAAAGGGGGAGAAATATGTATATTCTTGTCATACTTTTAGTATATATATGTGCTTTTTGGTGCTTTTGGGAGATATTATTTATCAGGCCAACAGGTTCAATGCATTTTTTACGGAGGAGCTATTGTTTCTAGCTTGGCATTGATTATGGGGGAGCTATGTTTTTGTGATCAACTGTGTCCAGGTATGAATATTGAATATACATATATTATTTTGTCAATTATCAATATGGGGGAGATTGTTGACACAAAGTCACAGTCAACCAAATATTGATAACATTGACTAAATAATATTTGTAATAATTCAATACGACACACGACGTCTACATTAAGCTCAAGTTAGACGACAGCTCAGTCTCCGCTTCTCAGTTATATTTGAGTCTGTATTTTACACTTTTGTTGAGTCTAGACTGATGTAAACTGTGTCATGCTGAGCTCTTGAGACTTGACCTATAGCCTACCCAATAATCCTCAAACTCCACCATCCAGAAAAATACCCACTGGCCACATAGACCAGCTCTGTACTCTGGAGACAGAGTTCGGGCCGAACTCTGCCTCCACACAGAGTTCGGGCCGAACTCTGTCCCCTAAAAATCAGCATCCCTAATTTTAGGGTTAGCTGGTTGCTAGTTGTCCAACGGCCAAATATTTGAAATTTCCTACCCGAATTCTGGCCGAATTCTGCCTACAAAAACACTACAAATAGGCCATGAATTTTCATATTTTATATCATCCAATCTTCTCTTCTCTTCTCTATTATAGCTCAAATAAGCCATACCCTTCCCATCTACTAGCCACAAGCCTCCTAAGTCTCGAGTGCTCAGCATCTCTCAGTTAGGATTCTTGTACAAGAGTTGAAAAAGTCGCTTGGACAATTCCAAGCAATCGCCACTGCGATCCTCTGTAAGAAGTTGACGTGCTCTTCTGAAGAAAAGGCACGGGTTGTAAACTACTATTTCACAAATAGTGGATTTAATCCTGAGCTAGAGTTCTCAGGCCTGGACTAGTCCTCTACGAGGGAAACCAGGTTAAAATCGCTGTGTTTGCGTATGCTTTCTTGCTCTTTATTTACTTTTCGCATTTTACTCTGATTATTTATAATTCGTGAAAAAGTTAATTTTAATTGGTTATTTTCTATATAAACTCTATTCACCCCCCTCTAGAGTTGCCATCTGTTCTTCATCCCCCTCTTCACCCAACCCTCTCTCCACACTCTAATATCTCCTCCACCCAAACCCTTCTTTTTCCCAACCGAGCCATAGTCGGAGCTCCGGCCAAGCCCCGGCGACCGAGCTCCATCACCGGAGTCGAGCCCCACCTCCAGCACCCTCCGCCCAAGTCCTGGCCGAACCCTTCTAGCCCGACGCCTCACTTTCTGCGCCCGATCCGCGTCCTCCGACGAGATCCAGACCCGACAGTGCCCTCCGCCCGAGTCCGACGCATCCCTCTCGACTGAACCCTAGCCGGCACCCCTGTTTCCGCAGCGACTGCTGCTATTCTCGGCCGCTTCCGTGCCACCCCACGCGATTCTGCCCCACTCGGCCAGCGTGCCCCGACCCAGATCTGCTATTTCGCTGCTTTCCTTGTTGTCCGCAAGTGCTGGACACGTTCCAAGTCTGAGGCTACACTTCAGATTCTGTCATATTTGGGTAAATTCTGTTAATCAGAGTAATTCATCCCTCCCGTGCGTCGATGATGATACGGTCCCCAATTCCTCTATGGAAATCGGTTCGATTTATTTCAGTTTTGGTTTCGGACATTTCCGAACTCCATTTTGGATGGTTTTGTAGCTATGGCTTTGTTATTGTGGTTTCTCGAAATTTTCGAGTTAAGTTCGGATCTCTCAAACTCTATTAGTTTGGTCTTGTGACCTAGCTAATACTAGCTTGGGATGAAAATATTTGTTCTGTGGATTTTTTAGCCATAGCTAATTATAGTTTCTGTAGTTGGTGGCTATATATATATTGTTCTGTGGTTTTTTCGGCTTTTAGATTTGCTATTCATTTCGGGAATTGGATATTTTGGTGGGATAATTGTTGTTCCCTGGTTTAGGACAGTTATTGTGTGTTGTGGCATATTTAGTTCGAGTTGTTGATTACCTACATATGGAAGTTACAGCTTATTGCCGCCGTCTCATCAACGGTGGAGGCTGGGCATGATCCGATTCGTTCCAAGTATTTGGGACTGGGTCGTGACAAGACCTGTAGTATACTGGCCTATGTCCTGTTCTATTGACAAATTATTTCAGTCCAAAGTAACAGGTAGCATCTGTTCACTTCCTATGTGGTCTCAGCCTAGGATTAAGGGGTCGACCTCATAAGGACTAGAGTACCTAGTCATGAACCCTATACTAAGATATCATACATCAAAGCCTAGTACCCAAGAAGGATTAGGAGTGTAGACTAAGGTGTTAGAGAGGTGTAAGGGGTAGTTAATAGTGAATCAGAATAGCTTTATTTTGTTTAGTTCATGTCTTGATTTAGGCTTAATACATATAACAGGTTATTTGGACTTCTGACTCAGTGCTCGATTCATACCAGCAGCGCAGGACCACAGGCAAGTATACCTTGCCTTTCTACACAGCTTTATTTACATGCACTGTCTTTTTATTATTATGCATTTTTCTTGTATTATTGCCATGTATCTTTCCTATCCTGCTTGTAAATTTTTATCATTGCTATAGACCGTGTTCACAGTTAGCTTTGTATTTTATTGGATGTATTCATTGAGCCTTGATCGAGTCATGCCGTGGGTCGAGCAGTCATGAACTTACTTCCTTATCTTAAAATCTTGAAGCTAACCTGCGAGCCCATAATAGGGGCGAGGGTTAGTAGTTATCTGTGTCTTAAGCTAACCTGCGAGTCCACACTAGGGACGAGGGCTAGTAGTTATTGGTCCATACCTGCGAGTCCACACCAGGGACGAGGGTGATGCTAATCTGCGAGTCCACACTAGGGACGAGGATTAGTAGTATATGGTTCACACCTGCGAGTCCACACTAGGGACGAGGGTGATGCTAGCCTGCGAGTCCACACTAGGGAGAAGGTTAGTAGTTGTTCAAACCTGCGAGTCCACACTAGGGGCGAGGGTTTGAGTATTCGATTTGGTTATCCGTGACATCATGACATGAGTTCTCTCGTCCTCGTTCAGTAGTCCATTTATGTGTAGACAGTGTGCAGATTCATTTTTATTCATTGCTCAGTTTACTTGTTTATTCTGTATTTTTCTCCATGCATAATAAACTGTTAGAAAGGCTCGTTTTTATGTATCTTGCTAGTCCTCTGAGGACCTGATGATCTCTTCAGGTTAGCCGCGTTTGAGTCAGGAGCAGACAAGAGGGTTTGAGCCAGCATCAAATCGCAGTGCTTGCAGTTGAGGTGGTCTAGATTAGCAGCTTTTATCCAGTTAGTTACTTCATGTATTTTTCTATTCTTTCGTCTATTGGTAGTAGATTTGTGTCCACCGGACGTGACATTTGATATTCAGTTATATTCATTATTGTTCAGTTCATGTTCTTTTTCATTGATCTGGATTGTGACATGATTATTCTGTGGATGAGATTTAGTATACCATGAGATTCTAGATTGCCGTGACTTATGTATAGACATCGTACTACCGCTGATACTGCGGCATAGGCTGGGCTTAGACACGCTTCGTATCCGAAAACCGGGTGCGGGTCGTAACAAGTCAACAACAAACACCAAGAATGAAATTCAACAACGATCACTAAGAATGAATTTCAACAACGAACAAGGAAGAGTAGACGGAGACAAGTGGAAACAAATTTTAAGATAGGGTTTATGGTAAGATTCTCAATGATCATCCCAGGAATCTCTCAAAGAATTCTAATTGTGATTGAGTATCCTGTCATCCTAATATCCCATCGCAGGCTCGCAGTAGTACAACTAAGTCGTTGTCTTGTAACGACATCGCATTAATTGCGAAGCTTGACCTGTACGGGTGTCACGACCCGCACCCTTTTTTCTTCCGGATGCGAGTGCGTGTCCAAGCCAGCCTATGTCGCAGTGTCGTTGGTAGAATGCTGTCTAGCCACAATGCTCAAATCACACAAATAATAACTTTATTGCTCATTCACCAACTAATTTAGATTACAAAATTTACAAGTTTACATTTGCTAAAGTATATAATGTCTCACAAAAATAGAAAAGACAACTAACTCAACTATCTAGTCTTCTAGGGTTTTGTCCTTCAACATACCCATGTCTCCCCAATGCTACGAGTTGTCGCGACTAACCTGAAAATTTTTGGTTTACAATAAGGAATTGAATGAGTACATTCTAACAACAGTTTCAATAATTTGACAAAATCTATAAAACAGTAAATAATACTAAAGTACATGATGAGTGGATAAACAGAAAATTATGGTAGGAAACATGTGAGTAAAAAAGGAGAGCATTATAATAAAGACAGTGAAGTAACTATAACAAACGACTGAAATAAGAACAATAATATAGGGCAAGACTGCATCTAACTAGTGAGTTGAAATACACTTTAGACATATAAATGGCTAGGGGTAAATTCGGCACCCCGCACGTGAAGTGTGCGACTACTATCAGACACGAGTAGACAAATGAAATGTTTTTGGGTATATTTTCATGTCTACTAATATAATTTCCTGCCCGACTAGTACTCGTGGATTCAAATAGGTCACGAACACGATAATACATTGGCCACGAACAACATGTAAAAAATCCATAACTACCACATCGTGCAACCAATGTGTCAAGAATCAATAGAATATCAACGTAAAACACTACTAAATACATGAATCATAGAGATAATCAAATATGAAAACTATTAGAAATGTACTCCCCTAGGGTCCTTAGCTAGTAAAACCGATTGTACCATTGAGTCCCAGATGCTTCATTTAGCTCAGATTGATATGCCAATGTTCGAATTGGGCAAGGAAATAGAGAACACGAATAGTCACGATCAATGATTTATAATCGGAGGAATTTCCTAAATAAATGCATATACTATTTTGGAAAATAATTTATAACCTTAAATATCCTTAAAAAATTCTAGAAAATTTACTTTAAGGATAAAACCTAATTTAAAAATATATTTAGAAATATAATTGGTATTAAAACATTTTTTAAGAAAATATTCATTTTGTAGTACTTATACAAAACTATTAAATAGGAACACGTAAAAAAACCCAAGGTTATATATATATATATATATAACTCAAAATAATTATTATGGTTTATAATGCCCAAGGATAATGTATAATTATATAATTAAGATTTAAATATATTAGAGTCCACGCCCACCATATAAAATTTATAAAATAATAATCACTTCAACCCAATTGGCCCAAGTCAAAATAGAACCCAAGACCATAACTATTTTCCCACAATAATAATAACAATAACAATAATAATAATAATAATAATAATAATAATAATAATAATAATAATAATAATAATAACACAAAAAGAAAATTATTGCAGCCCGATAAAATATGGGCCAATCCCAACTAAATCTAAAACCCAAATAATCTTTTCGTTAGTCAAAACATCTTTTAAAATAATACAATAGTATAATTAATATATATTCTAATAATAAAAGATAATTTTAATATTAGTAAGTCAAATGGGAACAATAATAACTAAATAATATAAACATAACAGTATCACGCTGTATATATTAAATACCTTCAAGTATATACGTATATGGATACTGTTTGAAATACTATATTATACTAGTGTATATAATCATAACAATATACATTAACTTAATACAATAGTATTAGTAATACAAAATAATAATATAATTAATAAAATATATATTTACTTCTTTTCTGTCCCTCATTTCTGAGAACCAACCCCACAGTACACCAACAAAACCAAACAAAATTAAATAAGAGGAAGTGAAAGAGAGAGAGGGAGAGATAAAGACATTGGGGAAAATACCAGCGGGAGGAGAAATTGAGGAGAGCTCCTCTACTCCAGTTCGGCACCGGCGGACAGAGGCGCGGTGCTATGCGCAAACATCAGTACAGGGATACTAGCGGCGGGTTGCTGCTGCAGATAACACTCTGCGAACGCGAGCACAGAGGAATTCGGCAGCGGTTGTGGACTCGAAAACGATGGTTTTTTGTTAGCCGGGGCGCAGCTAGCGAGACTGTCGCTTGCGGGTGCTTCAGGTCACACCCCGATCTTGGAGGATCAAAATCTAGCCACTAGTCGTGATGTCGTACAAGTCTAGATTGCACTTGTACAAGAAAAAACTATTACAGTTATGGATATTTCTCAGAAAATAACGACAGCACAGCAAAACAAGCAGATAAATTAAAGTCACAATAAAATATATAGAAATGTCTCTTTATTGATATTTGTATTCGATTACAAGACTTGCAGCTGAATACAGAGTTTATAATAGATTTTGAGACATTTGAATAGCCAACTAAATTACTGGCCCTTTAGGCCTACAAACGAACATATCGACTTGGCTTACAATGAACTTATTGATTTGGCTCACAATCTCACTGGTTCATCTGAGTTACACTGTTCCATACATTATGTCATGTATAGCAGAAGACATCGCCTTGTAAGAAGAGCTTCTGTACACCCATCCGATTCTTCAATGCCAAGCACTGATCAAATGATTTCTCCATGCACGAGCACCTGAAATATTATCCACAACATGGGTCAGTACCTCATCAATGTACTAACGAGCGGTGCTGGCCCAACTCACCTAAGAAGATAACACTAAGTAATCATATTATAGAACATTATTAAAAGTTGTATTTCTCGTTGCCTTAGGGTCAATTTGTAGTTCATATCTGACAGAAGTAAAGCATACATATATTTCTTAGCTAGCATAATTTAAAGCATATAGTTATCACACTTGGTGATTCTTACCCACGGTCGTATAGCCATCTATGTAAATTTACAATACTTACCTTTCCTGTATAAGACATTGGAACAATATCATAATTCAATATATTTGTCACCGTTGAGATGATTCTTACAAACAACCAACATCCTTCCCTGTAATTGAGTAATAACTTACTCTGCCTGCATAAGACATCATTAGCACTGGACCTGTAACACCCACTCTTTGAAATGAGGGTATTTTAGTCATTTTAGCCATTTTAGTCATTTTGTGATTTTTTAGATACTATTGACTTGTGATTGATTTAGCCTTTGGTCTAACTTTAGAAATCCACATTAGAGACAAACCATGACCTATGATGAGTATCTAGCTAATTAGATTTTATTTTTAGGCTTTGGTGTAATTTAGAAGCCATTTGGCTATTTTTAGGCTATTTAACTAATTGGCCTTTTTAGCCTTTTGTTAAATGAGCTTAAACTCAACTTAAATAGAGGAGTGGGACCCATGAACCAACCTTGACCCTATTAGGACTCCTATGGCCGGCCAAAACAGGAAACCCCCATCCCCTATATAAGCATTGCATTGGAATAGACACCCCCTTCACAAAACCCTAGTTTCCAGCTCTCCAAAACCCTAACTTTTTCATTCGACCTCCGTTTCACCCCAAACGAAGTGCGTTGTGATCGTGGGAAGGAGGAGAATTTGCTGGAGCATTGTTAGCAAGGAGTTGGAGGCGTTTGCTCGGTGGAAACTGGTCGCCTCATCGATCGAGGAGTCAGTTTCTTTGATACTTCAACTCTCAATAGGTAAACACCCAAACACCATAGTTTCTTCTGGTTTTTCTTCATATTAGCATGCATCTAGGTACCCTAGAACTACCCATGAAGTTTGGTTAAGTTTCGTGTCCGTTTGATAGGGTATCGGACACGTATCGGATTAGGGTTATAGGTGTTCGTTGAAATTCCTATTAGATTTCGAACATGTTTATTTTGTAATCTAATTTCACGAATTTATATCCCTATAGGTCAGGATTCCTAACCCCTAGGTTCTTGGTTGAATCGACATGTTTTCGTGTCCGAAACAGGACACGCACGTGCAGCACGAGGACCGCGCACGTGTCCTGCTACTGCTGTGTCCTTTCTCTTTAGACACGGCGATTCAACCCGAGATTTTTGGTAGGTAGCTAGGCTCCACGACTGACAACACCCTCGTAAAGTTTCGTGGGATTTCGTGGAGCGTAGAGGGAGAAATCGATACGGCACGGGGCGTGCACTGTCGCGCGCGCGTGAAGAACGCGCGTCCGATACGCACTTCGTGCGACTCGAACACATGGCGAGAGTCCAGTGCAGGCACATGGTCGTGTAGCCCTATAGTTGGGCTACGTGTACGAGTAACCACGTGTCCTATTTCGCTCTGTGTCGAGCCCTAGGACGAGTGATACGCGTGCACGATGATTAAGTTTCAGTTTTGGTTCATTGGTGTCCAGGACACTTCGTGTCCTATTTTCTTGGACACGATTGCACCTACACTTCATGTCTAAACCCTTGACATGTTACCGACCTTTGGTCTTTGTTTATCTTGAGGTTTCGTGAATGTTTAGGTCAAGATAGGTTGTGTGTTTTGATGTATCGGGTTCTTGATTTCAGTTTCGTTCTGTTTCAGAAATTGAAATCTTTCCATCTATTTCACAGTAATTTTTCAGTATAAACCCGACCTACATATCCTATGTAATCCCCTCCAGGTGATTACATGTAATTTGCATCAAGGATAGAGTTGTATCCGATTTTGGATAGTTGTGTAGTATCGGGTTCTTGAATTCCCAGTTTTTCTCTGTTCAGTGATTTGGACTTTTCCATCTGTTTTCGGGTGATTCCTATGGAAAAACCCAAACCTACAGATCCTATTTAATCCCCTCTATGTGATACCATGTGGTTTGCATCAAGGATAGGGCTGTGTTCAAATCGGATTAGCCCTAGGTATCGAGTAGGTTTAGTTTTCCTGTGTTAGTTTTTCTTTTATGATTATATTCCAGTTTCTGTTTGCAAAGTGTTTCCTGTTTTAAATAGAGCCCACAGGTTCCTAGTTAACCCACATAGGTAATTACATGTTAGGTTGCATAATAGGATAGGTTGTAGTCAATTGTGTTTGACTTTGGGGTTTGTTTTAGTATCGAATTCTCAGATTAATTCCAGTCTTTGTTCAGAGAGTGGATCTCTGTTCTGTCCTCTTGTTTCAGTTCCTTTCCTTTTTTTTTGATTTCAGTTTCAGTTGGTTGTCATCCTTCCCATTAGTTTGGAGGTGAAATCTGAATATATATACCCAGCTTTTTAGGTCATTCACCACCTTCCATAGATACCATGTTAGTTGTTAACAGGAGAGGACTGGGATCAATTTTGGGTTAGCCATAGGTATTGGGATTGGTTAGAATTTTAGTTTTTAAGTCTTTTTTACCTGTTTAATATGGTTGTTCAGGTTTAGCTATATGGTTCATTTGATTCCTGTTTTAGCTAAGCCACAGACCTATGTGACCACACCTTTGTGATTTCTGTAGATTGCATCATGAAGTTAGGCTTTGTTCAAGTTTTGGGCTTAGCATAGGCTTCCTAAGTATCTATGTGAGATATCAAGGATAGGTGTTCACCTATAACTGTTTAAAGTGACCTTGATCTAACTGTTTCAGTTTAGATAGTTGGCTATTTGTGGATACCAAGTTTAGTTAGGACTAGTATTGACCTAAGTAGACTTGTAGACTAGTTAACCAATTTTGACCTAGTTTGACTAGTTTGGTTGACCAAAGTTGACCCAAGGTTGACTTTGACTTAGATTGACCCAAATCATGTAGAATTTGCATTGAAGACTTTCCTTGTGATATTTTAGACTGTATTATGACATGTGGTTATTTTAAATAGGATCGTATTACTCCAGTCCAGTCACTTTTCATCATCAGCAGTTCGGATTGCCAGGCGAGTACATTCTCTGATCTTTTCATGTTTCTTTGGACATGTACTCTTGTTATAGACTAGTGTACTTGATGCTGACATGACGTTCACACGGATCGGTACCCTATGGATCTTTCCATGCGATGTTATCCCCTCGGATACATCGAGTATGTCATGTTTCATGTACTTTATCATGTTCATCATGTACTCCATGTATTCACTTTTATCCATGTGCACTCATATGTTATACATGTACACTCATGACCATATGAGCTCCATGTATACAGTAGTTGTTATCCATGTGCAATAACATAACATGCTTTGATCCTTGTGTATTGGTTGGGGACAGGGAGAGTGTAGTTGGTTATGTGATCATTATCCCCAGTAGTTGTTATCCATGTTCTTTCCGTAGTTGTATCCATGTGCGACCCAAGCTGTTTACATAACCAATTCATGCTCTGTTTCACGTAGAAGGTTATATTCTTTATTTATCATATTTATATCTCAGTTATATCCTCTCTCCTGTTGATTTCTCTTTACAGCGATTCATGTATAGTTTTCTATAGCTTGCTTTATATGTCCATTCCTGATATGAACTGTTGTGAGAGATATGTGCTCGTTCCGTCCTGATTGGGCATGTTGAAAATTTTACAGGTGATGATAAGGAGTACTGTCCTACTTATTCTGGCATTGGCTTAAATGACACTGGCGACGTGGGCCCACAGAAGGATCCCACAGTCACTGAGGACTTGCCCATAGTCTAGCTGAGACTTAGTACCTTATTTGTATTTTCTATTTGAGACTTTTATGAGTTGTACTTGAGATATTTCTGGTGGTTTACACCTATACTTTTATAGTGACTTTCTTGAGATTATTCTCCTATTCCATCTTAGTATTGTGATTGAGTTACGCATTATTTACTCTCTATTCATAGCCTGGTTAGATTGTGTTTGATATGGTGACTCAGGACAGCGTTCTACCGCCGACACTGCGGCGTAGGCTGGGCGTTCGTTACTTCTCGGGCCCTCACACTGGGTGCAGGTCGTGACATGTTTTTAGTAGTGGCCTATGCAGGTCTTCGATCACAACTAGTGTGATTCGTAGTGGTACTCGAACTAGAGTATCATTACAACCTGCAGTAGGATATAGGAATAAGTTAAAGTACTCAATCACTATTAGGAATTCCTGAGAGATTCCTTGGACGACCCTTGAGAATCTCATTTTGAGCTTCGATTTAAATTCCTTTTTCCCTTACTTTAGTCCACCTTCCTCCCTCGATTCTTGCATCTTGTTTGAACTCTTTTTACCAATACCCTTACTTCCTTGTGTTTAATAATGGTTAGGAAGATGGCTACACTGCTATATACTCATTGGTCAAACGCATGGCTAGGAGGATTATATTAAGGAATTGGGATACACGGAGATTTTGATTAAGTTATAAGGGCATTTTTTCTAAATGGATGCTTTAATGATTAGTAGTTTGTAAGTTGGGATATTACCAAGGAAATTTATCTTGAAGATTCTAAGTAGTAATCGCTAGAGGATTATAAAATTTTACCTTGATACCGGAGGAAATTAGTTAGAATCTAAATAAATTAATTTCAGGAAATGATGGGATTCATGAATTATTGGATTATGATTATACATCCTTACGTATATAGATTGGTTTGAATGATCAAAAAAACAAAAAAAGGGTGGCAGTATGAACTATTAAATTGAGTCGTACAAGCTGCGATGTATATATTGAATTTCAAATTCAAGTGGAAGCAATGATATTAAAAATTTTGGTTTAGAAGATCGGGAAGATATGAAAACGATTGTTTTGGAAGAAATTTTTTGGAATCATGTCAATTGATTAAAAATTTAAAAATCTATTTGGATTTTGGTTTAAGAAGTAGTGATTATGTTTCAATGACTTAGAAAAAAAAATTTATGGTTGATAAGCGCGTTAAAATACTGAGCTGTAACTGCTAGATTGTCGTGATAAACTGAGTGTCTATCTTGAGGATTATTGAGACAAATTGGGGAGTTTTTTTTTAATTTAGGAAGTGATATAAAATTTTTATGGATTCATGATTTATCAACTCTGGAGTTTAAAGTTGGATTGAAACATTAAATTTGGAAAGGTTAGTAGTAACGAGATAAAAGTTATTATGAGATTTATGAAAAGGATTTAAATGTTAGTCGTGGTTAGATTGGAAGGCTTAGAGTGAATACAAATGGAGGTAGTTATTTTTTGGAATTTCTTTTTAAAGGAATGTAAAGGTAGGCCACCAAGGTAACCTTAATGAGATAGAAGTGTTCCACACTAATTGCCATATTACTCGTGACTATGATAGTAGTATATACTCCAGTGTTGTTAGTCGTCTGCCAAACTATGGGACTGTATCTCAAATCTTGACCTACTCAACCTTCCCTCAAATCTAGATCTTTTATTGAAATTTTCTAGCCGTTGTGTTTGATCATTCCTTAGCAGTATTCGCCTTTAGAACTGTGTCCCTAGATTATTTCACTGGATTCTTAATTAAATTTATTTCATGCTTCAACTTGATTTTCTTTATTCATGTACCCTCACCATGATACTAGATTACGTTCTGACTTAAATTCGAGATTCAACCATGACTCAATTCTTTCGATCCGACGTAGGATGGAGTTCTTCTTGTTCTTTAAATGCATAACATTGCACCTTATCTTGATTGCTTGACCAACTTAGTTAAGGATCTTGGACTATTTCTTTTCTTCTTCATCATTACCTTCCTTACTTATACTTGACTACCTTATGTTGCTAATTTAGCCTTAGTTTTGCAAGCTTATCCTTTTTGAGCTTGATCATGACATATTTTATTGGGTCGCGACCCACTAACAGATTGTCTAATCAGAATCGGTGTATGATGGTCTGATCAACCTATTATACTTGGTTCGCTTTCATATATTACTCTACGTGGAGGAGACTCTAGGGCATCTGTCTCATCCACGACAGTTTGGCAATTCTCTTTGAACTATTTTCGTCATCTATGAACCACGTATTGTACTCAATAGTAACGTCTTTGAACTCTTTTGCTTTTATCTTTCACATATTTCAGAAAGGTAAGGCACTGTACTTAATAGGTTAACCCAGAGTATCACATTTAGCTTCCTTATCAAAAGGAGGATAGTGGCTTAATTCTATATTCTCACAGTATCCTTTAGGATTTCAATAGTGTTAAATTCTAAACCCTTGATCGCGACCAGTCGACTTGGTCATTCCCTTATCGTCCAATGTTTGGAACCTTATTCAATTGAATTAATTCAATTGTGACATGGATTTCAAATCTTGGATACTCGTGCCGAGACTTCAACGACATCGTTCTCCATCTTGCCCAAACCTCTATTCATTCTGGATTGGACCAACTTAGATCATATTGAGACTAAAATTTCTTGTAGATATATATATATAAAGTGTGCTTGGATTTCAGTGTTATTGACAGTCGTGCTTTAAACTTTTAATTTTGCTCATCTTTAGAATATTAATGCTTTATGGTTAATCTCAGTTGTGTTTTTTTCACCAGTATTTGTATAGGATGATATACTGTCTTACCGCCCAATGATTTATTATTTATCCTTATCTTTTCCAGAATGGCACCCATGACCAGAGTTTGTCCCCAGTGCATAGCTGTAATTCCGGATGAGACCGAGATCTTACCTTCCCCTTCTATTTCCCAGGAGGTGTTAGCAGCCTCACCGGAGAATTTCCCTCCATCTCCAGTCCTTCAGGAGGGGACTGCAGTTCAGCCGGAGACTGAGGGCCTTCCTTTGCCTCCTGGAGCGGTACCCCATGCCATTTCTGTTGAAGCTCATATTCACAAATTTCTTCAGGATTTACGGGAGGTACAGAGACTTCAGGCTGAGCTTATGAGAGAGCAAAGTCTCAGTATCCAACTGTTGCGGGATTACATGTATTCGAGGGAGGAGCCTAGTCCCAAGAGAGCAAGGAGCAGTTTATACCCAGAGCCTCAGGAGTACCCAGGCTTTCAGCCTAGACCAGCCTATCCAGTTCAGATTCCTGTCCGGCAGAGACCAGCTGAGCGAGTGTCTACCTGTGCCTTCTGTAAGAAGCTTGGGCACGAATGGAAAGACTATAGGAAGAGACTAGGATTGTGCCTATTTTGTGGGTCAGCTGCACACAAGATACGGGACTGTCCTACTACACTTGCCCCTAGACGAGGCCTACCTCCAGGAGAGAGAGTTCCAGCTACCAGACCTAGTAGAGGTGAGTTCTTGACCCATACCTTATCCTATCTTGATGATTATTGTACCCTACCATAATATTTATATGTTTGATACCTTATGACTACTTTTGTTCTAGTATGACTTTAGTAGCTATACGAGACTCCAGACTGATTGCCTGCCATAACCCTGTATGATTTCTTTTCAACTGCATGATTTAGATAAGCTTTCTTGAGACCATGATTGATGGGGTTTTGACCGAGGAAGAGTAGGATCATCTTAATTTTGAGGACGAAATTATTTTAAGGAGGGTAGACTTGTAACACCCACTCTTTGAAATGAGGGTATTTTAGTCATTTTAGCCATTTTAGTCATTTTGTGATTTTTTAGATACTATTGACTTGTGATTGATTTAGCCTTTGGTCTAACTTTAGAAATCCACATTAGAGACTAACCATGACCTATGATGAGTATCTAGCTAATTAGATTTTATTTTTAGGCTTTGGTGTAATTTAGAAGCCATTTGGCTATTTTTAGGCTATTTAATTAATTGGCCTTTTTAGCCTTTTGTTAAATGAGCTTAAACTCAACTTAAATAGAGGAGTGGGACCCATGAACCAACCTTGACCCTATTAGGACTCCTATGGCCGGCCAAAACAGGAAACCCCCATCCCCTATATAAGCATTGCATTGGAATAGACACCCCCTTCACAAAACCCTAGTTTCCAGCTCTCCAAAACCCTAACTTTTTCATTCGACCTCCGTTTCACCCCAAACGAAGTGTGTTATGATCGTGGGAAGGAGGAGAATTTGCTGGAGTAATGTTAGCAAGGAGTTGGAGGCGTTTGCTTGGTGGAAACTGGTCGTCTCATCGATCGAGGAGTCAGTTTCTTTGATACTTCAACTCTCAATAGGTAAACACCCAAACACCATAGTTTCTTCTGGTTTTTCTTCATATTAGCATGCATCTAGGTACCCTAGAACTACCCATGAAGTTTGGTTAAGTTTCGTGTCCGTTTGATAGGGTATCAGACACGTATCGGATTAGGGTTATAGGTGTTCGATGAAATTCCTATTAGATTTCCAACATGTTTATTTTGTAATCTAATTTCACGAATTTATAGCCCTATAGGTCAGGATTCCTAACCCCTAGGTTCTTAGTTGAATCGACATATTTTCGTGTCCGAAACAGGACACGCACGCGCAGTACGAGGACCGTACGCGTGTCCTGCTACTGCTGTGTCCTTTCTCTTTAGACACGGCGATTCAACCCGAGATTTTTGGTAGGTAGCTAGGCTCCACGACTGACAACACCCTTGTAAAGTTTTGTAGGATTTTGTAGAGCGTAGAGGGAGAAATCGACACGGCACGGGGCGTGCACTGTCGCGCGCGCATGAAGAACGCGCGTCCGATACGCACTTCGTGCAACTCGGACACATGGCGAGAGTCCAGTACAGGTACGTGGTCATGTAGCCCTATAGTTGGGCTACGTGTACGAGTAAACACGTGTCCTATTTCGCTCTGTGTCGAGCCCTAGGATGAGTGACACGCGTGCACGATGATTAAGTTTCAGTTTTGGTTCATTGGTGTCCAGGACACTTCGTGTCCTATTTTTTTGGACACGATTGCACCTACACTTCATGTCTAAACCCTTGACACGTTACCAACCTTTGGTCTTTGTTTATCTTGAGGTTTCGTAAATGTTTAGGTCAAGATAGGTTGTGTGTTTTGATGTATCGGGTTCTTGATTTCAGTTTCGTTCTGTTTCAGAAATTGAAATCTTTCCATCTATTTTACAGTAATTTTTCAGTATAAACCCGACCTACATATCCTATGTAATCCCCTCCAGGTGATTACATGTAATTTGCATCAAGGATAGAGTTGTATCCGATTTTGGATAGTTGTGTAGTATCGGGTTCTTGAATTCCCAGTTTTTCTCTGTTCAGTGATTTGGACTTTCCCATCTGTTTTCGGGTGATTCCTATGGAAAAACCCAAACCTACAGATCCTATTTAATCCCCTCTATGTGATACCATGTGGTTTGCATCAAGGATAGGGCTGTGTTCAAATCGGATTAGCCCTAGGTATCGAGTAGGTTTAGTTTTCCTGTGTTAGTTTTTCTTTTATGATTATATTCTAGTTTCTGTTTGCAAAGTGTTTCCTGTTTTAAACAGAGCCTACAGGTTCCTAGTTAACCCACATAGGTGATTACATGTTAGGTTGCATAATAGGATAGGTTGTAGTCATTGTGTTTGACTTTGGGGTTTGTTTGAGTATCGAATTCTCAGATTAATTCCAGTCTTTGTTCAGAGAGTGGATCTCTGTTCTGTCCTCCTGTTTCAGTTCCTTTCCTTTTTCTTGATTTCAGTTTCAGTTGGTTGTCATCCTTCCCATTAGTTTGGAGGTAAAATCTGAATATATATACCCAGCTTTTCAGGTCATTCACCACCTTCCATAGATACCATGTTAGTTGTTAACAGGAGAGGACTGGGATCAATTTTGGGTTAGCCATGGGTATTGGGATTGGTTAGAATTTCAATTTTTAAGTCTTCTTTACCTGTTTAATATGGTTGTTCAGGTTTAGCTATATGTTTCATTTGATTCCTGTTTTAGCTAAGCCACAGACCTATGTGACCACACCTTTGTGATTTCTGTAGATTGCATCATGAAGTTAGGCTTTGTTCAAGTTTTGGGCTTAGCATAGGCTTCCTAAGTATCTATGTGAGATATCAAGGATAGGTGTTCACCTATAACTATTTAAAGTGACCTTGATCTAACTGTTTCAATTTAGATAGTTGGCTATTTGTGGATACCAAGTTTAGTTAGGACTAGTATTGACCTAAGTAGACTTGTAGACTAGTTAACCAATTTTGACCTAGTTTGACTAGTTTGGTTGACCAAAGTTGACCCAAGGTTGACTTTGACTTAGATTGACCCAAATCATGTAGAATTTGCATTGAAGACTTTCCTTGTGATATTTTAGACTGTATTATGACATGTGGTTGTTTTAAATAGGATCGTATTACTCCAGTCCAGTCACTTTTCATCATCAGCAGTTCGGATTGCCAGGCGAGTACATTCTCTGATCTTTTCATGCTTCTTTGGATATGTACTCTTGTTATAGACTAGTGTACTTGATGCTGACACGACGTTCACACGGATCGGTACCCTATGGATCTTTTCATGCGATGTTATCCCCTCGGATACATTGAGTATGTTATGTTTCATGTACTTTATCATGTTCATCATGTACTCCATGTATTCACTTTTATCCATGTGCAATCATATGTTATTCATGTACACTCATGACCATATGAGCTCCATGTATACAGTAGTTGTTATCCATTTGCAATAACATAACATGCTTTGATCCTTGTGTATTGGTTGGGGGCAGGAAGAGTGTAGTTGGTTATGTGATCATTATCCCCAGTAGTTGTTATCCATGTTCTTTCCGTAGTTGTATCCATGTGCGACCCAAGCTGTTTACATAACCAATTCATGCTCTGTTTCACGTAGAAAGTTATATTCTCTATTTATCATATTTATATCTTAGTTATATCCTCTCTCCTGTTGATTTCTCTTTACAGCGATTCATGTATAGTTTTCTATAGCTTGCTTTATATGTCCATTCCTGATATGAACTGTTGTGAGAGATATGTGCTCATTCCGTCGTGATTGGGCATGTTGAAAATTTTACAGGTGATGATGAGGTGTACTGTCCTACTTATTCTGGCATTGGCTTAAATGACACTGGCGACGTGGGCCCACAGGAGGATCCCACAGTCACTGAGGACTTGCCCATAATCTAGCTGAGACTTAGTACCTTATTTGTATTTTCTATTTGAGACTTTTATGAGTTGTACTTGAGATATTTCTGGTGGTTTACACCTATACTTTTATAGTGACTTTCTTGAGATTATTCTCCTGTTCCATCTTACTATTGTGATTGAGTTACGCATTATTTACTCTCTATTCGTAGCCTGGTTAGATTGTGTTAGATATGGTGACTCAGGACAGCGTTCTACCGCCGACACTGCAGCGTAGGCTGGGCGTTCGTTACTTCTCGGGCCCTCACACTGGGTGCGGGTCGTGACAGGACCTACCTATATGAATGTTACTAGCGACATACCATCTTGGACCATCTTACTAGTATAACGGTGCCCCTTGCAGTGCGGGTAGCTAGCCCCACTGAAGGTCCCATATACCGACGTCAGTACGTCGGCATCAATCTTTGTTCCCCTAGGATAAACTGGATTCGTGGCCTCGAATTATCGTTCAAGGAACTACCTTGTCGACAAGTTTTCCATGAACATGCAAATAAATGCAACTTATCTATGAAGAAACATATAATGCATGATAAGAAAAACTAAGTAAAAAAGCCATCATTCTCAATAAGCCATCAGTCTCATTCGTATTGCCATCTTGCCTAATCCAGGGTCTTAGTCTAATCAACATTCTATATCGGCGACAAGATAATAGAATGTGATTACCTAAGCCTTTTCTCACCTCTTTGATACCATAAAACTTTCCAACCAGAACTTAATGTACTCACCGTCCAATTCCTGGGACTTAGCATCTGTTTATCATACGTTCATCGAGCTAAGGCTCGACATACTCACCGCCCAAGTATTTGGGACTTTTCCTTCACCTGTCATGTACTTAATAGTAATAACACATAAGCTTACAATTCATGAAATGATTCGAAGCACACAATCGATAAAATGATCCACAACAGTTTTCGGGTCATGTGATTAATTATCTTGATTATCTTTCCAACTTCCATGCAAGGTGTTATTCAGCAACTCAACGAGTAAACATAGCATACTATCATTTTTATTAAGCATGAAGTTAAAGGATCTTCGAAGGGTTCAACAATACTCACCTTTATAAGATGGTTCCCACCACTATCGTTTAGCCTTCCCAGCGATCCTTCACATATTTACAAGTCCAACAAGGCTTCATCGAACCAACTATCCATCATAAGGCATCTTGCGGGTCGGGGCACTATAATATATACCACTCAGAAAAACTTCCTTCTTGAAAACTTAAACCAAACTCATCCCCATAACTTCAACATAATTTATGAAACTTTCTAACGATCAACTTATACTATTTAACATTTCTCTGCAATATTACGATCGATTTCAAGTAATGTACCATCTCATCACAGGAGTCTAATTTGATTCAAAATAGTTTACCATCTTTGTTCTTTCCTCCAACACTCGTACAATTACTTAGCACATGATAATCCTCTCCCGTGACTTTGTTTGAATTCAGTATATCACTTAATTTGAATCGTACACATATTTTAGGTGTCTCAGAAATATATGTATTTCAGCCAAGTTCGGTGATAGAGAAAACGAACGAGCTATGGTATAACTTTATTTCCAATATTAGCAATTCCTCTTGAGCATCTTGTATAGCCGCTCTATGATTTTGGGCACGAGGGGTCGACACTGATTGGTGGAGATTTGGTCTGGCAAGTCGACCTATGTGGGGTGGTCGGGCACGAATCTGCAGAAAGGCACGGTCATGAGTCGATGGCTGATCGGTTTCGGGGTGGCCGAGGATCTCGTTTGGGAGGTGATGGTGTCGGGTGCCACGATGGTGGTTACGGCAGTGGCGGCCAGGTGTTGGTCGGGTCGGGGTTGGGTGAACTTATGGTTAGAGGCAGTGGTTATAGAGAACAGTTGGTGTCAGTTGTGGCCGGTGGTGATGTGATGATGGTTGTGGTGTTTGGCTTCGACGAGGTGCTCAACCAACGACCATGGTGGCTGAACTTTGGTGATGGTGGCGATGATGGTAGGGTCGGTGTTGCGACTACCATGGGGGATGAACACGGTTGTGGCTGTCGGTCGGAGTGAGGCATGGGTGTGGGAAGACGTTAAAGGAGAGGAAGGAGGAGGAGGAGACACTGGTGTGACCATGGTTGGGCTTTCGAGGAAGGAGTTGTACGTGGAGGAGGTTTAACATGCGGCTAGGGTTCTTCTATTAGGGAACTGTTTGTAACTATATATACACAGTTGGTTTGCAGGCCGGGCTTGGATGAGGCTAAGAGGAATATAGCCAGTCCACATGATTGCTAGGAAATAGCCCTGGCAATGCTAATATGCTCTAGAAATAAGACCCACTAACTGATATTAGGTGACAAACCGAGGTTCAAATAAAATAATCATCTTAATAATTGAATATAACGATATTATCAAAATAATATAGAATATATATATTTTTCATATTTTATATATATATATATATATATATATATATATATATATATATATAATATGCAGATACTCCTATACTATATCCTAATAATGTATTTTTTTTTTAAGATATACAATAAATAATGGTTTACGTACCATAAATATATGTAATATCATTTATAAGGATAAACAATATTTCATTAATTCAAGACAGCAAAATTATATGCATTAATATAGCAATATCCCAAAATCATTTATACTAATTTTATTTAAATGGAAAATAGCCCTAATAAATTCAAGGAAGGTTTCTCCATAAAAGAATATTTATTAAATATCAATAACATTTTATACACAATATAACATTTATTTATAGAAATAAAATAACGGTTCATAAAAATAAATCACCAAAATATACGTACAATTTACATCTGCATGGACCTTTTGGACGTAGTATCTGACTAAATGGGACTGGGTTGGGTTCGGGTCAAGTCCGGGCTAAATTGGTACAACCGGGTCTCTCAAAAGTCAATTATCTTAATAATAAATAATTAAAACGTTTATAGAGGTCAAGTCACAACTTTGACTGGTTTTTCTTGTTAGAACACACATAGGGCTCGACCTTCCCTACTATCGCTAATACACTAGTCAAAGCACATGACTGCACTATCCGTGCCAAATTTCATAGTCATCTTGTACTCCAAATCTTATCCATGACTAAAGCCTTTTATCATAATAACTACTTAATTAAAATATTTATAAAATTCCAAAAATTAATATTTAAGTCAAATAAATAATATATATTTTCAAAATTCTAGGAAGAGGGGTTACAAATCTACCCACCTTAAAATAAATTTATCTCGAATTTAAGGACTACTAAGATAGACATACTTGATTGATTGGTGAAATGTAGCAAAAATTTATGATAAGGAAATATTGATCGAATAGATGAAAAGAGAAAGAAAAAAGTCTTAAAACTCGAAAGGCCCTAAAGTGCTCTTAAAATATCTAATTTAAAGCAAATTTTGATAAAAAAAATCATAAAACAAGTATCAACGAAAAATAAAAAGAAATTCCTTCAACCACGATAAATAAAATAAAGTAGATAAATAAATAAATAAAATTTAGAAAATCCGGGAGGAAGGGATTTAGGGTTACGGATTAGGAATTGGATTTGGGAATTAGGGTTATAAAAAGATCATTAGGCACGATTAACCACTAATTTGAAATTATGTAGGCATGATCAACAATCAAATTTTTGAGAAAAGTCTAAACATGGTTAAAGTCACTAAGATGTAGCTAAGATGCAGTCACGGTCAAGGTTAATCATGCAAGTCATTCAAGCGTGATCAAAATTTGAAAAACTGACATGAGTATGAACATGATCAAAATAGTCATAATCATGGTGGAATAAAAATTTAGACGTTAGCAATAATTGAGTTGAAGTATAGGCATGATTATGATTATAGTCAATTAGTTTAGTCTCAATCCAAGTCATTTACGAATGATCAAAATCCAAATTTGTTTGGCACGATTACTCGATTAACTTTTTAATAAAAATTATTTAGGCACGATTACCGAGTCAAAATCTAGAAAATATGTGAATTGAATCGATCAAAATATAATCAAAATGGTCTAGTTGTGATCAAAAAGTTGTTAAGGATGATCCAAACCGAAATCGTTTTAGCACGATCAATTATATAGGCATTATCATAGAATCATAATCTAGGTGCGATTATGAATATAGTGGAATATGGAATTAAAATCTAGTAATAGGTTCTAAATGAGGAGGAACCAAATGACGACTCGACGAATAGAAGATAAGAAAGAAAGATAAGAATGGAAGAACTACAAGCTTTATTTATAATACGATAATAGGAAATAGGATATTAAATCGGTTTGGAGTGAGAGTGCAAGATTTGTAGATCATGAAGAATCAATAGTCGTATGCCAATAAAAGATATAGCATCTATGGTATTCAAATGTAAAACCCCAATATTTCTTTATTATTTTAATGCTTTAAAAATTATTTTTCTATATTTATTTGAATTTATTTGGTATATGTACATAATTTTAGATGTGTATAATGTATGTATGTTGTGTGCGTGATAATTTAGATACTCCTAAATATAGCTTACCTTGTTACCAAATATTTTTGTTACTTATTAAGAATTTTAGTAAATTTTCTTATGAATATATACATATAAATATGTATATATATAGATATATATTTATATATATATATATATATATATATATATATATATATATATATATATATATATATATATTTAATGTTTTGTGAAAAAAAAGTTAGTGGAGGGGGAGCCGAACCCCCCAGAGCAGCAGTGAGCTGCGGTGAGAAGGGGGTGGGCCCGACCCCCTTAATGAAATTGAACGCAGTAGCAGCTGCAGTGGGACCCCGACCCCCCATTCCTAATACACCCCCGACTCAGCAACTTCAGTTGCTATAGAACCCCACAAACCCGAGCCTATATTTCCTACTATCAATAGGAATACTATTCCTATGATGAATAATAGCAGCGACAGTATATAACCCGCTCGAAACCAAACCCTAACCCCTCTCGTACGAAAATACTTCTCGACCCCAAGGCCGCCAACCTTCCTCCACACCCCGCGCTCACCGTCGGCCGCCTACTCGCCGTCGACGACGTCGGGATCGCTCGGAGTCGACAGCTAACAGAGGATACTCTGTTTTCGAGAAACTCAGGTACCCATCTTCCAATTCCGATTTCTCTAAATCTGTTCGACGAAAGTTCGATCTATTGAATGCTGTGCGTAGTAGACATCACCCTCTCAAAATCTTTTTTGGTAGAATCGAGCGAAACCCCATATATCGCTCGGTATTCGAAACCAAACTTCCCGAAAAACTGTCGAAACAGAACAGTTTCAGGACAGTCTTAAACCCATATTTGGAAGCCAAAATCTTGGCGATTCTTCGACTGTTTTGTAAAACTAATTAAACACATGTGAAGGCAACATAACCGAGATCAAACGCATCTTCTGGATCGTTGTTTCAATTAATGTGTAGGAAATAAACTGGGGTTGAAGTTGGAGAAAAACCTGTGTTAACTTATATAAAATTTCTGAAATTTTCTCCGATACGACGTACACCCCGACAAACCGGGCGACGTGGTCGCACGCTATATGCATTGAAATGCGCGTATGGACGTTACCGACGTGTGGTAACTGACGGAACTCAGTTTCGTCGCGTGTGCGCGACGAAATCAACGCGTATCCGTCGAGATACCCCGTATCGACGTTTTGCAAACTTGTCCATAACTTCGTGTACAGTCGTCGAATCGAGACGAAACTTACGCCAGTAGGTCCGGATCAAAATTCTGGTCTTGCATGCCAAGTTTGGTTCGATTCTGATAAGGTCGAATCGGAACCCAATTTTGGCGGGCCTGTGACCCACTCAAACGGGCGATTTTGTACACGGCTCCTCGGGATCCAAAACTGGACATACCGTTGAGTTCCTCTCCTCAAACTGAAACCGTAGACATGTAGTTTGATGACTTTAGAGACCGTAGACTTTGGCACACGTTTCGGTGCAAAGCGAGTCCAACGGCGGACATCGTTTTGATCCAAAATTACGATTTTGCCCCTGTTCCAGAATTTGACTTTTGTACAGGCGTTTCCTAGGTATATCTTCTTCACCGAGATCATTTTTGATGTTTGTTTCAGCGTTTGGAGTCATCTGTGATTTGTGAGTTTTGGTGCTGACACTAGCTACTCTTGGATTTGCCCTTCTCGCACCGCAGGCAAGATACCTTGCCACCTTACTCTGTGATTATTATATTCTTATTTTCAGTTGTTATTTTCAGCATTTTATTTCCTGATATTTAAACTGTGCGTCCAAGCCACACTTGGGTGCAAGCGACTCCATCGGTCATCTTTCTTGCTTTATTTATTCTCTTGCATTGACTTAGTTTATTGACCACCCACTGATGTTGAGGTATTGGTATATCTCATATGGCCTTGACACTTGTTGTATCATGTGATGTGTGTCACATATAGGACACAAATTTTCGTGTAGTTGGCTGGCCACCGATGCGTATAGAGCGTGCGACGGTTAGGAGTAACTGCCAATAGTATTGCATGTTAGAGGACTTGGCGGTTATTAGAGGTTCATATCAGTCATGGAGATGATGATACTAGGCATTATGTGGGGAGAACAATACCTGACATATGGGCTTCCTTACACTTCCATGATTACCTATGTGCTCCACCGGAGACGCAGGCTCCAGGTGCCCTCTGACGTTTCCCAGAGCGTTATGGACATAGCCATTCACGTGGTACCCTCTGACGATTCCCAGAGCGTTATGGACGTAGGCCCCTGGTACCCTCTATGGGAACTATGCCGATCCTATTTTCAGCCAGGGTTCATGCGTCAAAGGAGTGTAACTCAACTGCATATTCACAGTAGAATGGTCAGGAACCCGGTTGAATGCATACCTTTCTCTCTTATTATATTATCACAGTTTTATATGGCAAGTTGTTTTCTTGTCTCTTGCTATGTCCCCTGAGGACCTGGTTACCTCTCCAGGTTTAGACGATATTCCACAAGAGTACGGAGCGGCATTGGAGCTATCCTATATTGATGACGAGGCAGTCACTTCTGATTTCTAGTTTATTATATATTTGAGACAGTAGTAGACATTATTTTACATCTCTTTTCTTTCTATTTTGCGGAGGTCAGACACCGATCTTCTGAGACTATTTTTCATAGCTGTTTGGAGTGAGTATGTTCACCCGGCTATCTTTTGATACTCTTATTTATTTAATTGGACTTCGTTATCTTTAGTGTTGAGCTGTGATGAGATTAGATATGTTATTCTGGCATATGATTATTTATTTACAGCTTATGTGCATATATGAGAAATTCCATATATTGGAGTGTTCTTTGTATATGTGCAGCTGGCATGTTTACGTACTTGGTCCTACGTATTTTGGGACTGGGGCGTTACATATTTTTGTGGTGGCCCATGCAGGTCAGATTTAATATTGTTGGGTTACATGACTGTGCCCAACAAGCCTGCATATAGGAATAGGAATATCTCATCCAGAACTACTACTATCCCTTGGCTTCCAATCTTTTCGAAACTTTCTTGATTATTCGATTTACTTCATATCTAATCCCTTCTAATATCAACTTATCTTCCTCGTGCCAACAGTATGAATCTACATAGCGGACGCACTTCTGTCTTGGCCCTCACATCTGGCGAGGAGACTACTTCGGAGGGACAGAATCCTCCCATGACTCCAGCAATACCCTACCAGCCAGAACTGTCGCAGCCTACTATGACACCGACGACGGAGTACCCAGGGACTGCTGCACCTCCAGGCAGTCAGGCTAGACAGACTACTACCATACCACCGGGAGGGAATGTACCACCACCACCACCATTCCCTCAGCAGTTTTCCCCACAGTCGGGACCTCAGATGCCTCCACCACCGACTGATGGGAGCCCCTACTACTCAGTTTATGTATACCATGATGCAGGCTCCGTGGCAATAGACTGAGCTGATGAGACAGACGATGATGGCAGCCGTGGCTAGACCTCCACTACCACCTCCAGCACCAGTACCAGTACCGGCTTTGCATCCCTATGGAGGCTCTATCAAGAATTTCACAGATATGAACCCCAAGGCCTTTAGAGGGACGGAGAAGCCATTAGAGGTGTCACAGTGGCTTATTAGTACCGAAAAGCTACTGAAGGCATCCCAGTTGCCAGCTCGAGATTGGATGACAGTAGTGGACTTACTGTTAAAAGATAATGCTCACCACAGGTGGAAGGCGGAAGAGAGACGATTAGGCACTGGGATCACTTGGAAGCAGTTCTATGATGCATTTTATGAGAAATTCTTCCCTATTCATGTTCGAGATGGTCTCTATGACCAGTTCCTCCATCTGAAGCAAGGGAATATGACAGTTGATGAGTATGACTCGGAATTCAATCGCCTGAGTCGATTTGGTACGGGATTGATCCCGACAGAATTAGAGAAGGCAAGGAGATTTTACCAGGGGCTTGCACCAAAGCTCATGTCTTATACGACTACTCAGTCTCGAGTCTCCCATTCAGCTATCTTGGAAGAAGCTCGTGCTCAGGAGATTCTTCGTAAGGAACAGCAGCAGACATCGAGGTGCCATACCCCAGCAGTTACACCAGCCCGAGCCACTCAGAGTGGACCTATCAGGAGGACCACAGGACAGTTCCAGCAGAGGCCCTCACCTTATCAGAAGCCTGTTTGCCATTACTGCGGTAAACAAGGACATATCCAGAACGATTGCAGGACTCGCCTTGGATTATGCTTGAGATGTGGATCTAATCAGCACATGCTCAAGGATTGTCCGGAGCAACATGCAATAGTACAAGCTCGGTAAAATCCGAGGCCCACAGCTCCAGCTCTTCCAGCACCACGGCCTATAGCAGGAGCACCTCGTCCACCATTGCCTCCCCAAGGCACACAGTACAACAAGACCAGAGCTCAAGGCCCGGGACAGAACTTTGGACAGGCATTCTCACTTGCTGTTGAGGATATAGAGAGACAGAGGTGGAAGTTATAGCAGGTATGGTTCTAGTTGCATCTTTTTCTGCTATTACATTATTTGATACTGGAGCCACTCATTCATTCATAGCAACTAGTTTTGCCACTAGACACAGCATTCCCATCACACCCTTAGCTAAGAATGTTAAAATCCTCACTGGAGGAGGACTTGTACCTGTTAGTGGTGTTTGTAGACTTTGTCCTGTAGTGATAAATGGTAGAGAGATGGTGGCACGACTTCTTGTATTCCCTATGCCGACATTTGATGTGGTTCTTGGAATGGACTGGTTGAGCCAGTATTTCGCTCTCATAGACTGCCATAGGAGCAGTATTATCTTTAGACCACCGAATGCGGCAGAGTTTGAGTTCACCAAAGAAGACGGAGATAGTTGTGATGCACCCACATCGGGAATACATATGATGATGCATGACACCCCACAGCACCCTATTATCACCGAGTTCGAGGATATATTCCCCGAGGAATTGTCAGGACTACCACCTAACCGAGATATTGAGTTTTCTATTGAGCTTATTCCCAGAGCCGAGCCTATTTCATCTCGAGTATATCGTCTGGCAGCCAAGGAGTTGGTAGAAATGAAGACGCAGATTGATGACTTATTAGAGAAGGGATTTATTCGTGCCAGTGCATCACCATGGGGAGCACCAGTTCTTTTTGTGCCTAAGAAAGACGGGACAGTGCGCATGTGCATTGACTACAGAGCGTTGAATGCGGTGACGGTGAAGAACAAGTATCCCTTGCCGCGTATTGACGATCTATTTGACCAACTGAGTGGAGCAAAAGTATTCTCCAAGATTGACTTTCGATCAGGCTATCACCAATTGAAGGTTCGGAAGGAAGACATTACAAAGACAACTTTTCGATCGAGGTATGGACACTACGAGTTCTTGGTCATGCCTTTCGGTTTGACCAATGCTCCCGCAGTTTTTATGAATTTAATGAACAAGATCTTTCACCAATACTTGGACAAATTTGTAGTAGTCTTTATAGACGATATCTTGATCTACTCCAAGAGTGAAGAGGAGCATGAGTAGCATCTACGGATAGTTTTGGGAACATTGAGGAAGGAGAGACTTTTCGCGAAGCTTAGCAAGTGTGATTTCTTTCTCAAGGAGGTATCATTCCCTGGTCATATTGTTACGGGTGATGGCATATCAGTAGACCCAGAGAAGATCACAGCAGTCAAATCATGGCCCGCTCCCACAACAGCTTCTGAAGTGAGAAGTTTCCTCAGACTTGCGGGTTACTACCGACGGTTCGTAGAAGATTTCTCTCGATTAGCGGGGCCTATGACTCGATTGACTTGTAAGGATCATGAGTTTGTATAGACAGACGAGTGTCAAGCCGCTTTGACGAGTTAAAAAAGCGATTGACCACAGCACCGATCTTGACACTACCATCGGGCCCAGGAGGATTTGTGATCTACAGCGACGCATCCGGGAAGGGATTAGGATGTGTATTGATGCAGCATGGTCGTGTAGTAGCATATGCATCGCGACAGTTGAGAGTGCATGAGAAGAATTATCCAACCCACGATCTAGAGCTCGCAGCGGTTATCTTTGCTTTGAAGCTATGGAGACACTACTTGCACGGCGAGAAGGTTGATATCTACACTGATCATAAGAGCCTCAAGTACGTGTTCACACAAAAGGAGTTGAATATGCGACAACGACGTTGGTTGGAGTTGATGAAGGATTATGAGATCGAGCTTCATTATCATTCGGGTAAGGCTAATGTCGTGGCAGACGCATTGAGCCGTAAGCCCATGGCACATTTTTTGACTTCACAGAAGGAATTGATTAGAGACTTAGAGTAGCTTGGTATTGAGGTAGTATTACCGGAAGCAGATGGCGTATTAGCCAACCTCCAGGTGCAATCATCATTAGTAGAGCACATCAAGGCAGCATTGTCCAATGCCAGATTTCGACGGCTCAAGGAGAGGACTGAAGCAGAAGAGCAGACAGGTTTGAGGATCCACACCGATGGGACATTGCGATGTGGTGATCGCATTTATGTTCCCAATGGGGAGCTACGACAGGAGCTGATGGCAGAGGCTCACAGTTCGACTTACTCTATTCATCCCGGAGGGACCAAGATGTATCATGATTTACGACAGTATTATTGGTGGCACGGAATGAAGTGGGAGATAGCTCGTTTCGTTGCCAAGTGCTTGGTATGTCAACAAGTGAAGGCGGAGCACCAGAGGACGGTCGGATTATTACAGCCGCTACCTATTCCCGAGTGGAAGTGGGAGCACATTACTATGGATTTTGTCACGGGTTTTCCTCGGAGTCCTAGAGGACGTGACGCAGTGTGGGTGATTGTTGATAGACTTACGAAGTCAGCACATTTCTTACCTTTTAGAGTGGGCCAGTCGACAGAGGTATTGGCAGAGATGTATATGGAGCAGATTGTGAGATTACACAGTGTGCCTGTTAGTATTGTGTCGGGCCGTGACTCTAGATTTACCTCACACTTTTGGAGGAGCATGCAAGAGAGTTTGGGCACTCGATTAAAGTTTAGCACATCGTATCATCCGCAAACAGATGGCCAATCAGAGCGTACCATACAGACGCTAGAGGATATGTTGAGAGCGTGCATGCTTAATTTTGGCAGTTCGTGGGAAGACCATCTTCATCTTGTTGAGTTTTCCTACAACAATAGCTATCAAGCGAGCATTCAGATGGCTCCGTTTGAAGCATTATATGGTAGGAAGTGTCGGTCTCCGGTTTGTTGGAGCGACATAGGAGAACGACAGCTATTGGGTCCCGAGTTGGTCTTGAGTACAGTGGAGACAGTGAAGAAGATTCAGAACCACCTGCGAAGAGCGCAGGATCGTCAGAAGCAGTGGGCAGATAATCGTCGTCGACCCTTGGAGTTCAAGGAGGGTGACCATGTGTTCTTGAAGATATCCCCCACTAGAGCCACGATTCGATTCGGAGGACGTAGCAAGTTGAGTCCAAGGTACATCGGGCCTTTCGATGTCTTGGAACGTGTTGGAGAGGTTGCCTACAGATTGGCATTGCCACCGTCACTAGAGGGAGTACATGACGTATTCCATGTATCTCAGCTGAGGAGGTACGTGGCGGACAGCAATCATGTGCTTTATCACTCGGAGATCACAGTTGGACCGAGTTTGTCGTATGAAGAGCAACCAGTAGGTATCATCGATCGCCGAGTGAAGATGTTACGGAATCAATCTATTCCATTGGTTCGCGTGGCATGGAAGCATCACTCGCCAGGAGAGTCTACTTGGGAGCGCGAGGACGACATCCAAAATCACTACCCGCAGTTGTTCGAAGACGAAGGTATGTTTTGCATTTATATTTTTCATGCATTGAATTTGATCCCCCGACCTTAGTTTAATTTCGAGGACGAAATTTTCTTTAAGTTGGGTAGGATGTAAAACCCCAATATTTCTTTATTATTTTAATGCTTTAAAAATTATTTTTTAATATTTATTTGAATTTATTTGGTATATGTACATAATTTTAGATGTGTATAATGTATGTATGTTGTGTGCGTTTAGATACTCCTAAATATAGCTTACCTTGTTACCAAATATTTTTGCTACTTATTAAGAATTTTAGTAAATTTTCTTATGAATATATACATATAAATATGTGTATATATAGATATATATTTATACAGATATATATATTTAATGTTTTGTAAAAAAAAAGTTAGTGGAGGAGGGGGCCAAACCCCCCAGAGCAGCAGTGAGCTGCGGTGAGAAGGGGGTGGGCCCGACCCCCTTACTGAAATTGGACGCAGCAGCAGCTGCAGTGGGACCCCGACCCCCCATTCCTAATACACCCCTGACTCTGCAACTTCAGTTGCTATAGAACCCTACAAACCCGAGCCCATATTTTCTACTACCAATAGGAATACTATTCCTATGATGAATAATAGCAGCGGCAGTATATAACCCGCTCGAAACCAAACCCTAACCCCTCTCGTACGAAAATACTTCTCGACCCCAAGGCTGCCAACCTTCCTCCACACCCCACGCTCACCGTCCGTCGCCTACTCACCGTCGACGACGTCGGGATCGCTCGGAGTCGACAGCTAACAGACGATACTATGTTTTCGAGAAACTCAGGTACCCATCTTCCAATTCCGATTTCTCTAAATTTGTTCGACGAAAGTTCGATCTATCGAATGTTGTGCATAGTAGACATAACCCTCTCAAAATCCTTTTTGGTAGAATCGAGCGAAACCCTATATATCGCTCGGTATTCGAAACCAAACTTCCCGAAAAACTGTCGAAACAGAACAGTTTCAGGAGAGTCCCAAACCCATATTTGGAAGCCAAAATCTTGGCGATTCTTCGACTGTTTTGTAAAACTAATTAAACAAATGTGAAGGCAACATAACCGAGATCACAATGCATCTTCTGTATCGTTGTTTCGATTAATGTGTAGGAAATAAACTTAGGTTGAAGTTGGAGAAAAACCTGTGTTAACTTATATAAAAATTTTGAAATTTTCTCCGATACGACGTACGCCCCGACAAACCGGGCGACGTGGTCGCACGCTATACGCATCGAAATATGCGTATGGACGTTACCGACGTGTGGTAACTGACGGAACTCAGTTTCGTCGCGTGTGCGCGACGAAATCAACGCGTATCCGTTGAGATACCCCATATCGGCATTTTGCAAACTTGTCCATAACTTCGTGTACATTCGTCGGATCGAGACATAACTTGCCCCAACAGGTCCGGATCGAAATTCTGGTCCTGCATGCCAAGTTTGGTTCGATTATGAGAAGGTTGAATCGGAACCCAATTTTGGCGGGCCCGCGACCCACTCAAACGGGCAATTTTGTACACGGCTCCTCGGAATCCAAAACTGGACATACCGTTGAGTTTCTCTCCTCAAACTGAAACCGTAGACATATAGTTTGATGACTTTATAGACCGTAGACTTTGGCACGCGTTTCGGTGCAAAGCGGGTCCAACGGCAGACATCATTTTGACCCAAAATTACGTTTTTGCCCCTGTTCCAGAATTTGACTTTTGGACAGGCATTTCCTAGGTATATCTTTTTCATCGAGATCATTTTTGATGTTTGTTTCAGCGTTCGGAGTCATCTGTGATTTGTGAATTTTGGTGCTGACACTAGCTACTCTTAGATTTGCCCTAATCGTACCGCAGGTAAGATACCTTGCCACCTTACTCTGTGATTATTATATTCTTATTTTCAGTAGTTATTTTCAGCATTTTATTTCATGATATTTAAACTGTGCGTCCAAGTCACACTTGGGTGCAAGCGACTCTATCGGTCTTCTTTCTTGCTTTATTTATTCTCTTGCATTGACTTAGTTTATTGACCACCCACTGATGTTGAGGTATTGGTATATCCCATATGGCCTTGACACTTGTTGTATCATGTGATGTGTGTCACATATAGGATACGTTTTTGCGTAGTTGGCTGGCCACTGATGCGTATGGAGCGTGCGACGGTTAGGAGTAACTGCCAATAGTATTGCATGTTAGAGGACTTAGCGGTTATTAGAGGTTCATATCAGTCATGGAGATGATGATACTAGGTATTGGGTGGGGAGAACAATACCTGACGTATGGGCTTCTTTACACTTCCATGATTACCTGTGCGCTCCATCGACGCAGGCTCCAGGTGCCCTTTGACGTTTCCCAGAGCGTTATGGATGTAGCCCTTCACATGGTGCCCTCTGACGATTCCCAGAGCGTTATGGACGTAGGCCCCTGGTACCCTCTATAGGAACTATGTCGATCCTATTTTCAGCCAAGGTTCATGCATCAAAGGATTGTAACTCAACTGCATATTCACAGTAGAATGGTCAGGAACCCGGTTGAATGCATACCTTTCTCTCTTATTATATTATCACAGTTTTATATGGCATGGTGTTTTCTTGTATCTTGCTATGTCCCCTGAGGACCTGGTTATCTCTCCAGGTTTAGACGATATTCCACAGGAGTACGGAGCGGCATTGGAGCTATCCTACATTGATGACTAGGCAGGTACTACTGATTTCTAGTTTATTCTATATTTAAGACAGTTGTAGACATTATTTTACATCTCTTTTCTTTCTATTTTGCGGAGGTCGGACTCCGATCTTGTGAGACTATTTTTCATAGCTGTTTGGAGTGAGTATGTTCACCCGGCTATCTTTTGATACTCTTATTTATTTAATTGGACTTCGTTATCTTCTGTGTTGAGCTGTGATGAGATTAGATATGTTATTCTGGCCTGTGATTATTTATTTACAGCTTATGTGCATATATGAGGAATTCCATATATTGGAGTGTTCTTTGTATATGTGCAGCTGGCATGTTTACGTACTTGGTCCTACATATTTTAGGACTGGGGCGTTACATGTTTGATGTAAAACCCCAATATTTCTTTATTATTTTAATGCTTTAAAAAATTATTTTTCTATATTTATTTGGTATATGTACGTAATTTTAGATGTGTATAATGTATGTATGTTGTGTGCGTGATAATTTAGATACTCCTAAATATAGCTTACCTTGTTACCAAATATTTTTGTTACTTATTAAGAATTTTAGTAAATTTTCTTATGAATATATACATATAAATATGCATATACATAGATATATATTTATATATATATATATATATATATTTAATGTTTTGTAAAAAAACGTTAGTGGAGAGGGGGGGCCGAACCCCCCAGAGCAGCAGTGAGCTGCGGTGAGAGGGGGGTGGGCCCGACCCCCTTAATGAAATTGGACGCAGCAACAGCTGCAGTGGGACCCCGACCCCCCATTCCTAATACACCCCCGACTCAGCAACTTCAGTTGCTATAGAACCCCACAAACCCGAGCCCATATTTCCTACTACCAATAGGAATACTATTCCTATGATGAATAATAGCAGCGACAGTATATAACCCGCTCGAAACCAAACCCTAACCCCTCTCGTACGAAAATACTTCTCGACCCCAAGGCTGCCAACCTTCCACACCCCGTGCTCACCGTCGGCCGCCTACTCCCCGTCGACGACGTCGGGATCACTCGGAGTCGACAGCTAACAGAGGATACTCTATTTTCGAAAAACTCAGGTACCCATCTTCCAATTTCGACTTCTCTAAATCTGTTCGACGAAAGTTCGATCTATCGAATGCTATGCATAGTAGACATAACCCTCTCAAAATCCTTTTTGGTATAATCGAGCGAAACCCCATATATCGCTCGGTATTCGAAACCAAACTTCCCAAAAAACTGTCAAAATAGAACAGTTTCAGGACAGTCCCAAACCCATATTTGGAAGCCAAAATCTTGGCGATTCTTTGACTATTTTATAAAACTAATTAAACACATGTGAAGACAACATAACCGAGATCACAACGCATCTTCTGGATCGTTGTTTCGATTAATGTGTAGGAAATAAACTGATGTTGAAGTTGGAGAAAAACCTGTGTTAACTTATATAAAATTTCTAAAATTTTCTCCGATACGACGTACGCCCCGACAAACCGGGCGACGTGGTCGCGCACTATACGCATCGAAAGGCGCGTATGGATGTTACCGACGTATGGGAACTGACGGAACTCGATTTTGTTGCGTGTGCGCGACGAAATCAACGCGTATCTGTCGAGATACCCCGTATCGGCATTTTGCAAACTTGTCCATAACTTCGTGTACAGTCGTCGGATCGAGACGAAACTTGTGCCAACAGGTCCGGATCAAAATTTTGGTCCTGCATGCCATGTTTGGTTCGATTCTGAGAAGGTCGAATCGGAACCCAATTTTGGCGGGCCCGCGACCCACTCAAACGGGCGATTTTGTACACGGCTCCTCGGAATCCAAAACTAGACATACCATTGAGTTCCTCTCCTCAAACTGAAACCATAGACATGTAGTTTGACGACTTTAGGGACCGTAGACTTTAGCACGCGTTTTGGTGCAAAACGGGTCCAACGGCAGACATCGTTTTGACCTAAAATTACGTTTTTGCTCCTGTTCCAGAAATTGACTTTTGGACAGGCATTTCCTAGGTATATCTTCTTCACCGAGATCATTTTTGATGTTTGTTTCAGTATTTGGAGTCATCTGTGATTTGTGAGTTTTGGTGTTGACACTTGCTACTCTTGGATTTGCCCTTCTCGCACCGCAGGCAAGATACCTTGCCACCTTACTCTGTGATTATTATATTCTTATTTTCAGTTGTTATTTTCAGCATTTTATTTCATGATATTTAAACTGTGCGTCCAAGTCACACTTGGGTGCAAGCGACTCTATCGTCGTCTTTCTTGCTTTATTTATTCTCTTGCATTGACTTAGTTTATTGACCACCCACTGATGCTGAGGTATTGGTATATCTCATATGGCCTTGACACTTGTTGTATCACGTGATGTGTGTCACATATAGGACACGTTTTCGCCTAGTTGGCTGGCCACCGATGCGTATGGAGCGTGCGACGGTTAGGAGTAACTGCCAATAGTATTGCATGTTAGAGGACTTGGCGGTTATTAGAGGTTCATATCAGTCATGGAGATGATGATACTAGGTATTGGGTATGGAGAACAATACCTGACGTATGGGCTTCTTTACACTTCCATGATTACCTGTGCGCTCCACCGGAGACGCAGGCTCCAGGTGCCCTTTGACGTTTCCCAGAGCGTTATGGACATAGCCCTTCACATGGTGCCGTCTGACGATTCCCAGAGCGTTATGGACGTAGGCCCCTGGTACCCTCTATGGGAACTATGCCGATCCTATTTTCAGCCAGTGTTCATGCGTCAAAGGATTGTAACTCAACTGCATATTCACAGTAGAATGGTCAGGAACCCGGTTGAATGCATACCTTTCTCTCTTATTATATTATCACAGTTTTATATGGCATGATGTTTTCTTGTATCTTGCTATGTCCCCTGAGGACCTGGTTATCTCTCCAGGTTTAGACGATATTCCACAGGAGTACGGAGCGGCATTGGAGCTATCCTATATTGATGACGAGGCAGTCATTACTGATTTCTAGTTTATTCTATATTTGAGACAGTTGTAGACATTATTTTACATCTCTTTTCTTTCTATTTTGCGGAGGTCGGACTCCTATCTTGTGAGACTATTTTTCATAGCTGTTTGGAGTGAGTATGTTCACCCGGCTATCTTTTGATACTCTTATTTATATAATTGGACTTCGTTATCTTCTGTGTTGAGCTATGATGAGATTAGATATGTTATTCTGGCTTGTGATTATTTATTTACAGCTTATGTGCATATATGAGGAATTCCATATATTGGAGTGTTCTTTGTATATGTGCAGCTGGCATGTTTACGTACTTGGTCCTACGTATTTTGGGACTGGGGCGTTACATGTTTGATGTAAAACCCCAATATTTCTTTATTATTTTAATGCGTTAAAAAATTATATTTTCTATATTTATTTGAATTTATTTGGTATATGTACGTAATTTTAGATGTGTATAATGTATGTTTGTTGTGTGCGTGATAATTTAGATACTCCTAAATACAGCTTACCTTGTTACCAATATTTTTGTTACTTATTAAGAATTTTAGTAAATTTTCTTATGAATATATACATATAAATATGTATATATATAGATATATATTTATATATATATTTAATGTTTTGTAAAAAAAAAAGTTAGTGCAGGTGGGGGGCCGAACCCCCTAGAGCAGCAGTGAGCTGCGGTGAGAGGGGGGTGGACCCGACCCCCTTAATGAAATTGGACGCAGCAGCAGCTGTAGTGGGACCCCGACCCCCCATTCCTAATACACCCCCGACTCAGCAACTTCAGTTGCTATAGAACACCACAAACCCGAGCCCATATTTCCTACTACCAATAGGAATACTATTCCTATGATGAATAATAGCAGCGACAGTATATAACCCGCTCGAAACCAAATCCTAACCCCTCTCGTACGAAAATACTTCTCGACCCCAAGGCAGCCAACCTTCCTCCACACCCCGCGCTCACCGTCGGCCGCCTACTCGCCGTCGACGACGTCGGGATCGCTCGGAGTCGACAACTAACAGAGGATACTCTGTTTTCGAGAAACTCAGGTACCCATCTTCCAATTTCGATTTCTCTAAATCTGTTCGACGAAAGTTCGATCTATCGAATGCTGTGCGTAGTAGACATAACCCTCTCAAAATCATTTTTGGTATAATCGAGCGAAACCCCGTATATCGCTCGGTATTCGAAACCAAACTTCCCAAAAAACTGTCGAAACAGAACAGTTTCAGGACAGTCCCAAACCCATATTTGGAAGCCAAAATCTTGGCGATTCTTTGACTATTTTGTAAAACTAATTGAACACATATGAAGACAACATAACCGAGATCACAACACATCTTCTGGATCGTTGTTTCAATTAATGTTTAGAAAATAAACTGATGTTGAAGTTGGAGAAAAACCTGTGTTAACTTATATAAAATTTCTAAAATTTTCTCCGATACGACGTACGCCCCGACAAACCGAGCGACGTGGTCGCGCACTATGCATCGAAAGGCGCGTATGGATGTTACCGACATATGGGAACTGACGGAACTCGATTTCGTTGCGTGTGTGCGTCAAAATCAACGCGTATCCGTCGAGATACCCCGTATCGATGTTTTGTAAACTTGTCCATAACTTTGTGTACAATCGTCGGATCGAGACGAAACTTATGCCAACAGGTCCGGATCGAAATTTTGGTCCTGCATGCCAAGTTTGGTTCGATTCTGAGAAGGTCGAATCGGAACCCAATTTTGGCGGGCCCGCGACCCACTCAAACAGACAATTTTGTACACGGCTCCTCGGAATCCAAAATTGGACATACCATTGAGTTCCTCTCCTCAAATTGAGACCGTAGACATGTAGTTTGACGACTTTAGAGACCGTAGACTTTGGCAAGCGTTTCGGTGCAAAGCGGGTCCAACGGCGGACATCGTTTTGACCCAAAATTACGATTTTGCCCCTGTTCCAGAATTTGTCTTTTGGACAGACATTTTTTAGGTATATCTTCTTCACCAAGATCATTTTTTTGTTTGTTTCAGCGTTTGGAGTCATCTGTGATTTGTGAGTTTTGGTGTTGACACTTGCTACTCTTGGATTTGTCCTTCTCGCACAGCAGGCAAGATACCTTGCCACCTTACTCTGTGATTATTATATTCTTATTTTTAGTTATTATTTTCAGCATTTTATTTCGTGATATTTAAACTGTGCGTCCAAGTCACACTTGGGTGCAAGCGACTCTATCGGTCGTCTTTCTTGCTTTATTTATTCTCTTGCATTGACTTAGTTTATTGACCACTCACTGATGTTGAGGTATTGGTATATCTCATATGGCCTTAACACTTGTTGTATCACGTGATGTGTGTCACATATAGGACACGTTTCTGCGTAGTTGGCTGGCCACCGATGCGTATGGAGCGTACGACGGTTAGGAGTAACAGCCAATAGTATTGCATGTTAGAGGACTTGGCGGTTATTAGAGGTTCATATCAGTCATAGAGATGATAATACTAGGCATTAGGTGGGAAGAACAATACCTGACGTATAGGCTTCTTTACACTTCCATGATTACCTGTGCGCTCCACCGGAGATGCAGGCTCCAGGTGCCCTCTGACATTTTCCAGAGCGTTATGGACGTAGCCCTTCACATGGTGCCCTCTGACGTTTCCCAGAGCGTTATGGACGTAGGCCCCTGGTACCCTCTATGGGAACTACGTCGATCCTCTTTTTAGCAAGGGTTCATGCGTCGAAGGATTGTATCTCAACTGCATATTCACAGTAGAATGGTCAGAAACCCGGTTGAATGCATACCTTTCTCTCTTATTATATTATCATAGTTTTATATGGCATGGTGTTTTCTTGTATCTTGCTATGTCCCATGAGGACCTGGTTATCTCTCCAGGTTTAGACGATATTCTACAGGAGTACGGAGCGGCATTGGAGTTATCCTACATTGATGACGAGGCAGTCACTACTGATTTCTTGTTTATTACTTATCTGTGACAGTTGTAGACATTATTTTACATCTCTTTTCTTTCTATTTTGTGGAGGTCGGACTCCGATCTTGTGGGACTATTTTTTATAGCTGTTTGGAATGAGTATGTTCACCCGGCTATCTTTTGATACTCTTATTTATTTATTTGGACTTCGTTATCTTCTGTGTTGAGCTGTGATGAGATTAGATATGTTATTATGGCCTGCGATTATTTATTTACAGCTTATGTGCATATATGAGGAATTCTATATATTGGAGTATTCTTTGTATATGTGCAGCTGGCATGTTTACGTACTTGGTCCTACGTATTTTGGGACTGGGGCATTACATGTTTTTGTGGTGGCCCATACAGGTCAGATTTAATATTGTTGGGTTACATGACTGTGCCCAACAAGCCTGCATATAGGAATAGGAATATCTCATCCAGAACTACTACTATCCCTTGGCTTCCAATCTTTTTGAAACTTCCTTGATTATTCGATTTACTTCATATCTAATCCCTTCTAATATCAACTTATCTTCCTCGTGCCAATAGTATGAATCTACGTAGCGGACGCACCTCTGCCTTGGCCCTCACATCTGGCGAGAAGACTACTTCGGAGGGACAGAATCCTCCCATGACTCCAGCAACACCCTACCAGCCAGAACTGTTGCAGCCTACTACGACACCGACGACGGAGTACCCAGGGACTGCTACACCTCCAGGCAGTCAGGCTGGACAGACTACTACCATACCACCGGGAGGGAATGTACCACCACCACCATTCCCTTAGCAGTTTCCTCCACAGTCGGAACCTCAGATGCCTCCACCACCGACTTCTAGGAGCCCTACTACTCAGTTTATGTATACCATGATGCAGGCTCAGTGGCAATAGACTGAGCTGATGAGACAGACAATGATGGCAGCCATGGCTAGACCTCCACCACCACCTCCAGCACCAGTACCAGCATCGGCTCTGCATCCCTATGAAGGCTCTATCAAGAATTTCACAGATATGAACCCCAAGGCCTTTAGAGGGATGGAGAAGCCATTAGAGGTGTCACAGTAGCTTATTAATACCGAGAATCTACTTAAGGCATCCCAGTTGCCAGCTCGAGATTGGATGACAGCAGTGGACTTACTGTTACAAGACAATGCTCACCACTGGTGGAAGGCGAAAGAGAGACGATTATGCACTGAAATCACTTGGAAGCAGTTCTATGATGCATTTTATGAGAGATTCTTCCCTATTCATGTTCGAGATGGTCTCTATGACCAGTTCCTCCATCTGAAGCAAGGGAATATGACAGTTGATGAGTATGACTCGGAATTCAATCGCCTGAGTCGATTTGGTACGAGATTGATCCCGACAGAATTAGAGAAGGCAAGGAGATTTTATCAGGGGCTTGCACCAAAGCTCAAGTCTTATATGACTACACAGTCTCGAGTCTCCTATTTAGCTGTCTTGGAAGAAGCTCGTGCTCAGGAGATTCTTTGCAAGGAACAGCAGCAGACATCGAGGCGCCATACCCCAGCAGTTACACCAGCCCGAGCTACTCAGAGTGGACCTATCAGGAGGACCACAGGACAGTTCCAGCAGAGGCCCTCACCTTATCAGAAGCCTGTTTGCCATTACTGCGGTAAACAAGGACATATCCAGAATGACTGCTGGACTCGTCTTGGATTATGCTTGAGATGTGGATCTAATCAGCACATGCTCAAGGATTGTCCAGAGCAACATGCAAATAGTACAAGCTCGGCAAAATCCGAGGCCCACAGCTCCAGCTCTTCCAGCACCACGGCCTATAGCAGGAGCACCTCGTCCACCATTGCCTCCCCAAGGCACACAGTACAACAAGGCCAGAGCTCAGGGCCCGAGACAGAACTATGGGCGGGCATTCTCACTTGCTGTTGAGGATATAGAGACAGAGGCGGAAGTTATAGCAGGTATGGTTCTAGTTGCATCTTTTCCTGCTATTACATTATTTGATACTGGAGCCACTCATTCATTCATAGCCACTAGTTTTGCCACTAGACACAGCATTCCCATCACACCCTTAGCTAGGAATGTTAAAATCCTCTCTGGAGGAGGAGTTGTAACTATTAGTGGTGTTTGTAGACTTTGTCCTGTAGTGATAAATGGTAGAGAGATGGTGGCATGACTTCTTATATTCCCTATACCGACATTTGATGTAGTTTTTAGAATAGACTGGTTGAGCAGCATTTCGCTCTTATAGACTGCCATAGGAAAAGTATTATCTTTAGACCACCGAATGCGGCAGAGTTTGAGTTCACCAAAGAAGACGAAGATAGTTGTGATGCACCCACATCGGGAACACATATGATGATGCATGACACCCCACAGCACCCAATTATCACTGAGTTCGAGGATGTATTCCCCGAGGAATTGCCAGGACTACCACCTGACCGAGATATTGAGTTTTCTATTGAGCTTATTCCCGGAGCCGAGCCTATTTCATCTCGAGTATATCGTCTGGCACCCAAGGAGTTGGTAGAGATGAAGACGCAGATTGATGACTTATTAGAGAAGGGATTTATTCGTGCCAGTACGTCACCATGGGGAGCACCCGTTCTTTTTGTGCCTAAGAAAGACGGGACAGTACGCATGTGCATTGACTACAGAGCGTTGAATGCAGTGACGGTGAAGAACAAGTATCCCTTGCCGCGTATAGACGATCTATTTGACCAACTGAGTGGAGCAAAAGTATTCTCCAAGATTGACTAACGATCGGGCAATCACCAATTGAAGGTTCGGAAGGAAGACATTGCAAAGACGACCTTTCGTTCGAGATATGGACACTACGAGTTCTTGGTCATGCCTTTCGGTCTGACCAATGCTCCCGCAGTTTTCATGAATTCAATGAACAAGATCTTTCACCAATACTTGGACAAATTTGTAGTACTCTTATAGACGATATCTTGATCTACTCCAAGAGTCAAGAGGAGCATGAGCAGCATCTACGGATAGTTTTGGGAACATTAAGAAACGAGGGACTTTTCGCGAAGCTTAGCAAGTGTGATTTCTTTCTCAAGGAGGTATCATTCCTTGGTCATCGTTACGGGTGATGGCATATCAGTAGACCCAGAGAAGATCACAGCAGTCAAATCATGGCCCGCTCCCACAACAGCTTCTGAAGTGAGAAGTTTCCTCGGACTTGCGGGTTACTATCGACAGTTCGTAGAAGATTTCTCTCGAATAGCGGGGCCTATGACTCGATTGACTTGTAAGGATCAGGAGTTTGTATGGACAAACGAGTGTCAAGCCGCTTTTGATGAGTTGAAAAAGCGATTGACCACAGCACCGATCTTGACACTACCATCGGGCCCAGGAGGATTTGTGATCTACAGCGACGTATCCGGGAAGGGATTAGGATGTGTATTGATACAGCATGGTCGTGTAGTAGCATATGCATCACGACAGTTGAGAGTGCATGAGAAGACTTATCCGACCCACGATCTAGAGCTCGCAGCGGTTATCTTTGCTTTGAAGCTATGAAGACACTACTTGTACGGCGAGAAGGTTGATATCTACACTGATCATAAGAGCCTCAAGTACGTGTTCACACAAAAGGGGTTGAATATGCGACAACGACGTTGGTTGGAGTTGATGAAGGATTATGAGATCGAGCTTCATTATCATCCGGGCAAGGCTAATATCGTGGCAGACGCATTGAGCTGTAAGCCCATGACATACTTTTTGACTACACAGAAGAAATTGATTAGAGACTTGGAGCAGCTTGGTATTGAGGTAGTATTACCGGCAGCAGATGGCGTATTAGCCAACCTCCATGTACAATCATCATTAGTAGAGCGCATCAAGGCAACATTGCCCAATGACGCTAGATTTCGACGGCTCAAGGAGAGGACTGAAGCAGGAGAGCAGACAAGTTTGAGGATCCACACCGATGGGACATTGCGATATGGTGATCGCATTTATGTTCCTAATGGGGAGCTACGACAGGAGCTGATGGCAGAGGCTCACTGTTCGATTTACTCTATTCATCCCGGAGGGACCAAGGTGTATCATGATTTACGAAAGTATTATTGGTGGCATGGAATGAAGCGAGAGATAGCTCATTTTGTTGCCAAGTGCTTGGTATGTCAACAAGTGATGGCGGAGCACCAGAGGACGGCCGGATTATTGCAGCCGCTACCCATTCCCGAGTGGAAGTGGGAGCACATTACTATGGATTTTGTCACGGGTTTTCCTCGGAGTCCTAGAGGACGTGATGCAGTATGGGTGATTGTTGATAGACTTACGAAGTCAGTACATTTCTTACCTTTTAGAGTGGGCCAGTCGACAGAGGTATTGGCGGAGATGTATATGGAGCAGATTGTGAGATTACACGGTGTACCTGTTAGTATTGTGTCGGACCGTAACTCTAGATTTACCTCACACTTTTGGAGGAGCATGCAAGAGAGTTTGGGCACTCGATTGAAGTTTAGCACATCGTATCATCCGCAGACAGACGGCCAGTCAGAGCGTACCATACAGATGCTAGAGGATATGTTGAGAGCGTGCATTCTTGATTTTGGCGGTTCGTAGGAAGACCATCTTCATCTTGTTGAGTTTTCCTACAACAATAGCTATCAAGCGAGCATTCAGATGGCTCCGTTTGAAGCATTATATGGTAGGAAGTGTCGATCTCCGGTTTGTTGAAGCGACATAGGAGAGCGACAGCTATTGGGTCCCGAGTTGGTCTTGAGCACAGTGGAGACAGTGAAGAAGATTCAGAACCACCTGCGAGCAGCGCAGGATCATCAGAAGTAGTGGGCAGATAATCGTCGTCGACCCTTGGAGTTCAAGGAGGGTGACCATGTGTTCTTGAAGATATCCCCCACTAGAGGCACGATTTGATTCGGAGGACGTGGCAAGTTGAGTCTAAGGTACATCGGGCCTTTCGATGTCTTGGAACGTGTTGGAGAGGTTGCCTACAGATTGGCATTGCCACCGTCACTAGAGGGAGTACATAACGTATTCCATGTATCTCAGCTGAGGAGGTACGTGGCGGACATCAATCAAGTGCTTGATCACTCTGAGATCACAGTTGGACCGAGTTTGTCGTACAAAGAGCAACCAGTAGGTATCCTCGATCGCCGAGTGAAGGGGTTACGGAATCAATGTATTCCATTAGTTTGCGTGGCATGGAAGCATCACTCGCCAGGGAAGTCTACTTGGGAGCGCGAGGACGACATCCGAAATCGCTACCCGCAGTTGTTCGAAGACGAAGGTATGTTTTGCATTTCTATTTTTCATGCATTGCATTTGATCCCCCGACCTTAGTTTAATTTCGAGGACGAAATTTTCTTTAAGTTGGGTAGGATATAAAATCCCAATATTTCTTTATTATTTTAATGCTTTAAAAAATTATTTTTTCTATATTTATTTTAATTTATTTGGTATATGTACGTAATTTTAGATGTGTATAATGTATGTATGTTGTGTGCGTGATAATTTAGATACTCCTAAATATAGCTTACCTTGTTACCAAATATTTTTGTTACTTATTAAGAATTTTAGTAAATTTTCTTATGAATATATACATATAAATATGTATATATATATATATTTATATATATATATATATATATATATATATATATATATATATATATATATATATATATATATATATATATATATATATATTTTTAATATATATATATATATATATATATTTAATGTTTTGTAAAAAAAAAAGTTAGTGGAGGGGGGGGGCCGAACCCCCATAGCAGCAGTGAGCTGCGGTGAGAGGGGGGGTGGGCCCGACCCCCTTAATAAAATTGGACGCAGCAGCAGCTGCAGTGGGACCCCGACCCCCCATTCCTAATACACCCCCGACTCAGCAACTTCAGTTGCTATAGAACCCCACAAACCCGAGCCCATATTTCCTACAACCAATAGGAATACTATTACTATGATTAATAATAGCAGCGACAGTACATAACCCGCTCGAAACCAAACCCTAACCCCTCTCGTACGAAAATACTTCTCGACCCCAAGGCCGCCAACCTTCCTCCAGACCCCGCGCTCACCGTCGGCTGCCTACTCGCCGTCGACGACGTCGGGATCGCTCAGAGTCGACAGCTAACAGAGGATACTCTGTTTTCGAGAAACTCAGGTACCCATCTTCCAATTCCGATTTCTCTAAATCTGTTCGACGAAAGTTCGATCTATCGAATGCTGTGCGTAGTAGACATAACCCTCTCAAAATCCTTTTTGGTAGAATCGAGCGAAACCCCATATATCGCTCGGTATTCGAAACCAAACTTCCCGAAAAACTGTCGAAACAGAACAGTTTCAGGACAATCCCAAACCCATATTTGGAAGCCAAAATCTTGGCGATTCTTCGACTATTTTGTAAAACTAATTGAACACATGTGAAGACAACATAACCGAGATCACAACGCATCTTCTGGATCGTTGTTTCGATTAATGTGTAGGAAATAAACTGATGTGGAAGTTGGAGAAAAACCTGTGTTAACTTATATAAAATTTTTGAAATTTTCTCCGATACGACGTACGCCCCGACAAACCGGGCGACGTGGTCACAAACTATATGCATCGAAAGGCGCGTATGGATGTTACCGACGTATGGGAACGGACGAAACTCGATTTCGTTGCGTGTGCGCGACTAAATCAACGTGTATCCGTCGAGATACCCCGTATCGGCATTTTGCAAACTTGTCCATAACTTCGTGTACAGTCGTCGGATCGAGACGAAACTTGCACCAACAGGTCCGGATCGAAATTTTGGTCCTGCATGCCATGTTTGGTTTGATTCTGAGAAGGTCGAATCGGAACCCAATTTTGGCGGGCCCGCGACCCACTCAAACGGGCGATTTGTACACGGCTCCTCTGAATCCAAAACTGGACATACCGTTGAGTTCCTCTCCTCAAACTGAAACCGTAGACATGTAGTTTGACAAATTAGAGACCGTAGACTTTGGCATGCGTTTCGGTACAAAGCGGGTCCAACGACGGACATCGTTTTGACCCAAAATTATGATTTTGCCCCTGTTCCAGAATTTGACTTTTGGACAGGCGTTTCCTAGGTATATCTTCTTCATCGAGATCATTTTTTGTTTGTTTCAGCGTTTGGAGTCATCTGTGATTTGTGAGTTTTGGTGCTGACACTTGCTACTCTTGGATTTGCCCTTCTCGTACCGCAGGCAAGATACCTTGCCACCTTACTCTGTGATTATTATATTCTTATTTTCAGTTGTTATTTTTAGCATTTTATTTCGTGATATTTAGACTGTGCGTCCAAGTCACACTTGGGTGCAAGCGACTCTATCGGTTGTCTTCCTTGCTTTATTTATTCTCTTGCATTGACTTAGTTTATTGACCACCCACTGATGTTGAGGTATTGGTATATCTCATATGGCCTTGACACTTGTTGTATCATGTGATGTGTGTCACATATAGGACACGTTTTCGCGTAGTTGGCTAGCCACCGATGCGTATGGAGCGTGCGACGGTTAGGAGTAACTATCAATAGTATTGCATGTTAGAGGACTTGGCGGTTATTAGAGGTTTATATCAGTCATGGAGATGATAATACTAGGCATTGGGTGGGGAGAACAATACCTGACGTATGGGCTTCTTTACACTTCCATGATTACCTGTGCGCTCCACCGGAGACGCAGGCTCCAGGTGCCCTCTGACGTTTCCCAGAGCGTTATGGGCGTAGCCCTTCACATGGTGTCCTCTGACGTTTCCCAGAGCGTTATGGACGTAGGACCCTGGTACCCTCTATGGGAACTATGCCGATCCTCTTTTCAGCCAGGGTTCATGCGTCGAAGGATTGTATCACAACTGCATATTCACAGTAGAATGGTCAGGAACCCGGTTGAATGCATACCTTTCTCTCTTATTATATTATCACAGTTTTATATGGCATGATGTTTTCTTGTATCTTGCTATTTCCCCTGAGGACCTGGTTATCTCTCCAGGTTTAGACGATATTCCACAGGAGTACGGAGCGGCATTGGAGTTATCCTACATTGATGACGAGGCAGTCACTACTGATTTCTAGTTTATTACTTATCTGTGAAAGTTGTAGACATTATTTTACATCTCTTTTCTTTCTATTTTGTGGAGGTCGGACTCCGATCTTGTGAGACTATTTTTCATAGCTGTTTAGAGTGAGTATGTTCACCCGGCTATCTTTTGATACTCTTATTTATTTATTTGGACTTCGTTATCTTCTGTGTTGAGCTGTGATGAGATTAGATATGTTATTCTGGCCTGTGATTATTTATTTACAGCTTATGTGCATATATGAGGAATTCCATATATTGGAGTGTTCTTTGTATATGTGCAGCTGGCATGTTTACGTACTTGGTCCTACGTATTTTGGGACTGGGGCGTTACATATTTTTGTGGTGGCCCATGCAAGTCAGATTTCATATTGTTGGGTTACATGGCTGTGCCCAACAAGCCTGCATATAGGAATAGGAATATCTCATCCAGAACTACTACTATCCCTTGGCTTCCAATCTTTTCGAAACTTCCTTGATTATTCGATTTACTTCATATCTAATCCCTTCTAATATCAACTTATCTTCCTCGTGCCAACAGTATGAAACTACGTGTCACGACCCGCACCCACTGTTTGGGTACGAGAACGTAACAACGCCCAGCCTACGCCGCAGTGTCGGCGGTAGAATGCTGTCCTAGGTCACATCATCTAACAATATAATGCTAAGCAGATACAGTCTCAATCACATCTAAGGTAGAGCATGATAAAGATAAATAAACATAAAATCCAAAGAGATACAGGAGATAGAAGTCTAAGTGTCTAAGATACAAAAACCCAGAAATACACCTCAACTTAAATACAATAATCCATAAAGTAAATACAACTCCAGACAAATGAAATAACTATCTAAACAACCTCTAGTGTGTCTCCTCTAGGCTAGCAGGCAACCTCCAAGCTATCTGTAAAATTTATCAACAGGTCCAGTCCGGACAGGAACGAGTGCAACTCATCAAAAAAACCCAAGTAAATGACAGAGAACTATAAAGCAGTTATAGGCAGTTGTATTGATGAAAATGGCAGTTTATATTCAGGTGATGGTAAGAAAGACAGATAAGGTGCAAGGAAAGTAAATAACTAAACAAGAGAAGAATCATAGCAATGAAGTCTATAAAAATAGAACTAGCTGAACCAGGGCAATATGATATAAAGTCCAGACAGCAATGTAGACCAGTGTAACTCCAAATGTAAGTCCAGTACAAGATGAATCTAATACAAGAAGAATCCAGTAAGGGACGATTCCAGTTATAGTGATCAATGATTCCAGGGTGAGTCCAGCCTATACTCTAACAGTGTGTTTTAAAATACCGAGTTCGACATGTAAACGGCTATGGGTAATCAGGCACACCTCTCACTGATCAGGCGAGAGATGGCTATGCTTCCAGTAGATTCCAGTTGGAGATTCCAGATTGGGGTATGTCTACATGTCTTACTCTAGTATTTCCCCTCCCAGCAAGTGAATCCAGAATTTCGACACAATGATTCAAGATGAGTCCAGCCAAAATATAATGATACCAGTAAATGAATCCAGTAAATGATTCCAATTAATGATTCCAGTTAAATGATTCCAGTTGGTGATTCCAGTAATAGAGATGATAACAGTAATAGAGGCCAGAAAAGAAAGTGTGTCGTATACATGAATCCAGAATATCCACACGTGTTGTAACAGAGAATCGCATACAACTAACTAAAACTGAAGTACAGTAATTGACAAGTAAATGAGAGAACTATCAGAGAATGTACTCGCCTGATATCTGAATGTCCAAGATAAATATATTGTCCGAGGTGAGGTGTCTGACTCCTAATTAGAACAGCACAAGTCACAACATGTCCAGAAGGGTAATATAAAGCACTACAATGCATTCTACATGAATCTAGGTCAAACTAGGCCAAAGTCAATCCTTGGTCAACTCTGGTCAACTACACTAGTCAAACTAGGTCATGACCTAACCCAGCAAGTCTTACTAGGCCTAACCAAGACTATCCTAGCAAGCACACATCAATACAAGGCTATACAAGCCAACATACACCCAACTCTATATAGCATACATTTATTCAATACTCAAATAGGCAAGAATTCACATTGGATATACACTAGATAATCTATTACTTTAAGCTATATATGTCTACACATATATACACATGCATATATTGGTATTCAACATTAGGTCTATAATCATGGCATTTCAAATGGTTATATAAACTTATATATTACAACACAATATGCTAACATATATATAATATACATACATAGCTAAGTTAACTGCATTCATAAATACTTATTTAAGAGGCTATGTGTGTGTATGTGAACATGGCAAAGGGGCAAGTGAGGGTTAAATGGGCATACATAGTGTATACATATCAAAGAGTGTCAAAGTGTAAATGAACAATGTGTCAAGTGTGATAGTGTCAACATAGTGTAAGGGGGTACATGAGGTAATATAGGATTTGTGTTAACATAGAACATTACATCTATTATTACATTACATTCATGCTTGCATTCATTCATCATTCATTTATTCTCTTGCACTACTATATGTACCATACATTACATACTATGGAACCTACATATTCATTACAAGCCATACTTATACATGCCTATATTAGATAGGATACTTACACCTCATACATCATTTAATTAAACATTTACTCATGCTTGCATTCTCTATTTAATTACATAATGTATATATATTAACATGGGTTAAAATCAAATAGAACATTATATTACACACAAGGGTGCACAAAATGCATATGCCGAATAGTAACTCCTACTAATAATCAATATTGTACCATCTCAGCATGAAATAAAATCTAGGATCAAAGTAGGTTATAGATCTATGTGTTAGCTTTCCGAAACTTCAAACGGATCGCGTTTTCGTTTCCGGAAACTCCCGGAATCGCAAAAACACCGAGAACGCGTTTGTCTTTCGTACAGCTGACACTCAAATAATTCTCCAGAAAGTTACAGAAAGAATTAGGCCTATTAATACATGTTTTTGGAAAGCTAACTTCAATATGCTTCTTTTAAAAAAAATGGAAGATAAAACCGAGCTTTGAGCTAGAAGTTATGACATTTCTAAGTTAGGGCTGAAATTAAAAACGTGGATAAAAATCATGACGGATTTAGATAGTTTAAGCCAAAAAAATACACAATATATATCCTAATTATCCACAACAATAATAGCAATAATAATATGAGGAACCACACTCACAAACTTGATTATATAATCATCATGAACCATTTATTACATATATAAATATAGATACACTCTCATTACAATATATATATATAAATCTATATATGTAACATGAACACATCCACAACACAAATGACACTCCTACGACCTCCAAATGGACACAAAATGGACGCAAATGGAGATACAACCGTGGGGATCATTCCTATGGGTTTAAAATAGACCTATATGCATGAGGAAATGAAAAGGAGAAGGGATTTATACCTCCCGGTAGATCGAATCGAAGAAAAGCCTTCCCGGAGCGACACCGACACGTAGAGATTCCAAAAGCACACGAACGAGCTCCGAATCCTCCCAAACTTGGGTAGCTTCCTCCTTGGCTAGAATGGAGAAGGAAAGAAGAAGATTTGGTGGCGAAATAAAAGGATTTGGTGGAGAAATGGAAGGATTTGGTGGAGAAATTGCTAGGGATTGCTCTCTAGAAATTTGGGGAAGAACAAGAGAGAGAGTGTGGATGAGAATAATGAAATGAACTTGAGCCTATCCTCTCCCAAAGTGTCTGACCATATGGGACTATTTGTCCTATTATGGTAAGGTCAAAAATGCCCCTACTAACCTATTCTATGAGTATTAGGAAAGGGCTAATTGGTTGGGGCTAAATTAGTCATTCTAAAGTCTCTAATCACACTAACATTATCCATAATAATTAGTCTAACCTCTAACTAAAATATTTCTATCATGTGGACTAAAATTAATATCATGTGGGCTATGCCTAACTAGTGTGTGGGTCCCACTAGAGTCAAACTACCCCCGGGTCCCCGTTTCAAGTCGGATTGAGCTGAAATTCGAACCCGACTCAAATAATCTCAAAACAATATCATAAATAATAAAATAAATTTCAAAAATATTTTAAAAATACAAAATGACAAAATATCCCTGTTCCTGAAAATTGGGGGTGACAAATTGCTCGAAATTAAAACCAAACAATAGTAAAATGTCAAAATCACAAGTCATAATTTTAAATAGTTTAAAAATGATTAAAAATTACCAAAAATCATAATATGAAATAATAATCAATAAATAATAATTATAATTACAAAATTTCAAAATTACTCTCATTTGGAAAACTAGGTATTACAATCCTACTCACCTTATAAAAATTTCGTCCTCGAAATTAAGATGATCGCACCCCCTTCTATGTCAAACATAGTCAAGGGTCAATCACTAGTCAATTTCTCAACATCCAAGTACTTGGTCATCAACTGGTCAACTTCTTAGGGTTTTACCTATGCTAGCTATCTAGGTGTTGGCAACTAGAATTTAGCTAAAGAGAAACTCTATAATAGGCTAGCTCTTAACTTCCCAATCCTATCAAGTCACCTATAACTAAATACCTACAAGCTAAGCACATGAATACCAATTACCACACACATATATATATATGCTCAAGAACAACAATCCATCACATATATCCTAAGTATATCATCTATATATATATACATGACTGATCAACCAAGGGTTAAGGCAGACTAAACTTATAAGGGTCTGAAACAATGCTTAGAACTAGGCTAAGGATAAATGGTCTGAATCAAGGGGACATGGTATCTAGTGAAGGGTCTGCACACTGCCTATAAAGGTGATCAACACAAAGGAACTCAACACGAAGAGAACTTAACTAAAATGGAAAACTGAACCAAGTATAGGCTAAACAACATGTTTATAACCCTATACAATAATGGCCTATAGATACAAACTAACCTATATCCCATATGTCAATATCATCTGCAATCTATCTATGCAAATAGACATCTCGGTCTTAGGTGAAACTACAACTATACTCAAAGGCAGGCTCTGGTCATGGGTACCTCACTGGAAAAGGTAAAGGAAAGTAGTAATAATCATCAAGGATGTAAGGCATACTAACATCCTATGTGTAACTGGTTGGTATTATAGATAACAGGAGAATTATCTGCAATGGGTTACTATTCTAACACCAATGCTAACTATCACCTCTAGGATACAAATACGCTACAAGTTATCATACCATTATACTATAAAGGAACTACCTATGAATAAGCTCTACAAAACTAAATATTCCTACTCCTAAGTCATTTATAACAATAAAAAGGGTATGACGTTTAAACCTTCTCAAGATACAATATGTTAATCATATGCGTCTGTCCAAAATCATGTTGTCCAGAGTCTTCATCATGCTAGTGAGCAAGGCTACGATAATCATAGAGTCCTTGACTAAGGTACGTACCTCTAGGTTCATGGTATTTAAAATTTTCGCACTGCCGCATGCGACGACGAAAACCTTAAATTCTCATACCCGAGAATACATCCAAAATCTGACTACATGTCCTCACTATGCTAACTAATACGACTATCGAGGATTCTAGATCCCATGATTTAGGCGACCTAGCCCATATGATTTTCTCAGAAGAAAAACAAACACAACAAAAGAGTAACATGACAAAATTAATCAATCAACAAGGAACAGATGGAATCGAATTTCAAGGTAATTATAAAAGACAATTGCGGGAATGGAATTGAGAAGAACGAAACTTGCAGCAAGATCTCCAACGGTCTGTGCATCCTCGACTGTCCTGACAATAGCTCGCCCTGCTGGTTTCCTCCAGCCTGATGCTGATACTGCACAAATCTCTGCTGCTGATGCTGCATGAATCGCTGCTGCAGAGAGAAACCGAAAACGAAGGAAAAAGTCTCTGTACATACGGAGGTGCACCTCCAATGTAGCAGAAACGCCAACCTGAGTCGGCACAACAGAAGTTGCGGTCTCGAGACCCTGATGAACAGGACGAGAGGTGGCCAGCCTCTCGATAGTATCCCCCGAACCAAAGCGATGAGATCGTGTCTTCATAACCATCATGAAGACAGATCAAAATAAAAAGCAATTTCTGAGAATGAAGCGAAAATTCAAAGGAGAACAGTTTATATTCAAGGGAAGTCAATAAGCAACAATTTTAGACAAAAAGAATCGGATTAAGAGTTTTTCCTAATGTGATTGAGTACCTCCAAAAATATCCTAATCCTACTACAGGCTGTAGTGATACTCTAGTTCGAATACCACTACATAAACTCGACCTGCATGGGCCACCACTAAAAACGTGTCACGACCCGCACCCACTGTTTGGGTACGAGAACGTAACAACGCCCAGCCTACGCCGCAGTATCGGCGGTAGAACGCTGTCCTAGGTCACATCATCTAACAATATAATGCTAAGCAGATACAGTCTCAATCACATCTAAGGTAGAGCATGATAAAGATAAGTAAACATAAAATCCAAAGAGATACAGGAGATAGAAGTCTAAGTGTCTAAGATACAAAAACCCAGAAATACACCTCAACTCAAATACAATAATCTATAAAGTAAATACAACTCCAGACAAATGAAATAACTATCTAAACAACCTCTAGTGTGTCTCCTCTAGGCTAGCAGGCAACCTCCAAGCTATCTGTAAAATTTATCAACAGGTCCAGTCAGGACAGGAACGAGTACAACTCATCAAGAAAACCCAAGTAAATGACAGAGAACTATAAAACAGTTATAGGCAGTTGTATTGATAAAAATGGCAGTTTATATTCAGGTGATGGTAAAAAAGACAGATAAGGTGCAAGGAAAGTAAATAACTAAACAAGAGAAGAATCATAGCAATGAAGTCTATAAAAATAGAACTAGCTGAACCAGGGCAATATGATATAAAGTCCAGACAGTAATGTAGACCAGTATAACTCCAAATGTAAGTCCAGTACAAGATGAATCTAATACAAGATGAATCCAGTAAGGGACGATTCCAGTTATTGTGATCAATGATTCCAGGATGAGTCCAGCCTATACTCTAACAGTGTGTTTTAAAATACCGAGTTCGACATGTAAACGACTGTGGGTAATCAGGCACACCTCTCACTGATCAGGCGAGAGATGGCTATACATTCAATAGATTCCAGTTGGAGATTCCAGATTGGGGTATGTCTACATGTCTTACTCTAGTATTTCCTCTCCCAGCAAGTGAATCCAGAATTCTGACACAATGATTCAAGATGAGTCCAGCCAAAATATAATGATACCAGTAAATAATTCCAGCAAATGATTCCAGTTAATGATTCCAGATAAATGATTCCAGTTGGTGATTCGAGTAATAGAGATGATACCAGTAATAGAGGCCAGAAAATAAAGTGTGTCATATACATGAATCCAGAATATCCACACGTGTTGTAACAGAGAATCGTATACAACTAACTAAAACTGAAGTACAGTAATTGACAAGTAAATGAGAGAACTATCAGAGAATGTACTCGCCTGATATCTGAATGTCCAAGATAAAGATATTGTTCAAGGAGAGGTGTCTGACTCCTAATTAGAACATCACAAATCACAACATGTCCAGAAGGGTAATATAAAGCACTACAATGCATTCTACATGAATCTAGGTCAAACTAGGCCAAAGTCAACCCTTGGTCAACTCTGGTCAACTGCACTAGTCAAACTAGGTCAAACTAGGTCATGACCTAACTCAGCAAGTCTTACTAGGCCTAACCAAGACTATCCTAGCAAGCACACATCAATACAAGGCTATACAAGCCAACATACACCCAACTCTATATAGCATACAATTATTCAATACTCAAATAGGCAAGAATTCACATTGGATATACACTAGATAATCTATTACTTTAAGCTATATATGTTTACACATATATACACATGCATATATTGGTATTCAATATTAGGTCTATAATCATGGCATTTCAAATGGTTATATAAACTTATATATTACAACACAATATGCTAACATATATATAATATACATACATAGCTAAGTTAACTGTATTCATAAATACTTATTTAAGAGGCTATGTGTGTGTATGTGAACATGGCAAAGGGGCAAGTGAGGGTTAAATGGGCATACATAGTGTATACATATCAAAGAGTGTCAAAGTGTAAGTGAACAATGTGTCAAGTATGATAGTGTCAACATAGTGTAAGGGGGTACATGAGGTAATATAGGATTTGTGTTAACATAGAACATTATATCTATTATTACATTACATTCATGCTTGCATTCATTCATCATTCATTTATTCTCTTGCACTACTATATGCACCATATATTACATACTATGGAACCTACATATTCATTACAAGCCATACTTATACATGCCTATATTAGATAGGATACTTACACCTCATACATCATTTAATTAAACATTTACTTATGCTTGCATTCTCTATTTAATTACATAATGTATATACATTAACATGGGTTAAAATCAAATAGAACATTATATTACACACAAGGGTGCACAAAATACATATGCCGAATAGTAACTCCTACTAATAATCAATACTGTACCATCTCAGCATGAAATAAAATCTAGGATCAAAGTATGTTATAGATCTATGTGTTAGCTTTCCGAAACTTCAAACGGATCGCGTTTTCGTTTCCGAAAACTCCCGAAATCGCGAAAACACCGAGAACACGTTTGTCTTTCGTACAGCTGACACTCAAATAATTCTCCAGAAAGATACAGAAAGAATTAGGCCTATTAATACATGTTTTTGGAAAGCTAACTTCAATACACTTCTTTTAAAAATAACGGGAGACTAAACCGAGCTTTGAGCTAGAAGTTATGATATTTCTAAGTTAGGGCTGAAATTAAAAACGTGGATAAAAATCATGACGGATTTAGATAGTTTGAGCCAAAAGAATACACAATATATATCCTAATTATCCACAACAATAATAGCAATAATAATATGAAGAACCACACTCACAAACTTGATTATATAATCATCATGAACAATTTATTACATATATAAATATAGATACACTCTCATTACAATATATATATTGTTGTAAGGCAAAAGCTCAAACACATGGAGACGAAGCTTTCTCGTATATTATCAACCACTCAAGTGTACTTTTACAAGCTATTCTAACCTCTCTTTATATAGGGAGAGAGGTTGGGGGTTATGAAGAAATGAAGGGCCAAAGGTCATGTAGGTTACAAGAAGATGAAGGTGTAGAGACATATGAGTTACAACACTCCCCCTTGGCTCTCCAGAAATTCTGCTTGTAAACACCTCTGAGTTTCTTCGTCTGTCTGTAGCTTGTATCTTACAATTTTGACCATCTACTTGTGCCTCGTCAAAACCTTGCCAAATAAAACCCAGTAGGAAAAAACTTTGGTCGAAGGACAAAAGAGTACACACAGGTCAGTGTGATGGGGGTAAACTAACCATTGCAAAGGTGCCTCGTCAAAACCTTGTCAGGAAAAACCCAGTGGGAAAAACCGCTGATCGAAGGACAAAAGAGTACACGATGGTTTAGAAGTATACAACTGGATACTCCCCCTGATTATAATAATCCTTAGTGAATAAGGGATTTGAACTGTGTCTCGTTAAAAACCTTGCCAAAGAAAACCCAGTGGGAAAAACTTTGGTCGAAGGGAAAAAGAGTACACGAGCATACATCAGGATGCTTCCCTTTTCACTCGCACTCAACAGGGTGCGGGATATACGCACAACAGGGCGTTGGGAGGCGCTTGTTGGGGCGCTCCCCTTCACATGCACACAACAGGGTGCAGGAAACATGTTTCACTTAGGCTAGCTCTGAAAGCTTCCTAAGTCCAATCGCTCTGACATGTTTCTGGAACGAGTGTTTTGGCAGTGACTTGGTGAACAAGTCTGCACGGTTATTCTCCGATCCAATGTGTTGCACTTCAATATTCTGAAGCGCTTGTTGTTCATGTGTAAAGAACAACTTGGGCGATATGTGCTTGGTAGCATCCCCTTTGATGTAACCATGTTTCGCTTGATCAATAACAGCGGTATTGTCCTCATAGACGACAACAGGTTCATCTGGGTCATATGGAAGATCACATGTACTTCGAATATGGCCAATAATAGCTCGAAGCCATACACACTCTCTAGTCGCCTCATAGAGCGCGAGTAGCTCAGAGTGGTTCGTTGAAGTAGCCACTAAGGTCTGTTTACGAGACCTCCAAGAAATTGCCGTGTTCCCAATGGTAAAGACATAACCAGATTGGGAACGCCCCTTGTGCGGATCAGATAAGTATCCCGCATCGGCGTAGCCAACAAGGGTCGCGTTGCTTCGAGTGCCAAGAGCGTTGGACTCACTCAAAACCGCGTAGGGATAGAACAAGCCCAAGTCCGTAGTACCCTTAAGGTAGCGGAAAATGTCTTTTATGCCATTCCAATGGCGGCGTGTTGGCGCGGTGCTGTGTCGAGCTAGACAATTCACAGCAAACGAGATGTCCGGTCTAGTACATTGGGCCAAGTACAATAAAGTGCCTATTGCACCCAGATAAGAGCACTCAGGACTCAATATCTCTTCGTCGTCCTCCTTTGGACGGAATGGGTCCTTAGTAATGTCTAGAGAGCGGACGATCATGGGAGTAGCGGACGGCTTAACGTCAAAATGACTAAAGCGTCTCAACACCTTTTGGGTGTAGTTTGCTTGATGGACAAGAATTCCATCTTTACGGTGCTCGATCTGCAGGCCGAGGCAAAACCGTGTCTTCCCAAGATCCTTCATCTCGAATTCTCTCTTCAGGATATCAGCAGTTTCTGACAAGTCTTTTTCGGTTCCTATGAGATTCATGTCATCTACATAGACCGCGATGATTGCATATCCTGAAGTGGATTTCTTTATGAACACGCATGGGCAAAGTTCGTTATTAACGTATCCCAAACCGATCAAGTATTCGCTTAGGCGGTTATACCACATTCGTCCGGATTGTTTCAATCCATATAGCGAACGCCTCAGTCTTATTGAGAACGCGTTCCGTGGTCGGGAACTACTTGATTCAGGCATCTTTAGTCCTTCAGGGACTTTCATATATATCTCTGTGTCTAGATCCCCGTAGAGATAGGCTGTGACCACATCCATGAGCTGCATATTCAGTTTTTCGGAAACTACTAAACTGATTAAGTAGCAGAACGTTATGACGTCCATTACGGGAGAATATGTCTCCTCGTAATCAATTCCAGGGCGTTGTGAGAAGCCTTGCGCCACAAGGCGAGCCTTGTATCGCACAATCTCATTTCTCTCATTACGCTTCCTTAGGAAAACCCATTTGTGACCAACTGGTTTAACATTGGGTGGTGTTGGAGCAACAGGTCCAAACACGCTTCTTTTCGCTAAGGAGTCTAGTTCAGCCTGGATTGCTTGTTTCTATTGTGACCAGTCCGTTCGTCGTTGACACTCGGCAACACTACGAGGTTCCATGTCATCATTGTTCATAATGTCAGTGGCCACTGAGTATATGAACACATCATCGATGACAGTTTCGTTTCGCTTCAAAATATCGTCTAAGCTAGCATACTCGACGGATATTTCGAGGTTATCGGCATGATTAGGAATAGGCGTTTCATCTGGAACGCGCTCTTCTAATACATCGTCGTGATCCTTAATGATCTCATGTGGCAAAACGCTTTTAACAAGATTTCTCCGCTTCCGGGGCAGAACATCTTTGGAACCAACCGGTCTTCCCTTCTTCTTGGGAATAGCGGCGGACTGGACGGCCGATGGCAGCGTCCTTTGCTCGGCGGGTTCGACCGGAGCAACATGTTTCACAGGAACATGGCGTCTCTCAGGGACGTCTATCCTTGCAGGCACATTTGCAGCAGGTATAATTGATCTCGTGACTTTTACTAGGTCGCTAAATGCGTCTGACATTTGATTTGCAATATCTTGTAGACCTAGAATCCTCTGCACTTCCTTATCACTATGTGCAGAGGGGGGATCATGATGAGCAAAAGCGGGCACATGCCACGCTAATTCACGTCGTTCCTCATCAACGTTAGCGTGCATTTCTCCCCCTAACAACGGGAAGATTGCCTCATCAAAGTCACAATCTGCGTGTCTCGCGGTAAAGAGATCGCCTGTCAAGGGCTCTAAATAGCGAATGATGGACGGGGAGTTATAACCGACATATATTCCCCGTCGCTTCTGAGGTCCAAATTTTGAACGCCTTATCGGCTCAATTGGAACATTGACTAGGCACCCAAACACGCGTAAATGTGAGATATCAGGCTCACATCCAGTAACCAGCTGGTACGCGAAAAATGGTTGGGTGGCCATGGGCCTCAGACGGACCAAATTTGCAGCGTGCAAAATTGTATAGCCCCATGCAGATAGTGGGAGTTTGGTGCGCATAACCAAGGTCCTCGCTATCACTTGCAGTCGCTTTATAAAAGCTTCTGCTAGGCCATTTTGGGTATGAACATACGCAACAGGATGTTCAAGATTTATTCTCAAAGTCATGCAATAGTCATCGAAAGTCTTCGATGTAAACTCCGCGGCATTATCAAGTCTAATAGACTTTATCGGATAATCCGGATGGTGAGCCCTTAACTTAATGATCTGGGCGAGGAGTTTAGGAAACGCTGCATTTCGGGTGGACAACAACACTACGTGTGACCATCTAGTCGATGCATCAACCAAAACCATGAAGTATTTAAATGGTCCGCATGTTGGTTGGATTGGTCCACAAATATCTCCATGAATTCTCTCAAGGAATTGGAAAACCAATCTCGTAGGTTTCACATGGAGTGGCTTGAGATTCGTCTTCCCAATCGAGCAAGCTTGGCATAGGCTTTTCGGATTTATAACGAAATTCTTTTCTCCAAGAGGATGCCCATGTGATGCATTCATAGTGCGAAGCATCGTATTTTGACCCGGATGACCCAGCCGGTCATGCCATAGCATAAAAGTCCTCTCATCAACTGGCACTCGGCGAATGATGAGATTACTCTCGATGTGTTGTATTGTAGTGAGATACAAACCACTTGAAAGACATTTCAACTTCTCCAAGATACGCTTTTGGCCGTACTGAGTGGAGGTAATGAAAAGATACTCGAAGCCATGTTCTCGAGCAGTTTCAACATGAAATCCGTTTTCTCGAATATCCTTAAAACTCAGTAAGGTACGACTGGACCTTGGAGAATATAAGGCCTCTGATACTTCAACGGGAGTACCATTGGACAACGAAAAACGGGCTTTGCCAAAACCTTGAACAAGGGTTGAGGGTCCCGAAATGGTTATCACTGAGGTTACTTTAGGCGTATAGGAGATAAAGTATGATTTATCTCTCAAGATAGTGTGAGTCGTTCCACTATCAACCAGACAATCCACTGCCCCGTGGTCCATGCCTATAAGTAAAGAAAAAATTAAAGTTTGTCACACGTTTGAGGAAAGTGCTCGAAATAGAACTTTAATTTATCGAGAAAACAGAAAATACAAACCACCAAAAGTTTCATGACTTAAATCAAATATAGAGAAAATGGAGATTCATTCTTCCATTTCTGCTACAAAATCGGGGGTCTCAAGATTTAGATTTTCGCACTCGTTGACCAGATTTGCTTCGGCCCGGCGCCCCTTGTGATAGTTATTAACTTCTTGGGGGGTCGCCCTGCAAGTCCGTTGCATATGACCATAAGTACCACATTTGTAGCAAAGAGTAGGCGCTTGGCCTTCCACTCTCGCTTTGGGACGACTGGCCCGTTGGTTCTTACCATGAGACTGCCTAGGAGTCAAAGGTCCTTGGTTCTTGTTAGAACCTCGCTTTGGATGGCGAGACTTAAACTCGCCTCTGTTCCTTGGCTGGGACGACTGGCCCTTGTCTCGTTTCCACCGTGGATTTGGTCCACGGAGAGCGTTTGCATCAGGCATTGGAATTGCCTTTGTTCCAGCAGGACGAGAATTATTGTTTCTCATTAAAATGAGACTGTTCTTCTCGTCTAGTAAAAGCTGGGTGATGAGCTCGGGAAACTTGGTGAACTTAGACTGACGGTATTGCTTTTGGAGCAAGTTGTCAGTTGAAGGAAATGTGGTGTATGTTTTCTCCAATAGATCACTGTCGGTTAATATCTCACCGCAGTATTGGAGAAGTGATCGAATCCTGCAGACTTCATTGTTGTAATCAGTTACACTTTTGAAGTCTTGGAAGCGCAGGTTCAACCAGTCATGGCGTGCTTCAGGTAGCCATATGGTCTTCTGGTGGTCGAAGCGCTCTTTCAGAGAGTCCCATAGCGTCTTCGGCGAGGAGATTTCAATGAACTCCGCCTTCATGGCGTCAGATAAATGCCTGCGGAATAGAATCATCGCTTTGGCGTTCATTGAGCGAGTGACTTCCACTTCACGCTCTTCCTCGTTATAGATGACGTCCAAGAGGCCCTGCGCATCTAGATGGTTCTGGATGTCTTGCGTCCAGTCCAAGTAGTTCTTGCCAGAGGCTTCAAGGATTGGAAAATCAATCTTGATCGACATTTTTCTACAACAGGAGAAAAAATCTTGATCAGTCAACATATAAAACGACAGGTTTATATGGATTTGGTTTGTATAAGCAACAACAAACAATCGTAAATAAAAACAACGGTTTTGAAAAAACGATTTTTGTTTAAAAATTATCTTATATCGATCGACGGGCCGATATAGAGAGGTCAATAAGTTTCTTGCAAAAATGCATAATTATAAATACAATTTGAGCAAAAAATAATATTCGGTCAACCCCTTTCAGTAGCTCTACGTGAATATGACCAGGCGGGAAAATGAGGGAGGAGGGTCACCGGGGACCTCTTAAGAACCAAGTCCCAAGTTCTTTCTGACATCATACCCAAGTAGGTGAGCCTATTCGGAGAGACTTCGTAAAATTTTTGTCAAATGTAAGAATAAATAAGATTTTTCAAGAAATTCACGCTATTTGCGAACTGTGCAAAATAGGTGACAATTTAGTGCGTGCTCAAAATGAGCGTTGCCTTTGAAAAATTATTAACCAAAAAAGTTATTTTTGGGAGGCCCAAATTTGGCGGTGCCAGAATTTGTTTATATAGCCAAAACCAATTTTTCAATTTTTACGCCATTACGCTAAAAACAAACGTACAACATAAGTAGGCAACAACACACAAAAGAATTGGTGCCTAAGCAAGCGGCACCAAAAAAAATGTCAACTATTTTTCCGACGTCTAATGAAGCGACGCCAAAAAAATAGCGAAAAAAAATACAATTTTTACTACCCATCTATTACAATAATTTACTGAGTAACATAAAAAAATTGCTACTGAGGTGCTTGTCGGGACGCAGGCGCTCGCCGGGGCGCTCCAAATCCATCATTACCAAAAAAAATGTTAGCATCTAAATTTTTTTTCGTCAACATGAAAAAAAAATTTCAAAAAAATTTATTTTTTTAGAAAAAAAACTAACAAATATTTTGTTGGGATAAGTACTATTTAAACAAAAAAAAATTCTGAAATTGGCAGTTTAAAAAAAATAATTGCAGAAAAATGTCTTTTACCAAAATATATACAGCAGACTATTTGATAAACGCGCCAAAGTATAAAAAAATTTGAACAAAATATTGTGTTTTACCAAAGTATATTTTCGTAACAAAATTTCTGTAACAAAATATATTGCTGTGACAAAATATATTTGATAAAAAAAATTTCGTATATATTTTTCAAAAAAAATTTTCTGAGAATATAAAAAACTTATGTACAAAAACTTGTTGATGCAATATTATACCACCACTGTTCTTAAGGATTCAATATTATAAATTTACAAAGCAAGTGCTAAATCTAGTTATATAACCATTTATTTAGCAATCACATGATGCAGTGCAAAATATGTAACATGTAATCTCGAAAATTATAAGTCAAAATTCTGACAACTAAAGCGAATTAGTGATCTGCAATAAATTCTTACTACTCCAAACAGCAAATTAAATAGTTTCTAATATATGACAAAATTCATGGTATAAGATCAATGCATTCACATTTCTAATCAGAAAAAAAATAGTAACAATAGTGATTCGGATGAAAAATAAAATTTTCATATGACTATAAAAGAACAGAACTACATATGACTATTCTCCCCGAATGGTTACTTACTAGTATATAGAAAGAACTGCTGATATATCACTAAAAAAATATATTATATGTTGTTAGGTCGACATATGACTGAGATATCACTTAGGTGATCAGTGATTGATACGAATATATCAGCAGATATATAACAACATGTAGCCTGAACTAAGAACAATGTTTGCATCACTAATGGTAAGAGGTCTAATAGTATATTAACAAAAAATAATTTACCTTTCTTACCTTATGGTGGAAGAAAGTGAGAAAACGATTGCGGATACGCGGGATCGGCGACGAGCGACGGGGTGCGCGCGGGGCAACGGTCGGCGGTCGTCGAGGCGAGCGGTACGTCGGGTCTCCGGCGTTGCACGAGCAAAGTGCTGATAACGTGTTGTAAGGCAAAAGCTCAAACACACGGAGACGAAGCTTTCTCGTATATTATCAACCACTCAAGTGTACTTTTACAAGCTATTCTAACCTCTCTTTATATAGGGAGAGAGGTTGGGGGTTATGAAGAAATGAAGGGCCAAAGGTCATGTAGGTTACAAGAAGATGAAGGTGTAGAGACATATGAGTTACAACATATATATATATATATATATATATATATATATATATATATATATATATATATATATATATATAAATCTATATATGTAACATGAACACATCCACAACACAAAGGACACTCCTATGACCTCCAAATGGACACAAAATGGACACAAATGGAGATACAACTGTGGGGATCATTCCTATGGGTTTAAAATAGACCTATATGCATGAGAAAATGAAAAGGAGAAGGGATTTATATCTCCCGGTAGATCGAATCGAAGAAAAGCCTTCCCGGAGCGACACCGACACGTAGAGATTCCAAAAGGACACGAACGAGCTCCGAATCCTCCCAAACTTGGGTAGCTTCCTCCTTGGCTAGAATGGAGAAGGAAAGAAGAAGATTTGTGGCGAAATGGAAGGATTTGGTGAAGAAATGGAAGGATTTAGTGGAGAAATTGCTAGGGATTGCTCTATAGAAATTTGGGGAAGAACAAGAGAGAGAGTGTGGATGAGAATAATGAAATGAACTTGAGCCTATCCTCTCCCAAAGTGGCTGGCCATATAGGGCTATTTGTCCTATTATGGTAAGGTCAAAAATGCCCCCACTAACCTATTCTATGAGTATTAGGAAAGGGCTAATTGGTTGGGGCTAAATTAGTCATTCTAAAGTCTCTAATCACACTAACCTCATCCATAATAATTAGTCTAACCTCTAACTAAAATATTTCTATCATGTGGACTAAAATTAATATCATGTGAGCTATGCCTAACTAGTGTGTGGGTCCCACTAGAGTCAAACTACCCCCGGGTCCCCGTTTCAAGTCGGATTGAGCTGAAATTCGAACCCGACTCAAATAATCCCAAAACAATATCATAAATAATAAAATAAATTTCAAAAATATTTTAAAAATATAAAATGACAAAATATCCCTGTTCCTGAAATTGGGGGTGACAAATTTCTCGAAATTAAAACCAAACAATAGTAAAATGTCAAAATCACAAGTCATAATTTTAAATAGTTTAAAAATGATTAAAAATTACCAAAAATCATAATATGAAATAATAATCAATAAATAATAATTATAATTACAAAATTTCAAAATTACCCTCATCTGGAAAACTGGGTGTTACACTACGTAGCGGACGCACCTCTGCCTTGGCCCTCACATCTGGCGAGGAGACTACTTCGGAGGGACAGAATCCTTCTATGACTCCAGCAACACCCTACCAGCCAAAACTGTCGCAGCCTACTACGACACCGACGACGGAGTACCCAGGGACTGCTGCACCTCTAGGCAGTCAGGCTGGACAGACTACTACCATACCACCGGGAGGGAATGTACCACCACCACCACCACCATTCCCTCAGCAGTTTCCTCCACAGTCGGGACCTCAGATGCCTCCACCACCGACTGATGGGAGCCCTACTACTCAGTTTATGTATACCATGATGCAGGCTCAGTGGCAACAGACTGAGCTGATAAGACAGACAATGATAGCAGCCATGGCTAGACCTCCACCACCACCTCCAGCACCAGTACCAGCACCGGCTCTGCATCCCTATGAAGGCTCTATCAAGAATTTCACAGATATGAACCCCAAGGCCTTTAGAGGGATGGAGAAGCCATTAGAGGTGTCACAGTGGCTTATTAATACCGAGAAGCTACTGAAGGCATTCCAGTTGCCAGCTCGAGATTGGATGACAGCAGTGGACTTACTGTTAGAAGACAATGCTCACCACTGGTGGAAGACAGAAGAGAGACGATTAGGCACTGGGATCACTTGGAAGCAGTTCTATGATGCATTTTATGAGAGATTCTTCCCTATTCATGTTCGAGATGGTCTCTATGACCAGTTCCTCCATCTGAAGCAAGGGAATATGACAGTTGATGAGTATGACTCGGAATTCAATCGCCTGATTCGATTTGGTGCGGGATTGATCCCGACAGAATTAGAGTAGGCGAGGAGATTTCACCAGGGACTTATACGACTACTCAGTCACGAGTCTTATACGACTACTCAATCACGAGTCTCCCATTCAGCTATCTTGGAAGAAGCTCGTGCTCAGGAGATTCTTCGCAAGGAACAGCAGCAGACATCGAGGCGCCATACCCCAGCAGTTACACCAACCCGAGCTACTCAGAGTGGACCTATCAGGAGGACCACAGGACAGTTCCAGAAGAGGCCCTCACCTTATCAGAAGCCTGTTTGCCATTACTGCGGTAAACAAGGACATATCCAGAACGACTGCAGGACTCGCCTTGGATTATGCTTGAGATGTGGATCTAATCAGCACATGCTCAAGGATTGTCCGGAGCAACATGCAATAGTACAAGCTCGGCAAAATCCGAGGCCCACAGCTCCAGCTCTTCCAGCACCACGGCCTATAGCAGGAGCACCTCGTCCAACATTGCCTCCCCAAGGCACACAGTACTACAAGGCCAGAGCTCAAGGCCCGGGATAGAACTATGGACAGGCATTCTCACTTGCTGTTGAGGATATAGAGACAGAGGCGGAAGTTATAGCAGGTATGGTTCTAGTTGTATCTTTTCCTGCTATTACATTATTTGATACTGGAGCCACTCATTCATTCATAGCCACTAGTTTTGCCACTAGACACAGCATTCCCATCACACCCTTAGCTAAGAATGTTAAAATCCTCACTGGAGGAGGAGTTGTACCTGTTAGTGGTGTTTGTAGACTTTGTCCTGTAGTGATAAATGGTAGAGAGATGGTGGCACGACTTCTTGTATTCCCTATACCGACATTTGATGTGGTTCTTGGAATGGACTGGTTGAGCCAGCATTTCGCTCTCATAGACTGCCATAGGAGCAGTATTATCTTTAGACTACCGAATGCGAAAGAGTTTGAGTTCACCAAAGAAGACGGAGATAGTTGTGATGCACCCACATCGGAAACACATATGATGATGCATGACACCCTACAGCACCTTTTTATCACCGAGTTCGAGGATGTATTCCCCAAGGAATTGCCAGGACTACCACCTGACCGAGATATTGAGTTTTCTATTGAGCTTATTCCCGAAGACGAGCCTATTTCATCTCGAGTATATCGTCTGGCACCCAAGGAGTTGGTAGAGATGAAGACGCAGATTGATAACTTATTAGAGAAGGGATTTATTCGTGCCAGTACGTCACTATGGGGAACACCCGTTCTTTTTGTGCCTAAGAAAGATGGGACAGTACGCATGTGCATTGACTACAGAGCGTTGAATACAGTAACGGTGAAGAACAAGTATCCCTTGCCGCATATAGACGATCTATTTGACCAACTAAGTGGAGAAAAAGTATTCTCCAAGATTGACTTACGATCAGGCTATTACCAATTGAAGGTTCGGAAGAAAGACATTGCAAAGACGGCCTTTCGTTCGAGATATGGACACTACGAGTTCTTGGTCATGCCTTTCGGTCTGACCAATGCTCTCGCAGTTTTCATGAATTTAATGAACAAGATCTTTCACCAATACTTGGACAAATTTGTAGTAGTCTTTATAGACGATATCTTGATCTACTCCAAGAGTCAAGAGGAGCATGAGCAGCATCTACGGATAGTTTTAGGAACATTGAGGAACGAGAGACTTTTTGCGAAGCTTAGCAAGTGTGATTTCTTTCTCAAGGAGGTATCATTCCTTGGTCATATTGTTACGGGTGATGGCATATCAGTAGACCCAGAGAAGATTACAGCAGTCAAATCATGGCCCGCTCCCACAACAGCTTCCGAAGTGAGAAGTTTCCTCGGACTTGCGGGTTACTACCGACGGTTCGTAGAAGATTTCTCTCGAATAGCGAGGCCTATGACTCGATTGACTTGTAAGGATTAGGAGTTTATATGGACAGACGAGTGTCAAGCCGCTTTTGACGAGTTGAAAAAAGTCCAAAATACGTAGGACCAATAAAAGATATAGCCTCTATGGTATTCAAAAATTGTATGCATATCTGAAGTCGTTTCATCGAGAATCCATGCCTCGCCAGTGTACATCTGGCTGCAGTAAACCCTTGATTTCATGACTCAAATATGATATTGTATCGAATATTCTATTAGCTCTACCAATATTAACATATAATTCAAAAGTCAAAATAGGACAACTAGGACATAGTTTTAATAACATTCGATAACTTACACTTACTCGAAATTACTTCAACTTAGGGGTCATGCCTCGCCAGTGCGCTGCTAGCTGCAGTGAACCCGCAGTCTCCATAATTCAAATAAATGGTGACAGTGTGCTGCTGTCTTGCCATCGTAAGTCATCAAGATTATTCCAACTATATCCTTACAAATTTTAAGGAGTTTTTAGAAATTCAACTAACAGATCATGATTAGAAAAAAAGTAAGTATCAGTCCTTGAAGTAGAATTATCAGTTTTGAAAATCAAATGATTGATTAGTTAGAAAATGATAAGAGAAATATAAATTTAATTTCTCTCGCTCTAATATTCAAAGATTGAGGGGAAACATATATGTCTGGAATTTTCAAAAACTAACACGGAATAATTATATGGATAGTTTGATCATGTTAGGCTCAAAAATCAATAGGTGGAAATAGAATATTGACTCTTAGGAAAGTAATTTATTATGGCTAATTGGAACTAAATAAGTAATACAGACCATATGACATGACGATGCTAGAGAAAGCAGAAAGTAAAATTGCATAATTGTTCAAGATAAAAAAATTGTAAGTATCTGTCATATATGTCCCAATTGTTGAAAATAAAATAATCAAGTAGGGAGGGAAACATTCTAATTTCTATTTCATGGATCCTCAAATGATTGATGAGGAAACATTAAATCAGAAACTAACTCGAGATTCATATATGGATAATAGAATAGAAAATTTTAAAAATAATTCCTTATTGGCAAAATGGGAAATAAATAAGCAATTTGGACTAACGATATGATGGTAGTTAGAGAAGACAAAATAAATGATCAAGATTAGGATTGAATCCTAGGAATGCCTAACTTACTAGGCGTTAGTCTACCCACCTTAGATCCTACCTTCGTATCAAACACAATGGTATATCCTTCTAGGAAAATTCCTCTAAGTTAACTAATATGGTGTAGAATTTAGTAAACCCCTACTTAAATCACATGGCCTATGTAGCAATCCTTAACTACACAATAGTCAAGTTGAATAAGGGACTCATATTTCTTAGACATCCTCCTAAATTAATTCAATCCTCATTGTGAATGAGCATTTCCTAGTTGCAGGATCGCAGTAGTACGACTAATATGGTACTACTATGAGTTTACACAATTATTGCGAAGGCTGACCTTCATGGGCTACCACAAAAACTTGTCACGACACGCACCCAATTTTTTTCCAGATGCGAGTACGTATCCAAGCCAGCCTACGCCGCAGTGTGGGTAGTAGAACGATGTCTAGCCACAATGCTCAAATCACACAAATAATAACTTTATTGCTCATTTACCAACTAATTTAGATTACAAAATTCACAAGTTTACATTTGCTAAAATATACAATGTCTCACAAAAATAGAAAAGACAACTAACTCAACAATCTAGTCTTCTAGGGTTTTGGCCTTCAGCATACCCATGTCTCCTCAATGCTACGAGTTGTCACGACTAACCTAAAAAATGTTGGTTTCCAGTTAGGAATGGAATGAGTACATTCTAACAGCATTTTCAATAATTTAACAAAATCTATAAAACAATAAATAATACTAAAGTACATGATGAGTGGATAAACAGAGAATCATGACAAAAAACATGTGAGTAAAAAGGGAGACCATTGTAATAAAGACAGTGAAGTAACTGTAACAAACGACTAAAACAAGAATAATAATATATGACAAGATTGCATCTAATAAATGATTTGAAATACACTTTCGCCATGTAAATGGCTAGGGGTAAATCCGGCACCCCGCACGTGAAGAGTGCGACTGCTATCATATACGAGTAAACAAATATGATATTTTTGGGTATATTTACATGTCTACTAACGTAATTCCCTGTCCGACTAGAACTCATGGATTCAAACAGGTCATGAATACGATAATACATTGGTCACAAACAACATGTAAAGAATCCATAACTACCATATCGTGTAATCAACGTATCGAGAATCAACAGAATATCAATGTAAAACACTACTAAATATATGAATCATAGAGATGATCAAATATGAAAACTATCAGAAATATACTCGCCTGGGGTCCTTAGCTGATGAAACTAATAATACCATTTGGCTAGGATTGACATGCTGGTGTTCGGATTTGGCAAAAAAATAGAGAATACGATTAGTCATGATCAATGATTTATAATCGAAAGGATTTCCTAAATAAATACATATACTATATCCTTAAAAATATTCTAAAAAATTTACTTTAAGGATAAAACCTAATTTATAAATATATTTAGAAATATAATTTGTATTAAAACCTCTTTTAAGAAAATATTCATTTTGTAGTACTTATACAAAAATATTGAATAGGAACACGTAAAAAAACCCATGGTTATATATATATATATAACTCAAAATAATTATTATGGTTTATAATTCCCAAGGATAATGTATAATTATATAATTAAGATTTAAATATATTAGAGTCCACGCCACCATATAAAATTTATAAAATAATAATCACTTCAGCCCAATTGGCCCAAGTCAAAATAAAACACAAGACCATAACTGATTTTCCCACAATTCTATTACTACTACTAATAAAATAATAATAATAATAATAATAAGGGTAAAGTGCAAAAAACCCCTCGCTAAATACGTGCCTTTTGCACTAAAAGACCTTTTAGAATTTTTTAACAGTTTACCCCTCCTTAGATTATACATCCGCTCGGTTAGACCCCTCCAGCCAAATTTTAAAAAATTTATACCTAAAATACCCCTCCCCTCCCCCATCGCCGGCGCCGGCACCGGCGAGCCCCCAACCCCCCCCCCCCCCCCCCATCGCCGGCGATCTCCCAGCCCCCCCGACCCCCCCCGCCCCCCCCTCTCCGCCGGCGATCCCCCAGCCCCCCCGACACCCCCGCCGGTGATCCCTTAGCACCCCCGACCCCCCCCCCCCCCCGATCCCCCCCTCGCCGGCGAGCCCCCAGCCCCACCCTCCTCGCCGGCGAGCGAGCCCTCGACCCACCCCCCCCTCCTCCTCCCGCACCGGCCTCGACCCCACCCTCCTCCTCCTTCGTCGGCCCCGAACCCCCCCCCCCCCCCGCTCCCTCGCCGGCACCTACCCCCCTGCTCCTCCTCGCCGGCGAGCGACCCGCTGACCCCCCCCCTCGCCCGACCCCCCCCTCCTCCTCCTCCCTCGCCGGCGAGCGACCCCCCGACCACCCCCCCCCCCCCCCGCCCGACCCTCCCCCCCCCCCCCCCCCACCTCCGCCTCCGTCGCCGGCGGCCAAACAGCCGAAGAAGGAGGGAGGGGGGGAGGGAGGGGTAAAATTGTCATTTGGGGGCAAAATGAGCATATTTCATACTTTTGGGTATTTTAAGAGCATGGGATCTTTTAGTGTAAAAGGCACATATTTAACGAGGAGTTTTTTGCACTTTACCCTAATAATAATAATAATAAAGTAAATTATTGCACCTTGATAAAATATGGGCCAAGCCCAACTAAATCTAAAACCCAAATAATCTTTCCTTTAGTCAAAACATCTTTCAAAATAATACAATAGTATAATAAATATATATTCTAATAATAAAAGATAATATTAATATTAGTAAGTCAAATGAGAACAGTAATAACTAAATAATATAAACATAACAGTATCACGCTGTATATAGTAAATACCTTCAAGTATATACGTATATGATTTCAAAAAAAAAAAAGTATATACGTATATAGATACTGTTTGAAATACTTTATTTTACTAATAAATATAATCGTAACAGTATACATTAACTTAATACAATAGTATTGGTAATACAAAATAATAATATAATTAATAAAATATTTATTTACTTCTTTCCTGTCCTCTTACTTCCGAGAACCAACTCCACAGTACACCAACAAAACCAAACAAAATTAAATAAGAGGAAGTCAGAGAGAGAGAGAGAGAGAGAGAGAGAGAGAGAGAGAGAGACATTAAGGAAATTATCAAAGGGAGAAGAAATCGAGGAGAGCTCCTCTAGTCCAGCTCGGCGTCGGCGGCCGGAGGCATGGTGCTGTACGCAGACATCAGCGCAGGGACGCTGGCGACGGGTTGCTGCTGCTGATAACACTCTGCGCGACGGGCACTGAGGCACACGACAACGGTTACGGACTAGAAAATGGTGGTTGTTCGTTAGCTGGGACAGAGCTGGCGAGACAGTCGCTCGCGGGTGCTTCATCAGCGGCGGATGCAGCGCTCTCCTGCGGTGGCACAGTCACCTGGAAAGATCGGCTGGTCCGACAGTATGCGCACCGTGGTGACCTAGCTCGGGCGTTGCTTGAGCGGAGCGCGGTGCTCGCTTTAGACGCCAGCGGAGGGGTGGCTCGCCGCATGGCGAAGCCAGCCATACGGACCTGAGCACGAGAGGTCGATACCAATTGGTGGCGGTCTGGTATGGCAAGTCGACCTACGTATGGTAGTTAGGCACGGATCCGCAGAAAGCCCTGTCACGAGTCGGTGGCTGATCGGTTTTGGGCTGGCCGGGGATCTCTATTGGGCGATGATGGTATCGGGTGCCAAGATGGTGGTTACGGCAATGGCGGCCGGGTGTTGGTCGGGTCGGTGTTAACTGAACTGGTGGTTTGAAGCAGTGGCTATGGAGTTGGAGAATGGTTGGTGTACAGTTTTGGCCGGTGGTGATGTGATGATGGTTGTGGTGTTTGGCTTCGACGAGGTGCTCGACCAACGACCATGGTGGATGGACTTTGGTGATGGTGGCGGTAATGGTAGGGTCGATATTACGACTACCATGGGGGATGACCACGGTGGTTGCAGTCGGCCGGAGTGAGGCGTGGGTGTGGGAAGACGATGAAAGAGAGAAAGGAGGAGGATACACTGGTGCGGCCATGGTTGGGCTTTGGAGGAAGGAGTTGCACGTGGAGGAGGTTTAGCATGAATCTAGGGTTCTTCTATTAGGTAACTGTTTGTAACTATATATACACAGTTGGTTTGCAGGCCCGGCTTGGATGTGGCTAAAAGGAATATAGCCAGTCCACATAATTGCTAGGAAATACCCCTGGCAACGCTAATGCTCTAGAAATAAGACCCACTAATTTATATTAGGTGACAAACCGAGGTTCCAATAAAAGAATCATCTTAATAATTTAATATAATGATATTATCAAAATAATATAGAATATATATATTTTCATATATATATATATATATATATATATATATATATATATATATATATATTTTTTTTTTTTTTCAAATATATATATATATATATATATATATATATATATATATATATATATATATATATATATATATATATATATTTGAAAAAAAAAAAAAATATATATATATATATATATATATTTGAAAGAAGGGAGCTTTATTGATGTATCAGGCACAAAATGCCGAAGCCTATACAAGTAAACACGCCTCGCGTGAGCTGAAAGTAGAAACAAGAAGAGGTCTCAGCCCAGACGCAGGGGCTGAGGCCGACCCCGAGGTTAGGTCAGCGCCTGCCAAAAATGGACCGGAGAGTGTGTGCAGCGCCTCCTGAGCTTGAGAATTTGTCGGAGGGTTTCCCTGTTCAGCTGAGTGGGGTTGTACTGGTGTCCTTCATACCTGAATTTGTTTTGGTTCTTCCAGAGTACCCAGATACCGGCGGCTGCGACGGTCTGATGCCCGTAAGAGATGCCCCAGTTGGCGAGAAAATCGTTGAAGTCTCCGGCATGATGAATCTGTCCGCAGCGGCAGGAGAGGTCGCTCTAGCGCTGAGTGGCGAGGTCACCGGTGAGGCGGATGTGTTCAGAGGTTTCAGATCGGGGCGAAGTAGAGCAATGGCATTTGGAAGCGAGGCTGAAACCGATGAAAGTGAGGGAGTCGTCGGTAGGAAGCTTCTTGCGGTTAGCTCTCCAAAGTAGGACATACCATTTGCTTGGGATGCAGGAGTGCCAAAGAGGGCGATCGACGAAGACTGTCCGCTGGTGCCTCTCACCATGCGTCTGGCAGAGGCTATAGTGAAAGTGCCGTTGCGGGTGGGAGACCACCTGAAGGCGTCAGGTAAGTCGTTGAGCTTCACATCGGCAGTAGCAAGATCAGCTGTTGCTGCCGCCCATAGCCACGCACGGCTCCGTTTCCACCTCCACCCCGAGACGGGGTCCCATAAATCATGGATCGAGCAATTACGGGGGCGATCGAAGAAAGTTCAAGTACCGTATTGCCGAGCCACTGCTCGTGGTAGAGCGACGAGCGGTCGTTGCCAAGCATTAGACGGATTAAGGGTTCGACGAGGTGTCGACCGTGGAGGATACGGCGCCAGGAAGCGAAGGATCGATTGTTGGCAACGGCCATCGTAGGGTGGGAGTGCTGGAAGTATCTAGCTTTCATGAACCGAGTCCAGATGGAGTTATCCGAACATAGCTTCCACCACAAATTCATGGAGCAGGCATCAATGATGTGTGAAAGTCTGCTGAAGCCTAATTCGGTTTGGCCATGGTGTCCCAGTTGGCCCAGTGGTGCTTAATCTTTCCATCGGTGTGCCCCTAAAAGAAGTTAGTGAAGAGGGATTCTAACGAGGATAAAACCTTCTTATGGGGGAGCAGACGGCCAGGGCGTAGATAGCGATGGAGGATAAGATGTGCTTGATCAGAATCATCTTTCCACCCGGAGATAGGGTCGCGTTATGCCAACCCTCGAATCGTCTCCTAATTTTGCTCACAAGGCCTTCGAAGTTGCCCGAGTTAGATTTACAATAGACCAACGGGCATCTCGGATACGAGAATGGCGGGTAAGCAATGGAGAAGGAGGTTAGATTCGCGAGAGTAGCCGAGTGGTTCCAGTCGTCTTTATGATGGGTGTAGATGACACTTTTGTTAGTGTTAACTCATTGTCTGGAGCATTTGGAGTAATTGTCAAGTGTTCTGCTGACCACCTCTACAGAACTGATGTCGCCGGAAGAGAAGATGAGAATGTCGTCGGCGTAGGCCAGATGAGTGATTAAAGGTCAACCAGTGGTGGTATAAAAGTGGTGAAATCTGGGGGTGTTTGGCATGTTATTCAGGTTTCTGCTTAGAGCTTTGGCGGCGATGATGAAGATGGTAAAGGATAGCGGGTCACCTTGTCGAACCCCACAGCTCGATTTAAAGAAGCCGTCGGCTTGCCCATTAATGACTGTGGAGAACCAAGAGTTGTTAATGGATCGGAAGATGATGTCAATCCAAGTTTCGAAGAACCAAAACACATTGAACATCTAAATCATGAATTGCCAGTCCAGACGATCGTAAGCCTTTTCTATGTCGAGTTTGATGGCGACATTCCCTCCCCTGGACGAAAATTTCATGCACGTGATCATTTCTTGGGCGAGAAGAATGTTGTCGGTGATTTTCATCCAGGGACAAAGGCCCTTTGCTCCTCGGAGATGATCTTGAGAAGGAGAGTGGATATGCAGACCGCGATGATCTTGGAGCTGACTTTATTTGTAAAGGTGTATAAGATGATCGGTCTGAAGTCTTTGAAGGATTTTAGGTTGTCTTTTTTTGAGAGAATGATAAAGTTGGCACGTGAGATGGATTTAGTGTAGCTCGCACCTTGGAAGAAGGCAACAGCGGCCGGGTACAAATCCGCTTCGATGATATCCCAACAAGATCAGAATAATACACCAGAGAAACCATCAGGTCCGGGGGCACTGTGCTCGTCTAGTGCCCAAATGGCCGACTTGACCTCCTTCGCGGATGGAGGGGTCAATAGCAGCTCGTTCTCACGCTCGCTGATCAAGTTGGGGACCAGCACCAGGAAAATCTCATCTTTGACGATGACCCCTTTGGAGAATAATTTGGTATAGAAGTTAGCGGCTGCCACGTGAATTCTTTACTGGTCTTTAAGTAAGGTGTCGTTCTTGTCGGAGATCTGGTGCAGATTAAGTTGTTGTCTACGACCTTTGACACAGGCGTGGAAGAAGCTGGAATTTTTGTCACCGTCAGCCTCCCAGGACAATCTGGCTTTCTGCTTCAAAAATTTTGTCTCGACCTTCAGCCGAGACTTGAGGAGAGCTTTGGTGAGGTTGAGATCGACGCAGGCTTTCGTGGATCTGTCCGAGGCGTACCGAATCTCAGCACGAGTAACGTCATCCTCTTCCTTCTTAATCTCTTGGAAGATGTTCCCGAAGGCAATCATGCTCCAAGAAGAGAATGCGCCCTTGGTGGCCTCGAGTTTGTTAGCCACACGAGCAAAAGGGTCAGGGTGAGTCATCAAATTCCATGCTGTGGCGACGGTGTTTCTGAATTACGGGTGGTGTCTCCAGAAATCCAGAAAACAGAAATGTTTTTTGATGAGGTTGGAGTTGCTGCAGATCTCGATTAGAAGTGGAGAATGGTCCGATTCGGTGGAGTTAAGGTGAGAGAGGTTAGAGATGAGATCCATGTCGGACCAGTGGTTGTCGATCATGGCTTGGTCCAGATGGGAGTATTGTCTTCTGGCGCCTTCCTGCATGCTGTACCAGGTGAAGGTGTTGCCGGTAAAGGGAAAAGTGGACATGTGGGCGTTGAAGATGAAGGAATATTGAGGTCATTCATGGCCGGCTGGGGAGAGGGTGCCCCCCTGATTTCTTCTCTCTGCGCGAGATCGTGTTGAAGTCTCCGACACAGAGCTACATAAGGATGTTGAGTTGGAGGTGGGTGTCCATCAGGGTATCCCAGAGCAGCTTACACTCGGCGAAAAAATAGCCGTCGTGGACCGCGGAGAAGAGGGAACGGAAAGTGAGAGTGGGGTGCTCCAGCTAGCAGGAGAGCGCCTATTTCGAGTCCTGTATGATGCCAAATTTGCATTCGGCCGCAAAGAGGATCCAGATGTCATGGCACCCGGCTACCGCGGACAGGAAGCCGAGTTGAAGCTGGATGGATTTGAGCTTTCTCTGGGGGATTTTAGGTTCGATGATCACAAATATGTCGACCTGGTGGGTTTTCTTCAGGCTGATTATTCTCTTCAAGGTGGGTTTATTGGCCAGCCCTCTAACATTCCATGAGAGGATGTTAAGCATTGGGATGGTTGCGGGGGACATGGGTGTTGAGCTTAGTGGCCGACCTAGTGGTCAGGGCCGTTGGCTCTTGAGAGTGATTTTTCTTCTTGCGGTGAAGGATTTTGTAGGCTCTTGGAGTCACGGCTACGGGGTCATCCGATGCTGCTCTCGGGATCTCTGCTGATGTGTCTTCCGGACCTGTGTTGCCTATATCCAGCACCGGAGGAGGGGCGTCATCAATCTCAATCTCGGCCAGCACACAGAGGCGGTTGCTAGGGTCCAAGAAGCTGGCCTCCTTGGCTTGCTAGAGTCGATCTGTGAGAATGAGTCCAGAGGTGGCCAGGACGTTCTCGGAGTCGAATCCAGAGCTGAAGGGAGGGGTATCAATAATGGATAGGGAAAGGTCTAAGTTCAAAGCCATCTGGGTGTGCCGCTCGTTCGCCGTTGGGCCAACGCAGATCGGTAGATCTATAGTGGACTCATTGCTGATGGCGGGATGAGACTTGTCGGGAAGGGTGCTCGTCTAGATGATGTCTGGAGGTGTGGATGCGAGGATGTCGAAGCTGTTGTAGAGGATGATGGCCGTGGGTTCGACGGGAGTGGTGGCGATGGCATGGGTCGCCGGGGGGGAGCAGGGGCTGGATGAGCCGTCGCTATCGTCGATGTCACTCCCCGTTCCCAGAATGCGTATTTTTATACATGTACTACTCAAATGTATTTATTTAATATTTATCATGTATTATCCTGTATTTAAATTCCTTTAAATTCATGTTAATTAATTATCTGCATTTTACTTTCTGCTTTTATTTCTCTGCTTTAGCTAGGCTTTGGGTTCGGCTTGGTTTGGTTTAGTTAGTTGGTTCATCATGAACCAAATCCAACACCCCCACCTACCACCACCTTTTCATTTAAAGCCACCCCCTTTCTCTCTCTTCATTATTTTTCCTTCACCATCACTCTTCTTCTTCTTCCTCATCACTCCCTCCACCTACCAAACCGTAGGCAAATACAACTTGCTTTCTATGAGAACCCATGTTTTTATAGTTCATTTATCTTCCTCTCATGATCCTAAGAGAGTTTAGAACTTGGCATTTTTCATTTCGAAGTCTTAATTTTTGTAGATCTAGAAATGAGTTATTTTTGGATTTTGGTGGTTTTGATCTATCAAACTTCTTTGTTTTCAAGTTTTGATAGTTTTATGCTGTAGGGAATTTTTTTCTACCCAATTTTGACCTTTGAAAAGTTAGATTTGGACTTGTTTTGACCAAGTTAGGGACTTTTGAAGCCTTGGGTTCAAGCAATAGAGTTCTTGCTGTTTTGGAGAAGACAGTGAGCAGTGTGCGCTAGCTTTTTAGCTTGTGCCACTGAACTGCACGCGCTCTTTAGCGCAGCGCAGTTTGATTCATACGCTGCCTTTTGGGAGCGTATGACTTACGTACGCTGGCTTGGATGGTAAGGAGTCGTATGGAGTTCATACGCTGCCTTTTGGAAGCGTATGACTTGCGTACGCTGGCTTGGATGGTAAGGAGTCGTATGGAGTTCATACGCTGCCTTTTGGGAGCGTATGACTTGCGTACGTTGGCTTGGATAGTAAGGAGTCGTATGGAGTTCATACGCTGCCTTTTGGGAGCGTATGACTTACGTACGCTGGCTTGGATAGTAAGGAGTCGTATGGAGTTCATACGCTGCCTTTTGGGAGCGTATGACTTGCGTACGCTGGCTTGGATAGTAAGGATTCGTATGGAGTTCATACGCTGCCTTTGGGAGCGTATGACTTGCGTACGCTGGCTTGGATGGTAAGGAGTCGTATGGAGTTCATACGCTGCCTTTTGGGAGCGTATGACTTGCGTACGCTGGCTTGGATAGTAAGGAGTCGTATGGAGTTCATACGCTGCCTTTTGGGAGCGTATGACTTGCGTACGCTGGCTTGGATGGTAAGGAGTCGTATGGAGTTCATACGCTGCCTTTTGGAAGCGTATGTCTTGCGTATGCTGGCTTGGATAGTAAGGAGTCGTACCTAACTTGAGCGTAGCCTGACTTGAGCGTAGCCTGACTTGGGCATAGACCAACCTTGGCGTAATCTAACCTTGGTGTTTCTATTTGCTCTATAATAGTTGACTTTCATGCCTTGGTACAAATTAACATTGATGGGTAATTTTACTAATAATTGATCATGTGTTCCTAGTTGGAACTGAGAGACTGGTTAGTCGTCTTATTGAATTGAATGAATGAGACACGTTCATATTAACTATGAACTATTGTAATCGACTGGCTAATCCCGAATCTCGGCATACCGACACATGCATGCTTCAATCCAATTAATTAATTATTTATTTATTTTTCTACAAAAGCAGCATGTGTACTCTATGGTCAAGGCATGATTATTTCGTGGTTAGATTTGATTGTTGCATTACGCTATGTAAGACCTACAACCTAGCCGCACGGGTATCGTTGTAGAGTTGAGCATATCGTACCCCATACGAAAGTACTCATTTGAATAACCATGATCCACGGCATGGGATTTCACTCAACATAGAGATTATTAAGTTAAATAAAATAATAATTGCATGGAGAGAATGGATTCCCGAGTTCTTATATGGCAGCCCTCTTGGGACTATTAAGTGCCCGACAGGTCGGCTGGTCCCCACAGATACTGCAAACCTGCCATACGGGCATGGAGCGGTATCTGGTTATATTATTTATTGTATATTATATATTGATGACGGGCGTCCTGCTGGGACTCGTCTAATTCATGATTGGCACAATTGATTGACTGGGTAAACTAGCCTTGCTTGCACATAGTGAGAACTGAGAAATCTTTTATTGCATAATTCCAGGATAACTTGGAACACACAGTAGCAAGCCGTAGTAGTTGAATGGCCGTTTAAATTGATTTGTTTGTGTACTGTACCTACTCTGTTTCCTAACTGAGATGATCAAAAGGTCAGGACATGACGGGCCAACTTCTGTCCTTATTTGGTTGGGAGGTTGGTCCGAAGTGTCGTGATGTTATGTGAATCCTAGTAGCAAGCAGAGATCTATTTATCATATTTTTTATTACTGGTTTTAGTTCTCATGTCGTGCTTCTTTGTGGTACTTGCTATTAGAGGTCTAACCTCTCTGGTTTTGCATGGCCAGATTTAGAGCCGGTTCCCGAGGACTCAGCTTACTTCTACCTCCAAGATGGTCAACACTAGAGGGATGATCGCAGGAGGACTCGAGTAGGTTTCTTACTTTCCCGCTCGTTTTGTTATCTACTTTATACGTTGCCGTTTGGTACCGACATGTTAGTCGGATCGTCTTGTACTTACTTTTACATAATTGTAACTAAGTCAGGCTGCAGCTGATAACAATTGTGTATGTCTTGCTACATCATCTGGCTATGTTTTATAAAGCCAGATATCAAAGAACATTTTGACTAAGCGTTTGGGACGCCTTACTGCTTTATCTTATATGTTCTCTATTTTTGTTTCTTGTTTGAATGATTGAGACAATAGATGTGAAGTGACCCTAGTGAGACTTTCATGTAGTATGTACCCCCTCGTCTTGTAGACAGTATTGATCGTATTATACGGTATTCATCTACCCGTAATACGTAGCTGGCTGAGTCATTCCCCCGCTCTCCAGTATTCTGGTTCTGGGGCGTGACAGTCGAAACGGGAGTGAGAGTTTGGGAGGGGGAGAATGGGGGCTGAGGGTGTGGGGTGGGTCGCCTTGGTGGGTTGCAACTTATGGGGGGCTTTTTTCTTAAGCTCCGGGTGGGCCCGAAAACCGTACTGTGTGAGGTGACCTCTGATCTGACAGTGCTTGCAAAATTTAATGCTGTTGTCATACACCAACGACTGAAGCTGCGTCTGTCCCCCGAGATCGATCTGAAGAAGAGTGGGGGTTCAGAGGATAGGTCAAGCTCCACACAAATTTTTGCATAGTTGTCTTTGGAGAGACTACGGGTTTCTTTGGCGATGGCAACGAGGGACCCGAAGGAGCTGACGATTCTCTTGAGGGCGGCGGGGGCAAAACATACCAGAGGGAGGTTTGAGAGGGTGATCCATGCTGAGATTATAGTCGAGTCGACTTTGGGGTTAAAGTCGGGGGACCTTTTGGCGATCTTAACGCTATGGGCTCCAATGCTGGTGGAGCCCTTAGCCCAGACTAATGAGTGGTCGGCGTCAGAGGAGAGGTGAAGGAGTAAGTATTTTGGGTCCAGCGGGGAAACTTTGTAGGCCGAGGCGAGACCCCAACCAGCAATCGCCTCTTGAGCTAAGAGGAGCTTCGGGCACCCGGAAGGGAACTTCAGTACGAACGTTTTCGTAAAGCTGGCGGATAAGGAGGAGATCTCAGCTGGAGAGAATGGGACACGAATAGTATCGCCATCAGCGGGGATTGGGAGCTCGACGTCCGGAAGCACAGGGTCCTCGGACTGGAAAGGGAGCTGTATCTGGCGATCTGGCCACAGAATCTTGGCAAAAGAAGGAGCAACGGAGGAGAAAGTTGCACTGTCAGTGGGGGAGAGGTCGGGTTGAGAGGTGAAGGGGTTGGGTGAAGGTACGACTGTCGTACCAAGCGTCGAGGGAGACACGGGCCCAGTTGGGCCAGCGGCCAAGAGAGAGCATATGGAGTCGACGGAAGAGGTGGGCGCATAACTACCGCAAGTCGGCGCATAGGTCCCAAGAAGAGGGGAGGCGCATGCGCCTGGGCGAAGGCAAGAGGGCGCATTGTCGGCATGAGCGGGCGCATGGCCGGTGCATTGAGCGGTCGCATGGACGCTAGCGGCTGGAGGATCCGATTCGTTGCCCGGCGATGCGCAGATGTCCGTATGCTGGCCGGAGGGGAGGGGCACGTGGCAGCCCGATGGGTGCACAGGTCCTCCCACAAGCCGAAGAAGTGACAAGGCGACTCTAACAGGACTGGTGTGGGTGCATAGCCGCCCCACCTGGATGAGGGTGCATAGCTGGGTCGGGCTGGAAAGGAGGGCACATAGCCGCCGACTCCACTCCCAGCCGCTGCGAGAAGGAGGAAAGAGCAAATTCGAATTCGAATTTGTGCTCTTCGAACAGGAAAGCCCAGATCCTGATGCGGTGGCCTTAATTCTCGCCCAAGCCCGTTAGCCTGGATGGAGGGGGCGCCGAAGGAGTACGCCATAGAGGGTGGCCAACGGAGTGGCGATGCGAAGCCCGGGGACTGCGGGGCGCAGGCGCGTCCTTCGCGGTCAGCAGACCGACTGTGGAAAGGGGACTCTGCTGCCGGCTTGTTGGCTAGAGTTGGGGAGTGCGGCCACCGCATCTTCGGGGCCACCGCAGCGGGGGACGATTCGACCAGGGGCAACTGGTCGGTGGTCCAGGCGACTGAGGGGCGCGAGCCAGCCGTAGCCCGATCGCTCGGAGGTTCCGAAGGGGGGCGAACCCCTGCCGACTTGCGCATGCGGCGATGGAGGACGTAGGGGTGGGACAGACGACGGTCCATCGGGGCTGCACAACCCCGGCGTCGACGGCGAGCGGGGAGGAGGGGTGGGGAGCCATGCAAACATGGGAATGGGGGAGGGGGGGAGAGGGGTCCTGAGGAAGAAGGCTCTATCCTTTCATATATATATATATATATATATATATATATATATATATATATATATGGCAGCCATACTTCCTTCCAGCGCTCAGGAGATCGATCTCCCTGAGATCGAATTCATAGCTCCCTTTGAAGGCCAAGCCATCTCTGTGTCGTTCTCCAACGATGAGATCACCTCTCTAGCCTCCTCCTTTTCTAGGACCTTTGTGCTTAAATTCCAATCCGGATGCCCTAAACTGTCCATTACCAAAGATGCCATTGCAAGGTGGGGTCTCTCATCCTCCTACAAGGTCGCCCGACTAGACTCCAAACACATCCTCCTCCACCACTCATCCTCCCCCGACCGCTCCTTGGTCTGGGCTAAGGGCACCACCAACATAGGACCCCTTTGCGTGAAGATCGCCAAATGGACTCCCTATTTCAACCCAAATGCAGACACCAAGATCATCTCGACGTGGATCACTCTGCCGAATCTTCCCCTAGTATGCTTCTCCCCGGCAGCACTCAAGAGAATTGCCAGCTCCTTCGGGACCCTGGTGGCCATCGCTGAAAAGACCCGCAACCTCTCCAAAGGCAACTACGCCAAGATCTTCATATCGACATCTCAGCCGAGGCCCCCACGCTTATACAGCTTGAGCTTGGGACCCAGACTCTCACATAGAGGATCGAATACGACAACAACATAAGCTTTTACAACCATTGCCAGATTAGAGGTCATCTCCTGAAACACTGTTTCAAAAAACACTCGAAGCTCAAGAAGATAGCACCGAAAAGGCCTCCAACCGCGAGGGCGACACAAATCCCCTCGTCTGGCCCCATCCTTCCACTCCTCAATTCCCACTCCCATTTTACAGATAGGGACAGCTCCTCCTCTCCTCGCGCCCCCTTCTCGTCGCTAAAAGGAGCGGTCCCATCCAGGTCCGCAGGCATCACCCTTCTCAACAGATTCGAGATCCTCGACCCATCTCTTGTGACGACAGAACAGACAGAACCCCTCCTCGTCGACGATGCTGGAGTAGAGAACGTGACGACCTCCGATGCAACCACACCGAGAACTTCAAGGGATCCCCAACCGATACTGACTACCCCCCTCCGATGCCCCGACCGTCTCTGCCGCCACCACATCGGGAACTCCAAGGGATACCCAATCGATAACGACTTCTCCCCTAGTCGCCTTAACCCCTCCAGTCGAGGCAGCACCGATTATAGGCATCCCTCTCCTCTACAATGTCGATACCCTCATCTCATCTCCAGCGATCTCCGACCCCCTCCACGAACAAATCCCCCCAACTAGTAGTGCAGAGCATGTTCTCATCCGGGCCGCTGGCACCTCGGTCCATTATGAGGATATCCAGTCGGCACAGGTCTCCCACTATAAGCTAGTCGATTCTCCTCCCTCCTTTTCCGTGATCGAGGTCGCGCATTCTTTAGGACCTAAATATGAGGCCAGAATTTGACAGGCTCAAGAGGCCGGGTTTTTGAACCCCAACAACCCCCTCAACGTGCTTGCCGAGATAGAAACAGAACTTGTCAACCCCACGAACCTCGTCCCAGGCAGCAAAGATCCGGTCCACCGTGAAACGACAGTAGCATACCTCGCGACTTATCACAAGGGCCCTAAAACACAACAAAATAAAAAGAAAAAGAAACAAGTCCAAGAGCCGTCGGCCATGACCACCAGGTCGGCCATCAAGCTCAACCCCACCCCCAACAGCAATCAATCTAATGGTTAACATCCTCACCTTGAATGTCAGAGGGCTGGTAAATAAACCTACCACGAGGAGATTGATATCCCTTATCAAAACCCACCGCATTGACATTATTGTTATTATCGAACCCAAGATCCCCCAGAGGAAACTCAAAGCCATTCAACTCCAGCTCGGCTTCCCGAACGCCGTTGCGGGATGCCACAACATCTGGATCCTCTTCTCCGATGACAGTCGATTCAACTCCGTCCTCGACACTGACCAAGCGCTATCTTGCTGGGTGGAACACACGTCTCTAACCTCCCGATCCCTTATCTTCGCAGTTCATGGCAGTTGCGACCACACCGAACGCATGCAGCTCTAGAACACTCTTTTAAACACCCGTAGCTCCATCAACAACCTTCCTTGGCCCTGTCTCGGGGACTTTAACACGATCGCGAGCCCGGAGGAAAAGACGGGCGGTCGTCCCCTCCACCGTCCAGCCATGGATGACTTCAACTCCTTCATGTTTCAAGCTAACTTACACCCCTTCTCCTACTCCGGCAACACCTTCACTTGGAGCAACATGCATGAAGGAGAGCAACGCCAATACTCCTGCCTGGACCGCGCTCTTATGGACAACTAATGGTCAGACATGAACCTCATATCCAACCTCTCCCACCTCAATTCCATCGAATCCGACGACTCACCTCTCCACATTGAAATCAGCAACAACCCCAACCCCATCAAAAAAGCTTTCAGATTCTAGAACTTCAGGAGATACCAACCCCCATTCCAGAACACCATCGCTAGTGCTTGGAAATCGGCGGACAACCCAGACCCCCTCATCAGAATAGCCGAGAACCTTAAGGCTACTAGGTCAGCCCTCACAACTTGGAGAAAAACAGCGTTTGGCAACATCTTCCAAGAGATCAAGGCGGCGGAGGATGACATCAATCGCGCCAAAACTAGGTTCACATCGGATCGCACCCCTGAGGCCCGAGCCACGCTCAACCTTACCAAAGCCATCCCCAAATCCCGAATGAAAGTTGAAACAGAATTTTGGATGCAGAAAGCCAGGCTGAAATGGGACACTGAAGGCGACAACAACACGACATTCTTCCATGCCAGCGTAAGGGGACAAAGGCATCAGCTCACCATTCACCAAATCTCTGACGAGAACGGCAACCTCCTCAAAGATCAGCGGAGCATTCATACGGCCGCCGCCAACTTCTATTCCAACCTTTTCACCAAAGACACTGTGGTCAAGGACGATATCTTCTTAGCCCAGGTCCCTCGCATTATCAATGCGCAGGACAATAATCAGCTCTCTACCCCGCCGTCAACGGAAGAAGTCAAGTCCACGGTCTGGGCCCTGGACGAACACAGCACCCCAGGACCGGACGGATTCTTCGGGGTGTTCTTCCGGTCCTGTTGGAACATCATCCAAACTGACGTGATCAAAGCCGCGACTGTCTTCTTTCAAGGTGCCAGCTACCCGAAATCCCTATCTAGAGCTAACCTTATCCTTATCCCCAAAAAAGATAACCCGGAGACCTTCAAAGATTTCTGACCGATCAGCCTATGCACCTTCGCTAACAAAATCATCTCCAAGATCATCTCCTCCCGAATGTCCCACCTTCTTCCCAAGATTATCTCTGAGGAACAAAGTGGCTTCGTTCCAGGGCGAAATATAACTGAAAACATACTCCTTGCCCAGGAGATGATTACCTGCATGAAATTCCCTTCGAGAGGAGGCAGCATAGACATCAAGCTAGATATGGAGAAGGCCTATGATCGTTTAGATTGGCAATTCATGATCTGGGTTTTCAGGAACTTCAAATTTTACGAAACCTGGATAGACATCATTTACAGATCTATTAGCAACTCTTAGTTCTCCACTGTCATCAACGGGCAGACTGACGGTTTCTTTAAATCCAGCCGCTGAGTCAGACAGGGAGACCCTCTATCATCTACCATCTTCATCATCACCGCAGAGGCCCTCAGCAGAAACCTTAACAGCATGGTCCATACCCCCAGATTTTGCCACTTTCACACCACCGCGGGATGCCTTGTTCTCACCCATCTGGCCTATGCCGACGACGTCCTTATTTTCTCTTCGGGGGACACCGGCTCCGTCGAGGTGTTTCGCAATACCCTGGAGAAATATTTCAGATGTTTCGGACAGAAGATAAATCCCGACAAAAGTGTCATCTACACCCACCACAAAGTTGACAGGAACCACTCAGCCACCCTCACTAATCTCACCTCCTTCTCCACCGCTTACCCTCTTTTCTCCTACTTGGACTGTCCTCTGGTTTACGGCAGATCCAATTCGGGCATCTTCGACGGACTGGTCACCAAAGTCAGAAAAAAGATCGAAGGATGGCACAATGCAACACCATCTCCAGGCAGCAAAATAATCCTCATCAAACACGTGCTTTCCTTCACCCCTATCTACACCCTGGCAGTCTGCTCACCGCCACTGAAGGTTCTCTCCTCCGTGGAGGCTCTTTTTGCCAACTTCTTCTGGGATTACCAAGACGGTAAGGATAAACATCACTGGGCCAGCTGGGACATGGTGGCCAAACCCATGAGCGAGGAGGGCTCGGATTCACCAAATTATCTCACATCGTGGCCGCCAGCTCTATAAAATTATGGTAGAGGCTCCGATCTCATACTTCTATCTGGACGCGATTTATGCGTGCCAGATACTTCTAACACTCCTATCCTGCGACAGCAGAAGCCAACAGACGATCCTCCGTATCTTGGCGCCGTATTCTCCATGGTCGTCAGCTAGCTAAACCTCTCATCGGCCTAAGTCTCGGTACCGAAGATGCCTCCCCTAGCCTTGAACGGTGGATTAGCAATAGTATCTATCAGATGTCCCCGAACGTCCTCCCTAATTGCTCGATCAGGGATCTTTGGGACCCACAGGCGGAATGGAGATGGAAGTTGATCGGGGAGTGGATCGTGCAGGAGGCGGCATCGGAGCTCGCCTCCACCAACCTCAGGAACTCCGATCTCCCAGATAAATGGATTTGGAACCCCAACAGTGGTGGTGAGTTCTCGATGGCCTCTACCAGGGGGGAAACTGAGGGGCGGCGGCACGCAGGCCCCATTGATCGTGCCTTATTGGCAGCCGTGCATCCCCAACAAGTGGTTCTTCCTGATCAGGAGAGCGCAGAGGAGGAAGCTCCCGATCGACGACTTCCTCACCTCCATCGGTTACAGCCTCGCTTCCAACTGTCACTGCTGCACCTCTCACAGTCCAGAAACTGTGCAACACATCCTTATCTCCAGAGATCTTGCTAATCTAATCTGGCGTGACCTCTCCCACTGCTGCAGAAAGAGACACTGGCCCGTGGGCTTCAACGATCTACTTGTTCACTAGGGAGACTCTCATAGCCATCAGATCGCTGCAGCCGCCGGCTTATGGGTTCTATGGAAGAACCGGAACAAGTTCAGATATGAGGGTCACCAATTCAACTCTGATCAACTGACCCGCGAAGTCCATCGCAAAATTCTTAAAACCAGGAACCGTTGCTCCCACTCCTTGGAACAATTTTGGCAGGCCTGGTGCTAGCTTTATGTGCACTTTCGGATTGCGGGAGTTCCCTGTTTTTACCGCTTGATGTTTCGTTGCTATACATTTTTGACGGTATACTTTTATAGGCTTCGGTATTTTATGCCTTATGGTATACTTGTATATGTTCGGCCTTTCGACTTTCATGAATAAAACGGGTGGTTGTTGTTAATATATATATATATATATATATATATATATATATATATATATATATATATATATATATATATATAATTTTATTTTTATTTTTAATTTTTTTGCTAGAAAATTATAGTACTCTCATTATTCAGATAATCAACTTAATATTGGAGTTAGAAGTTCTTGTCTAAGATGGGCAACCTCCGGGGCCACCAAAATAGTAAAACGGGCCATCACCATCAACTTGGTAACAATAAGTGTGTCTTCATAACGTTTTAAGTTAAAATGTTTATCACTACCACCACCAAAGAATAGCAATTGAACATCCTTAACATATGCAGCTTTTCCAAAACCTTCTCTAGGGTAACGACCGCTTTCCATTGGAGGACTCTTCTGATTTGGATAGAATCTCACTTCTCCACCCCATTGAAACATAGAAGCACTTTCCGATAAACTAGTAAAAAGTGACTTTGGCCAATGACCTACTGGCTCATTTCCATTTGTTCCAGCATTTAACCACCAATCTCCAGTTTGTGAATCCTTGGATATTTGTAGAGTTATCTCGTATTGATTTCCATTAATTGTTGATACGGGATCAATTTTGTTTCCAGGAACAAGCTTTGAAGATTTATAACTATCACATATATATCTTATATGTATAAATAATCCAAAATCTCAAAATATTCCTACTATCCTCTTTCTAGTTTAGGTACAAAAGGGTACAAATTATGCATATATGCAGATACTCCTATACTATATCCTAATAATGTATTTTTTATGATATACAATAATAATAGTTTACCATAAATATATAGAATATTATTTATAAGGATAAATAGTATTTCATTAATTCAAGATAACAAAATTATATGCATTAATATAGCAATATCCCAAAATCATTTATACTAATTTTATTTAAATTAAAAATAGCCCTAATTAATTTAAGGATGGTTTCTCTACAAAAGAATATTTATTAAATATTAATAACTTTTTATACACAATATAACATTTATTTATAAAAATAAAATAACGGATCAGTAAAATAAATCACCAAAACATACATACAATTTACATATGCATGGACCTTTTGGACGCACTACCTGACTACATGGGCATGGATTGGGTTCGGGTCAAGTCCGGGCTAAACTTGTACAATCAGGTCTCCTAAAAGTCAATAATTTTAATAATAAATAATTATAACATTTATAGAGGTTGAGTAACAACTTTGACTGGTTTTTTTAGTTAAAACACACATATGGCTCGGCCTTCCCTGCTATGGCTAATATACTAGTCAAAGCACATGACTACACTATCCGTGCCAAAATTCTTGGTCATCTTGTACTCCAAATCTTAACCAGGACTAAAGCCTTTTATCATAACAATTATTTAATTAAAATTTTTATAAAATTCCAAAAATTACTATTTAATTCAAATAAAATATATATTTTCAAAATTCTGGGAAGAGGGGTCACAACGGGCCACCATAAAAATGTGTCACGACCCGCACCCAAAAATTGCATATGAGTCGTGGGTACATCCAGCCTACAATGCCCGACTCCTATTTATACCTACCCTCATCAGTAAACACACAGATAACCCTATTAATTTATACATTCATATATCTGCCCTATAGGTAACAACCTGTTTCCCCCTATCAACAACTCATGTGCCTCATCTAAGTTCCTACAGAGAATGCATATATTTTAAAACTCACAGGTACAAGTTAGCACATAGGCCTCAAGGAAATCGGCCTTCACTTCACATTACTTCCGTAGACTGATACACAGGTTAGGTTCTTTAAAGTGACACACACACAAAACTCTCTATATACTGATGCTTGGACTGTCCTGCATTCAACATAGGATACCAAATACCCCATGTCAGATATCCCTAAGTAGTGCACAATTGTGTACTGATGCGCATGGCATACATGCTGCTGCTAGGGGAAGCAACATCCCCTGCAAAGCACATGCCCTATCCCCCACTGCTCTGTCCCTCTAACTGATACCTTAACTCGTTGCATCCCTAGCCAAAATGTCTACATGTATTCCCAATCCCCCATCACTGATACTACTCTAAAGCATATTATGCATGTCAACCTCTCTAATGGTTTATGGAGATTCACTGACATTTAACTATACATACATATATATGTATAGGTCATGGCATGCCTAAAACCAAAAGCCCCTATGGTTCACCCATGGAATGTACTCAAAGCCACATCTACCCACTTGCTAGCTTACAATCATATGCACAACACCACATCCCATTATTTATATTATTTCACATTTATCATGTATTATTTAATTTGCCACAAAAAGATATCATTCCCATGATACACATGACTTAACCAAGATACAAATGACTCCATGACACATGGGCACACTCACCATCCCCAAATCTCTACTTCAATGTGCAATGGCCAAAGCTATGGTATTTAGCACATTTGAAGGCACATTGCAAGTAGATATTTGTCTATTTGGCCAAGCGTATCCTTCCATGTCATGACATAACCTTCGATACCATAGTTAGGACACATGGACCAAGTTCTACAACAAAACATGATACAAATTTTTTTTGAGGACTTGTATCAAACACTTGGTAGTCAAAATCCCATAACAACACAAATGACACCATTATAACCAATAGAACTATTAGGAATGAGTCCTCTAATACCTATTTCACCATTATAGAGTTGGATCTAGCCATTAGAGGCATCTCCCACATGAATACATAAAATTTTACTATAAAAAATAGATATTAGAGGGTTATACCCATGTAGAATGGAGCCTTCATAAAGACCCACAAATTTAGGGAAGAAGTAGCTCCCAAAACCTTGCTAGAGCCTCTAGCAAGCCTTCTTGAGCTCCCCAAGTCCTTAGCACACCAAAGGGAAGGAAAAAAATTTTTGGAGAGTGTGGAATGAAAGAATGAGTGGAAAACCCTAGGTTGATATGGTGGCTGCCATTGAGGGCTTGTGGGGGTTTACATAGGATCTTGCCAAGTCTTAAACTCTTCATGACAATTAGTATTATGATGGTCTTTAAGGGAAGCAAGTGGTTTGGCTCGAATTAGTGTTTGTACCATAAATAACCATGACTACGGTCCAACTTAAATAGAATTTCTAATTCAAGGATTTGGTTTAATTATCATGCTAGTGATCCACAATTAATTTTTTTTAATTGGGTCAAAATAACCTTAATCCAAAAAAATGGGTGTTACACAAACACCACTTTATCCTCACACCAATTGTATTATATTTTTTAGCGTGTACAGATTTAAAATTTAGCCAATAAGGGTTGTAACTCCCAAACTCTTTCCCTCCCCATTAGGAGTTGGTAACAATGAAACTTTTCATCTTCATAACCCCCTCTCCCTCTTTTAATCTTCTTCATTCAAACCACCTTCATAACCCCCCTCTTTTAATCTTCACCATTCAAACCATCTTCATAACCCCTCTTCTTTTAATCTTTTTCATTCAAACAACTTCATAACCCCCCACTTTTAATCTTCTCCATTCAAACCACTTTCATAATTGCCTCTTTTAATCTTCTACATTCCAACCAGCTTCATAACCCCCCTCATTTAATCTTCTACATTAAAACCACCTTTATAACCACCTCTTTTAATCTTCTGCATTCAAACCACCTTTATAACCTCCCTCATTTTCCTCTTCCTTTTTACCTTAACTCCTCTCTCCCTCCTCCAAGCCATCCAAAATAGCCCTACCTCTCAAATCTGGCCACACACCCCTCCCAAAACTGATATCAGCCCCATTTCACTTCCTCTTCTCCACTAGTTCTACCACCTCCACAGCCCCCAAACCACTTCTACAACCACCCTAACATCATATTCTATCAACTTAATATCTATCTGTTCTACCACAACTCCTAGAACTACCCACACAAGCAGTACAAGGAGTATTAAGTACCAAAAGGCACATCTAGAACTGTTTTGAAGAAGGATTTATTTGGGCTGACATCTTTTTCTTATATGTAAGTGGTCATTTCTCTACTACTTGACTCCCTCTTGATGTTCTAAATACTTTTCCTAGGGTTCTTTGAATTTTTCTACACCATGTTAGATAAACTATGCATGATTTTCTAGGTGTCCTTCAATATCTACATAGAAATTTTGCTATGTGTTCACCAACTTGTGTATCACTTTTGATATGATAAATAACTCATATAACCATGATTAAACTCTGATTTAAACCCTATTTTTAAGAATTTTTTTAGATTATAAATAAGTTGCTTGATGTTAGAAATCATGGTAAGTCATAGATGGAAATTTGTAGAGAGATGTGTTATTATTTGTGTACTCCAACTAGTATAGTTTGGCTTAACGTCTCGTGATAAAAAAAGAATTATGATATTTTTAATAATAATTCTAGAATTTATAACTTAATTATATGATTTACATGGTTATTCATGATAGGGTGTTTACTTAGTATTGTTAGAGTTAGTTTTGTCATAAAGCTTTAATGCTAAGAAAAGAATTGTATATCATTTTAGTTAGTAATATAGATTTAATTTCAGATTTATTTAAATGGATATTAAAAATGATTATATGAACTTTTTGCTTGGGTTAACCTTGGAGATTTATTATACTACATGTTGGGTACATCACCTAGTTTTGACTCTAGAAAATCATGGTTATAAACACAATCTTAGAAGTATAAGTTATGATGCTAGTTTACTTTAATTATTAGGCGATGATTTGATAATAATATAGTTGTAAAATAGATATGATGAAAGTAGAGTTTAAATGGTAGTGTTAACCCTAACCTGTTAGGCAACACTAGAAAGTATAAAATCTGGTAACTATGTGTTTGAGAAACAACTTAGTAACTAGTTAGGACGTTGCATTTTGGTTGTGATCTTGTACGAATTTAAGGTGCAATAGTGATAAGACTAACTTAATATTATACCATTAGGCTTGTTTGATCGATCTGACACAGATACAGGAGCATGCACTTTTCATTTACAGCTTGGAGTTCCAGGCAAGATACCTTGTCATGTTTGTTCTATTTAATTTCATGATAATGTTCTTGTGTTTCTAGTATATTACTCTAGTAGTGTTCGTCCAAGTATGACTTGGGTGCCATCGGTGTTGTCATCGATGTTCGCGTGCGTGTGTATGACTTAGTGTGTATATGACGTTCCTCAAAAGTGTGAAGTTATTCTCAATAACTTTTATGCCTTCCTATGTACCATTACACGTCACGTGAGTGAGATTATTGTGTTGGCACGAGCTTATGTATCCGGCTTGCTACCGACGTGAGTGGTTCATGTGTCGGTACATATATTAATTTGATTGAGTCTAGGTAGTGATTTGCATTGAGATATCGATTGTCCCAGTCATGGATACGACCTGAACATAAGCATTAGGTGGAGAGGACAACTAGTAGGAGTATGGTGTCATGCCCCGGTCCCATAGGAACGATCGCCCTCGCGAAGGCGTGATGCCGCACGAGCCTAGGTTGCGCTCGTGCAAAGCGGGTTCCATAATGTCCAATCATAACAGCTTACGACGAGGTCGCACAGAAGTCCCAAGCAGAAACAATGAATATACAAGGAAACACAAGCATTGAAACCAAAATTTAGAATCTTTTATTGATACTTGAAATAGAATTACAAAGGCGCGAAGCCAAGTTACAATCACTCAAGGTCACTTTTCTCTCTGATTACAATCACTCAGCTCTCTCTCATGCCTCAATACATTTGACGAGCCAGTAGATGCTTCAGATAGGCAATATCCGTACATTATGTCCTATACAGATGAAGTCTCCATGCGGCCGCATGCCTCGAATTGCCAAGGAACTCCGTGCCTCGACGTATCCAAATGAGCTCCGCACCAGCGAGCTTCTACATGTGCCTGCACATGGAAACTGTATGGGTGTCAGTACTCATCTGTACTGGTGGTGTGAGCTCCTCGTCTACCCGTACCAAAACCAATACGTTCATTTAGTTTGTGCAACATATCCCTTCCTTTTTTATTTTGCTTCTAATTTTACCTTAGGATCGATTTTAGGACATAGACTCTTGGCCTGTTTGTGTCTCTAGACCATCACCGTGCCTCGCACTGATAACTTACTATTCGATGTGCCTCTAGACCATTTTCGTGCTTGTAACATCAAGTATCAACTCGGACTTCCCCTTCTGACTCATACCTTGGTCGCCTAAAAACGTCGCTAAAATATAGGAAAATGTCGCTAATCCTTGTCAGCGACGTATTCTGCGATGTTTTCACGCTTGTTGTAATGCAACAAGTCAATGACAAAGAAAATGTTGCCAAACGTCACTGCTGTGTTGTTTACCAGCGACGTTTACACGTTACCAATTTGGAGACGTTTACCGACAACAAGTCAAAAATTTAACGACGTATACGTAGTTGTTAAACAATGGTAGAAGTTGCAGGATTTAGCAACGTTTTGGTTACGACTACCGACGTCTATCGACTGCTTATTTATCAGTGATATTCTGCAGATTTAGCGACGTTTAGCGACGTTCTGTGACGATTAGCGACGTCATACTAGTCGCTATATAGCATCGGTAAATGTTGCAAAACGTTGCTAAATCTGCAAAAAAAAAAATAGAAAACATAATGACATATTCTGCATATGTAGTATCCCTGCAGTTTAATAATGAACAATTAATATGAATAGACCTGGAGCAACCCTCCGTTGAATATACTGGATTCACCGACCCCTTCGGTGGAACACTCACTAGTAAATTCACATACAGTTGAAACGAATAACAAAACAAAATATGATAAAAATAGCACATTAGTCTCAAAGTCTACACACAAACTATCCAATGACTACACAACCATTATCCAATGTCTACACATAAATATCCATGCAGATAAGTCTACATAACTAATCAAATGCATAATATTCAAACACAATATCATGGGTCTATACACAAACAAACACTCTGCACAAACATCAACAAACAGTCCTAACTAGGACTACTGCGGATTTGGAGCAGGAGGGCACCGTCGCGCATCAGGGATAAGAACAGCTCATACTGCTCCCGTGAAATCGATAGCGATAAAGGTGGAGTCGGTGACAATAAGAAGACAGTGACATCGATGGAGTCGGTGACGATGAAGGCGCACCCGGAGGATGTATCTGCTCCAACGCTGCTAGTTGCTGGTTGTATGAATCCATGGTAGATAATAGCCTCGTACTGCTATTAACCATCGAATCCTGTATCAACGTCAGCCTCTGGCCCATGGATAGCTATGATGCCTGCAGCTCCATCACGCTGCGCTGTATTAACGCTCTAAGATCAGTAACAACACTCTGTCCTCATATTCATATCCATGAGCTCCATGATGCTGCCCTCGAGTGTATCAAATTATGCGAGGAGCGTGGCATCGTCCGTATGAGGCTGAGACTGGGGCTGCTCCTGGATCCGTCGTAGCATCTCATCACGGAGAGACTGAATCTGACGGTCAACCATCTCCTGGACTCGAGCAGACTCCTGCGAGAGGCTGTGGGCCATGCACACTAGCAGCGGATGCCCTAGAGGACTGTGTCGCAACTAGGGCACCATAGGATCCCCTACCGTAGTATGTACCCCTATGGAGACCACCAGCGGCGGTCACTCATAGCTCATTCTTCAATGGAGCTGGAACGTGCTGCGAGGAAGTACCGGCCTCTCCTGCTGTAGGTACACTAGTAGCCGCCCGCTCGTGAAGCTTAAGATACTCGGTCTAGAAAGTATGGATACTCTATAATTTCTAATGTCTAATATACTTATTTACTAACTACATGAATATTTATTTGCATATTTACTAAGTTATATTAAAATTAACATAATGTATTAAAATTAACTATAAGTATTGTAATACTTATATAGGTCTGCTCGGCCCTCTCATCAATAAGCTTCCCGCCCTTCCGATGGGTGGCCAGGAAGACGATCACCATGTTGGCGTCATCACCCCTCTTTACCTGTTAAAATATGATTTAGTACTATTTATTTACAAATATATTATTTAGTACCTGTTAAAAATATATAATATTTCTGAAATAAAAAATATACCAAACGACAAAAATGTTCCATCATCGGGATCGACCCACCTTACCACTTTTATGCCTTATGCCTAGTCGCCTTACCCTTTTCAGACCTTTCCTTGTATCGAGGCACGTCGAACCTAGCCTTCATTGCAGTCCACTGATCAGAGGTGATCCAACCTTGGATCGGCTTTCCGGCGTGATCACGAGCCTTCTGGTCATTAATAGCATCACAGATTAGCTTGGCGGCAACGGCAGGAAACATCCCCTTGATCAACTCGGCTGGTACGGTAGATAGAAATGTTTGCTAGAAGAAACAATTTAGTCAGTTACATATATACATAAATAAGATAATTTAAATTAAACCATATATACTTTTACCTTGAACTGTGCAAACTAGAAGTTTTTCCTATCATTTGGTGCATCAGAGTAGTTTATCCAAGGGCCACCATAATGGTACCTCAGAAAATGGCCCAGGCGTCTCTGTACCGACTAGAGACGATATCTATACAAAGGTAATTATATTCATGAAAAATGAATTTATTATAAATAAAGAAATAAATGATATATATGATAAACCAAAACACTTACTTTGTATCGTCGGCCTAGATCTCCGTCCTCGTCTCCTCTGGTGGTGTGCACGCAAGATCTCGTTGATACTGATCCGGTTTTGGCTTAGCCTCTACCATCTGCTCATTTGTCTCTACCGTTGTATCAGCAGGAGGAACGCTAGATGAGGGGGAGTGTCAGGCCTGGAACTACTTGTCCCAGGAGGGCTGCCATATAACGTCGTGGAAGTCGGACACTTAATTTTGCTACCGTCCATGTACTGAGTATAAATGATATGTGACTTCCACTTCTGGATGATATCTCAAGTATAAATGGTGTATGACTTCCACATTTGGATGATATTTTAAGTTGCGACATCTCACACACGGACGCTTAATTTGGTACTGTCCATGTACTGAGGAACGCCTCGGCGAACTGTAGGAACTGCTGTACACCCTCAATAAATTCATCCCGCACACCACACATGTCATCAGGATGACGGTTGTCCATCCCGACGATGCCACAGATAGTAATCCATATCCATTTTTAGATACTTCTGTAAGATAGATAACATGCCCATTATTCAAAGGCTTACAAAAGTAATAGCCTGAAGACATGATTTCAAACATAAAGACATGTGGACAACTCCAATTTTAACTCCATTATATGGGTGGCAAACGTACACTCATAGGTAAGACACACAACTATAGGATACTATCACAGGAAGACATTCAATTGTCACATCCTAACACACTCTATGCATACACATATATTATGTATGCATGGATACATTACCTAACCCACATCACTCACTCACATATACCCACACTCATGCACTACATACTACACCCTACATTACTGTCACATTGGGACTTGCACAGGAACATGTGACACCACATGCATAAGGGTCAGTGTCGGTAAGGGCTGTGACTTGTAATTTTTTAATAATGACACCAAATATTATAAAACCATATAACTTTATTTAATAATGATATCAATTTTCCAATAATTTTTTTACTAGTTAGAATATTTTACTTATTTGTTTTACGTCAAATCTTTATTTCTATCAGAATTAAGTTGGTGTCGTGTCAGTGTATGTGTTCGTGTCGTATTCGTGTCTGTGTCGTGTCCATGTCAAATAGCTAGTAGAGAAATGGTTAGGGTTTACCTGATTTTGGGGGTGACCAAGGAAGGGGATGGCCGAGAGGAGGAGGAGGTCGGCACGTGTAGGCGGTTGAGGAGGAGGGGGTCGATGGAGGAGTAGCCCGGAGAGGAGGAGGCGCAGAAACGGAGGAAAAGAAGGAGGAGGGTGGTCGGTGGTGGAGGCGAGCGGCCGGTAGAGGAGGAGTAGGGGGAGAGCTCGATGGAGGCGGAGGAGCGGTAGTGGAGGAGGGGGCGTCGAAGTAGCACAGGGGGTCGTCGGCGTTGGGGGGTGAAATATTTTTTGGAAATTTTCGAGTGGGAATGGAGGGAAAGGAAAACCCGATCAATATATTAGAAATAAATTAGCAACGTCAGAGTAAGACGACGCTAAACGTTGCTATATTCTAAAAAATTAACGACGTCTTACATTGACGTCGCTAATCGTCACTGATAATAAAATCCTAGCGACGTGCACCGACTTTTCTACGACAAAATTTTTGTTTATAAAATGTAGTCGTAGTATGTCGCTGATAGAATATTGACGTATTGCGGCGTATACTTTTTACGTCGCTAAGTTGCACAATTTTAGCAACATTTTGATTAAGCGTCGCTAATTGTGTCACTGATATGACTTATTTTGTTAGTGGTTCCTCGTACCGATAACTTACTTATCAATGTGCCTCTAGACCATTCTCGTGCTTGCAACATCAAGTATCGACTCGGACTTGCCCTTCTGCCTCATACCTTGGGATGCAACATGTTTCGTGCCATCGACTTGGTCCGTGCTTCAAATATCAAGGTCATGCCTCACAATTCAACGTGACATGACCAAACTTTGTCTTACGGCCCTTCCTGACTTAACTCAAGATGACTCAATCTCGACTTGTGGAACTTGTGTTGACGACTCAAACACGATGCCATATTTGTGCCGAAGCATGTGTCCTTGCTATAGCAAAATCTTAGGCTCCATAATGGTGTTGCAACCGTACACACCTTCTTAACTCCATTCGTGCCATGTTTGTACTTTCTTTGATTTGACTGACACCATGTATGCGGATTGTCGCTCAGCATACCAACTCATCTATATGAAATGTCACTAGCAATGTCAAGCTATCTTGGACTTGGCTGAGGATAGACATCGATCATCTAACGGGTAGCTAGCCGGTGGAAGCCCCAAATCTACTATGCGGTACATCCAGCATCCTGCTTTAGCCAAATCGCTTCACCAGGAAATGATATGATCCTGAGGCCCCGACAATCATGTCAAGGAAGATTACCCCTTGTGCACAAGTTGTCCATGACTATGCATCTACGAGGACTTCTAGACTCGACGTAAATGTAAGGCCTACACATGATATAACTTGCTTTCTCTTCCTTATACTTCTTTATCCATGTCCACTTTTTCCATTGTTCATTGGAGACTCCTAAGCCACGGGACCGGTCTTGGCGACAAACGGTTGCATGAACTTTACATTCTTTGAAACACAGGGAACGGCTATTGCATAGCCTTCCTACTTAACTTGAACCATACATGTTCCATAGACCGTGGCATACTTATCCCTGAACCATCCGTGGCTCGTGCCTTAAACCAACTTGTATTCTATGCGACATTACCACCCAAGTTATACTTTATATGACGAGCCATGTGATCATGGGACTATGTGACTTTGACAACCGCAGAAAACATGGGACAGTACTTGCTATGACTTCGATAGCCCAGCAAAACTCTTACCTAACTCAATCGTGCAACATCTTAACCCATGGGACGAGCTAAGGCTATGCCAAGCCTTGTACCATAGAAGAGTGCATTGAGACTCGTGGGACAGTTTTGCTATGCCAAGCATTGGACGATGGGATCGTGCATGCTTTATCAAGCATTTATACATGCGACGCCTATGACTTAGGCTAATTTCATAACTTTGTGGCAACTTAGACCAACTTTGCTTCTCGCAAGCCACGGGATAAAGGACCGAGTGCCATTTTGAAAGTATGTCGTGCAACGATTCTAAGCCGACCGTGGGACCTTTCTATATTCTAACTCAATCAGACCCAACTTGAGATTATTCCCTTAGCTGTATGGATTTGTCTCTTTTATTATCAAGCCTACTTGTAGTTGAAAGCTTTCATTTTATTAGTGTGAAGGCCGAGCAGAGACAAGTTTGTCGAAGCTACCCACCTGAGCAAGGAGTTGCCTCGACCGAGCAGGACTTTGAGCAGGCCATTGCATTGCTAAGTCCAACGTCGTTGGTGTTTTGATTCTTTAGATTGGACGGAGCGGGACGGGGCATTACACTATACACCACTCAGAAAAAGTTTTATCCTCGAAACTTACTGAGTATACAATCATCGACTTATCTCTTGATTTAACATCCAATGACTCTCGCACAAACTCCTCCTTAATAAAATATTCTACATATTTATATCGCACATCCAAACTAGCAATTTGTATAGTCTATCTATTCAAACATGTTTGATATAATTCACCTATCCATCATATCCAAGTCAAGCACACCATAAGACGATTTGTCATTAAATCATAATTCTCATTTCCATATTCCATAAGCCGTTTACCATAATTTACGTATTCGATCACGAGGTCGTCTAGCATAGCAATATGTTACGTCATAATCTTCCGCAAGTCCGATTATCCATGATGGACATGAAATCACCATGCCAATGCTCCTGCATGATAATCATCCTCATCGGGCATAACTCTTGCTTTGAGTCTAGATTAATTCATTCTCGATACGCAGATTGGATCTACTCAATCCTCAAATTTACTTAATCGTCAATCACAAATCGATCCATCCTCGAATTCACCTTTGCATCAAACCACAATCCAAAACAATCCAATTGCCACGCTGTGATCTCCCATAAGTTCGATCATTCACGCTGGATATAAATCACCATGTCAGCGCTTCCGTAGAATAATCGACCAAATCTGACGTGACACATATACGAGGCTAGAATTATGCTCGTACAAGAAAAGAGCATCAACATTATGGTTATCATCGAAGAAATCAAGACATGATCATTTTCATCCAAGTATTCATTTCAATCAAAATCTCAAGTATAGCATCCATCAAAACATAATACTTTACACGATCATCATTCCTCGAATTATAGTACCTCCGAGTTATCGCACATCGATCTTTGATACGCCTCAATACTATCGATGATATGCATAACTTGATGATCTTTCTTTGCAACGAATTCTGAGTCGTACAACTGATGCTATCATTCGAACTGGATATACCACAATCTCCTCGATATTCAAGACCAAAATTCGATCAATGATTCCCGAACTATTCACATGATCAAATCGTTGAAACCAATAATCACATATGTTCATCCATCTAACTTAAATCATCGAGCAACTTATTTTCTTAATTTATCTTTTTATGCTAACTCAAACCACAAGTCGAAACAATCCAATTGCCACGCTGTGATCTCCCGCAAGTTCGATCATTCATGCTGGACATGAATCACCATATCAGCGCTCTCGCATAATGATCGCCCAAATCAAGCATGATGCATATGTGAGGCTGGAATTGTGCTCACACAAGACAAGAGCATCAATATTGTGGTTATCATCGAAGAAATCAAGACACGATCATTCTCATCCAAGCATTCATTTTAATCAAAATCCCAAGTATAGCATCCATTAAAATAAAACACTTTACTCGATCGTCATTCCTCGAATTATAGTACCCCCGAGTTATCGCACATCAATCATTAATACGCCTCAATACTATCGATGATATGCATTCCTTGACGATCTTCCTTTGCGATGAATTCCGAGTCGTACAACTGATGCTATCACTCGAACTGGATATACCACAATCTCCTCGATATTCAAGATCAAAATTTGATCAATAATCTCCAAACTATTCACATGATCAATTCGTTGAAACCAATAATCACATGATCAATTCCTTAATTCATATCATTTTATGCTAACTAAAATCATCGAGCAACATCTATCAAATCCTTATAATCATTCTCGTAACCTCGAAATCAAATTTTTTTTATGCACACTATCTTCTCATCGTGCTAACTTTTCGTATACGATTCATATCGATTTTCTTTATTGAGTCATCCGTTCGTTACATCTTATATTTTTCTTATTTATTATCGATCATTTTGTATTTCATACTCGTCGCAATCCTGTTGATATGCATCGTCTTTTTGTTTGTTTGTACCATCTTGTCAAAATTTTAATATTATAACTTACTCAATGATACTCAATCTAAGGCTTTACATATTGTGACGCTTGCTGATAGACTCGTTGGAACCCTACATCCTCAATCGATCGACATCCCCAAGGCTATCCGATACACAACTCAGGGATGAAGTCATTCAATAAATCCTCAAAATAATTTTCGAAATACCATCGATTTCTTCGAATCTCCGTTCGAACCATTCTTCAATTTTAAGCACATTCATCACTATATCGTATTGACGATAATATCGTCCGATGACATCCCTATCGATAGTCATCCTATATTTTATGAATCAAGTCAAATTCATCCACATTTCAATACAATTCGAATTTCGTACACTTTTCTAAGGTAGACACAATTCTTGGTGTATATGCACAACCTTGTTCGACGTAACAAAAGGTTGAACAAAATTTTGCTTTATTGAACGTATAAGGTATCTGTGTATAAAGAAGGAAGTCCTAAACAGGATATTCTAAGTATAGGAAGAAAAGGTTTCTGGAAAAGTGTGACGATGGAGATCGAGCACTACAGCGACTCCTATACTCCGTTAACGATATGACGATAAATCAACCTTGCTATGGCTCTCTCGTACATTTGATGGGACTCTGGGGTCACCGATCAAGAGGCTGTCTGGATGAGAAGATTCCTTGAAGATGGTTGGTTGGTTGGTTCTTTGGTTGATAGGTGGATAAGGGTGGTCGACTCTTCATAGATAGAGATCGCTGCTCCTTTAAAGATTTTTGATTGTGAATGTTCCTTCTCCTTTTTTTTTCCTTTTGGTGGAAGAATAACTCATTCTATTTATAGAGAACCAAGAACATATGCGATGTGCATTATGGTTCCTGAGATATGAAAGAATCTGCCGTCATTGCACGGTTCGAGCTTCTGTGGCGTTGACACGTGGCGAACATCGAGATTTCCCTCAAATGAGACCTCTGGTGGTTATAAATATAACCGAAGGAGGTGACACATAGCGCGTGCCGATTTGCTTGCTCGGATACAGCCGAGTAATTCTTGGGATTTCATCCTAGATTTGGAGTCTAATTGATCCTCATCTAAGACATAAATCAATCTGATATAATATTAATCATGATTTAAGCCTGATCTTCTCTGCAAGAGGCAGTTTAAACAAACCAATTGGGGGTTGACCCATGCTTCCTGCCCCTCTGGCGGGGACTAAGTGCTGCTGTCTGGGGCGACGAGTAGACCGTGCTTCTGGAGACGACACAACCTCTGTGCTTTCAGGATACGAGTGGGCTTGGCTTCAAATGAGGACGAGACTTCTGTATATATAGAGAACTTATGAAGCAGTGTTATGGACTACCAGAATCACTGTGTTGTAGGTGACAAGTAGGCTTGTGCTTCAGGTTGACGAGGTTACTGTACTTTTGGAGCGACAGGTTGACTTGTATTAGTTGTAATGGGTGTTCCCAAGTCTCTTATAGAGAAGTGACTTAAGCTTCTGATCTGGAGAAGACGACTTCACCGTGGGAGTGGAGATGGTATGGGTATATCACCATCCAGCGCCTCATATAGACACATATAAGTAACTGCGCCTCTAACAGTGGAGGCGTTGGCTACGAAAGGAAGGGTATGACACCCTTACGCGTCTGAGATTGGCGCAGGCAGATAGCTATACCTCTAGAGTGAAGACACTGGCTTCTAGAATAAAAGAAGGGGAGGGGGCCTACAACCATCTTGTTCCTAGGTTGGCGTAGGGAGGTAGCTGCGCCTCTGGTTTGAAGGCTCTGGCTTCTTCAAAGTACCGAGTTGCTGATATGCTTCTGAGAGGCTGTGCCCACAAGAATCAGAACATGCTTCGGTGGAGGTCAATCCTCCAGCGTGTGTATCAAGAAGAAGGAAGGCTGTACTTCGATGAAGATTGCATCCCTTGTAGATCCCTCTAGGCTTCTGTCGAATCTGTACTAGATCCTTTAAAGAAGAACAAAATTAGTCCCTTATGTATAGTCCTGATGTGTCTGTACTAGACTTTGGTAGACATGACAATGAATAGACTTCTCTCAATATCTTCTATTTTGTCTTTGTAGCATTGAGCCTGAGTCTTTTGCATCTTCTGCGCTTTGGCGAAGGGATGTCTTCAGCTGAGATTTTTCATGCTTCTACAAATTCGACATAGCTAACCGTTCTTACTTGAAGTTAACTTTGTTAAACCAATTGTTCCTTCGTGATATTTTTCAAAATATATAGACTTATTGTATGTACATCCCCTGGGACATTTGAGAGAGAGCGCACCAAGGATATCGATTTGCGGAAACAACATTTAGCACGAAGCATCAGAGTTAAAGAATTCAATTGAATCCAAGGACGTAAAGCCGTGCTCTGATATAATTATGTCATGCCCTGGTCCCGTAGAATCGATCGTCCTCGCTAAGGCGTGATACTACATGAGCCTAGGTTGCGCTTACAACGGGTTCCATAACTGCCGGTTACAACAGCTTGCGACGAGGTTGTCGCACATAAGCCCCAAGCAGAAACATTGAATATACAAGACAACACAAGCATTGAAACAAAAAATCAGAATCTTTTATTGATACTTGAAATAAAATTACACAGGCGCGAAGCCAAGTTACAATCATTCAAGCTCATTTCTTTCCCTGATTACAATCACTCGGCTCGCTCTAATCTCTTAATACAATGACGAGCCAGCGGATGCTTCAGATAGGCGTTGTCCATACATTATGTCCATATAGATGAAGTCTCCATGCAGCCGCACGCCTCAAAATGCCAAGTAACTCCATGCCTCGACGTATCCAAGCATGCTCCATGCCAACGAGCTTCTACTAGTGTCTGTACATGAAAACTGTGTGGGTGTCAGTACTTAACTGTACTGATGGTGTGAGCTCAACGCCCACCCATACCAAAACCAATACGTTCATTTAGTTTGTGCAACATATCCCTTCCTTTTTTATTGTGTTTCTAATCTTGCCTTAGGATCGATTTTAGGACATAGACTCTTGGCCTATTTGTGTCTCTAGACCATTATCGTGCCTCACACTGATAACTTACTAATTATCGATGTGCCTCTAGACCATTCTCGTGCTTGCAACATCAAGCATCAACTCCGACTTGCCCTTCTGACTCATACCTTGGGATGTAATATTACATGCCATCGACTTGGTACGTACTTTAAATATCGAGTTGTGCCTCACAATTCAACGTGACATAACCAAACTTTCCTTATGGCCCTTCCTGACTTAACTCGAGATAACTCAATCCTGGCTTGTGGAACTTGTGTTGACGACTCAAACATGACGCCACATTCGTGCCGAAGTACATGTCCTTGCTATAGCCAAATCTTAGGCTTCATAATGGTGTTGCAACCGTGCACACCTTCTTAACTCCATTCATGTCGTGCTTGTACTTTTTTTGATATGCTCGATGCCGTGTATGCAGATTGTCGCTCAGCACACCAACTCATCTATATGAAAGGTCACTAGCAATGTTAAGCTATCCTCGACTTGGCCGAAGATAGACGGCGATCATCCAATAGGTAGCTAGCCCGTGGAAGCCCCGAATCTCCTATGTGGTACATCCAAAATCCTGCTTTAACCAAATGGCTTCCCTCGGGAATGATATGATCTCGAGGCCCCGACATGTCGAGAAGACTACCCCTTATGCACAAGTTGTCCATGACCACACACCTACAACTTCTAGACTCGATGTAAATGTAAGGCCTACAGAAGATATAAATTACTTTCTCTTTCTTATACTTTGTTATCCATGTTCATGCTCTCCATTCATTATTGGAGACTCCCAAGCCACGGGACGATTTCAGCTACAAACGGTCGCATGAACTTTATATTCTTTGAAACACAAGGAAGGGCTATTGCATATCCTTCTTACTTAACTTGAACCATACGTATTCCATAGTCCGTGGCATACTTATCCCTGAATCAATCGTGGCTCGTGCCTTAAACCTACTTGTGTTTTACGTGACACTACCACTTAAGTCATACTTTATATGATGAGCCTTAAGATCGTGGGACTATGTGACTTTGACAACCACATAAAACATGTGACAGTGCTTGCTATGACCTCGATAGCCCACCAAACTCTTGCCTAACTCAATCGTTCAACAACTTAACCCGTGGGACGAGCAAAGGCTATGCCAAGCCTTGTACCGTAGAAGAGTGCAATGAGACTCGTAGGACACTTTTGCTATGCCAATCAATGGACGATGGACCGTGCATGCTTTATCAAGCATTTATATGTGCGACTCCTATGACTTAGGCTAATTTCATAGTATGTAGCAACTAAGACCAACTTTCCTTCTTCCAGGCCACGGGATGAAGGATCGAGTGTCATTTTGAAGCATGTCGTACAACGATTCTAAGCCGACCATGGAACCTTTCCATATTCTAACTCAATCAGACCCAACTTAGATTATTCCCTTAGCTATGTGGATTCATCTCTTTTATTATCAAGCCTACTTGTGCAGTTGAAAGCTTTCATTTTTTAGTATGAAGGCCAAGCTGAGGCAATTTCACCGAAGCTACCCACTTGGGCGAGAAGTTGCCTCGAGCAAACAGGACTTGAGCAGGCCGTTGCATGGCTAAGTTTGGCATTTTTATTCTTCCGATTGACTGAGCAGGATGGGGCATTACATATGGGACACACAACATTGGTAATTGTAGTGTATATGGATCTATAGAGACTGATGATATGCCTTAAGCAGATGCTACTTTCGACGGGAAGATAGTCTTGTTTAGATATATTAAGATTACCCGTGTTCTTAGGAGCGTTATGGTGGTTTATTTAGCAGATGCCACGCTTGACGGGATGTTATGGCTATTATCTGTGCCTATGCCTACCCATACGTACTAGGGTTGTCCTCAACTTGCATTCACATAGATGGTTAGAGACCCTTATTTATCATGTATTTATTTTAGTTCATTATGGTATTATTTTTTGTATCTTGTTATGTCCCTCTAGGACCTGGTGATCTCTCTAGGTGTTTGTTGGACTTCAAGCGTAGAGTTGTTGTGATGTATTTCTGTAAGATTTAGGTGTTAATGGTAGTATTGTTTTATTGCCTCTTTTGTGCCCTTATTTATTCTTTTGCCCTTATTATTTTTGCTATGATCATTACTGCTGTTATAGCCTAGTTTTGTAGACCTATTTTGTTCTTCGGATCTATTCAAACATATATGTTAATAGGCTGTAGGCTATACACATATTATTTATTCTTGATTTTATTACTTATTGTGGATTGAGACATAGTTGAGATAGTATAGGTCTAGTTTACTTTTATATCGTAGTACAACTAGAGTAAGTCCCTTAAATTGGAAACTTATTCTAGATCGTATAGCTGACATGTTCGCATCCTATGTTCCTATGTATTTTGGAACTAGGGCTTGACAGAAGGTGGTATGGAGGGAAGGGATGATGAAGGAGAGGGGAGAGAGCTACTATTTTTGGAATTAATGGGGAAAAGGTTGCTTTTGGGTGGTAAATGATAGTTTTTGGTGTTAGGGTTAGGGTTTTATGATGTTATTACATATATATAGGCATATATGGGCCTATAGGCTTGGAAGGTAGGTTATAGGCTTGGAACATGGGTTTATCGTGTCTATAGGTTGTTGGCAAAGAGGGGGTTGTTTTGCTATGGTCGGCTAAGCATGGTGTTGTCTACATGTGTCGGGTTTGGGTATTGTTGGGTGTTAGTTGCTTAGTTAGATACGAAAGGTGGTTAGCTAAGGTTAAGGACTTATGTAGGTAGTTCTATATAGAACCAACTATATTTATATAAATATCAATCTAAAAATCTGAATATATTTAAAATTTATGTATATATGGGTGTATCTTGGATGCACACCAAGCCTAATTAGGATTTGGTTTAACTTTAGGTCAAATTAGACTAATGCCAACTAGGCTACATATATAGATATTTCCTATAAATAAAAACTTCTATAAATATAAACATATCAATTTAAATTAAAAAATATATATCTAGATGGAGTTATTTGGATGTACTATCTACATGGGTTTGTGTTTGGTTTGGGTCAAGTTTGAGCTAGTTTCGTGCAACCGGGTCTCCTAAAAAGTCAAAAGCCTTTATAATTAATTAATTAAGCCAAAAATATGGTATAAGCCACAACTTGACTTATTACCATACAAGGGACATAAATATGGCCAGACCATCCCTATCATGGCTAATATGCTAGTCATATTACGACTATATTAGCCTTGCCATAACTCATAGTTAACATGCATCCCCAAACTTAACCATGACTAAGGCTATATATAATATATATATTTGTTTAAAAATATATAAAAATCTAAGAATCACTATTTAAGCCAAGTAAATAATAAAAATAATTAAAAAACTACGGGTTTATATGTGTGACTCATGCTGACGATGATGATAATTTCGTAGTAGTTTTTATAGAACTTTTTTTATGCACTAGTTTGTATTATTTATGGTCAAGTCTCTTTCAGACTTCAATATTATCTAGGTGATTTTTATGTACTTCCATGCTACTGCTACTACTACTGCTTATTTCAGTTCTACTTATATTGTTTATTTCAGTTCTACTTGTTGGTCTTGTCATTGCGTTTTTTCTTGGTATTGTTATACTTTCTCTGTTTGTTGTTAATGCTCACTATTTGAAGGGGAGCATCCACTTCTTACAAATGACAAAGGGGGAGAAGAGTATACCAAATACAACGAGAATCAAAAAATTACAATGGTCAAAAGGTAAAAATTTTGAAGTTATTATTTTGATATTATTTGGTATAAACTAAAAGTTTATCAATTATCAAAATAGGGGAGATTGGTGGCCCATTAGTCATAGTCACATCTGATTTTGATAATCAACGTACCTTTGATCGATAAACAAATAATATGCAGCTATAGGTACAAAAATAGAACTTTACTTCTACACTTCCATCACTCATCATCTTCATCAAAAAAGACTATAGATGCTGATCAAGACATGTTTTCATATTTTATTCTGTATTTTTCATTTTATTGAGGCTAGAAAAAATATGAGATCGATCGATTGGTAACTGGCTATTCTACTAAACTCCACTTTCAAAATAGCCTACTTATCTACTCCACATTCCATACTAGTCAATACCCAATATCCAATACCTAGAAAGCCAAATACCAACTCTACGCAAAAAGCAATCTTCATCAATATACCACAAACTGGTCAAAAACTCAACCTAAGAGTTCGGCCCAAACTCTACCCGAGTTCAGTCAGGGTGGTTCTTGAACGTTAATGGTTTTTTCCTAAAAATTTCCATCCAATTTTTGAATTACAAAAAATCTGCATCTGAACTCATGCCGAGTTTTGCCCATAAAATTGCTATAAATAGATGAGAAGTTCTCATTCCAAATCACTCATTCATTCTTATCTTCTCTATCTATTAATAGGCATTCGAGAGCCTTACACTTTTATGTCTAGCCTTTAACACTCCTACCAAGTCAAATGACCTTCCAGATCCAATCTATAGTTCGTTCGAGTTTGTAAAGAAGGCTTTCAGAAAACGTTCTATTTTCAAAGTTCGCCTTATTTGAAGTTGCGATCCTTCGGATAAAAACTCATGGTTGTAGGATTTGTACAAACTTGCGTCCAATGAGAAGCCACGAATACCACATCTCGTATCATACATTGGGTAGTTTGTTAGAGTCCAGCCTCGATTCGATGGTGCATGAGGATAGTCTAGACATTGCAAAGGCTTAAGAGGTTTTGCTAAATTAAACATATTCGATCCAAATTCAGTCTGGCCGAATTGGTTCGAACATTTTTAATTTGTCCCAAAACTTGCATGTTAGGCTTCACCCAACTGAATTTGGTCAATTCAATTTGAGTCGGCCTGTTAGCTAACATATTCACCGTGGGCCCTAAATCTGTATCAGTTTCTTATTATGATCAGATTTGGACATCCAAGATTGAGTCTAGGCTATTTTAGATTTTTAAACCCTAAAATAGGTTTCTTAACCCTATAAATATATATTGAGGGTGAAGGCAATAGACTGACCACAATGGAGGCTCAATATGGAAGATCTTGGTGTTCATCCACAAGAGATCTAATTGAAAGTTTGTACCTTGTTCTTAGGGTTCGCCGTCTAAGATAGTTGAAAGAGAAGATCTGTTTGGAGAATCATCGTCTTCATTTAGGGAGATCGCTACGTAGGTGAGTGACTTCAAGTTATAACTTCTGCTTTCATCTTGAGTTTGGTGAGGGGTTTGAATCTTAGGGCAAATGGTTCAACATAGTTTTATTCAATCTTGTTTTTTGAGAAGTTATAAAAATGGGATTTATCGAGGTGACACGGCCATCGAACTATATACTGTATTTTATAGCTTGACATTCTTGTTAGACAGAGGTTCATTATCTTTGGGTTGGTTTGACATAGGATCTAATCTTTTTTTTTGCCGGAGGCAAAAAGTTAGAAAAAGGCCTCCTAAAAAAATTGACTAGAAAAAGTCAAAAATTCATAACAAAGCAACTAATAGCAAATATCATAATGAAGTAAAATCATCTTTGTATGAGAACTAATAAAACAAAGAATAGAAAAATCAATTAGTGTAACATAATCGGAGTTTTGTTAATGTTGTGGAAGAAAAAGAATTCAAATGTCCGACCTCAAAAATATAATGCCTCTGATGCTGTTGTGTAAAAATTACCTACTCTCAGTTTGCTGTGAAAATGCATCTCAGTAACAATAAGTACATGTAATGAAGGAATTACATTCAGTAGCTCGAGCATTCTTAACAAAGTAATAATTTTCACCTAATATTTTTTCCATTATTGCTAGCCTGCTGACCCATGACCAAGTATAGTACAAGACTGCAAAAGTTCGTGCCTGCGGCGACGTAGCTACTAGCTAGCTAGGCTTGATTTTCACTACAAAATAAACATTCCCACCTTTGTCTGCATTGCATCTCATCTATCATGAGATGTTTGTGCAAGTTTCCTTCTTCTACTCCTCCATTCAACTATTTTGTTGTGATTGCCTCCCTTTCTTGTAATTGCCTCCATGTTCTTTCCAGTTTGGTTAATACACTACTAGTAGATTATGAAGATTCCAATATCATTATTGAATGTAGTGTTTATGTTGCCATGACTTTTAAGCTTCGATTAGAATATCCAAAGAAGATGGAAAAATGGAGAATATTTAACATTGAAATCAGAACTTTCATCTTATAATTGTATTTGATTTCATGATTGTGTGTATTAGAGTAGATTATTGTATGATACATGCAATAAAAGTCAGCATAATAATCAATAAATTAAAACATATATTTCATGAGTCTTGGACACTGAGAGGCCCCAGCATGAAAGGATCGCTCAAAACAAACATTGTTGGTGTTTCTTTCTTTCTAACAATATTTTTGAACCATAAAATCAAATTTACTGTACATCTTCTAATAATAAAAAAAGATTATCAAACATACTACCTCGTTTAGAGTTTGGAAGTTAATTGTCAAAATCGTTCGACTCCGAGTCGCTACTGTTCGGCAAGTGTCGACTTCGATTACCTCGTGCAACCCCAAAACTTTCTCAACTCTCTAACTTCTGTAAATTAAAGAAGCAACAAAGAACTGTATATTGGAGGAGAAAATAATAGTAAAGTGAGAACGGATTGAGAACAATCAATAAAAGGGAAAAGTTTGTAGAATTAGATTTTTTTTTGAAGACGGCATTGCTTGGAGAGAATAAGTAGAGATTACAGAAGAAGAAGAGTCGGTCGCACTTATCCAGAGTAGAGATTGGAAGAAAAGTGTTGGAAGTGAGTGGGTTCTCAATCTATGTGGAAACAACCCGATGTGCGACGAGCCCATCTGTGTGTCAGAGAAGCTCGTGCGGCGACGAGGGCCATTCGGGGGTCGAAAGAAGCTCGGGGGCCAGAAGAGAAGCTGTTTCCAGGGTAGATCCAAGTTCGACGGAACTCGGTCCCCAAGCCCGTTCGTTTGAACTCGGTCCAGGGTCCCGGAGCTTATGTTTGCTGCTGTTTACAATTGTCGCAACACTGACTCGAGGAGATTCGGCCAAGTTCGGTCGGATGGGTTGAAGGGTATTTTATACATCATTGGACCGTATCCTACGGTCCGATTTAGCTACGGGATTAGGGTTAATATTAGGTTTTCCTAACCCTAATTTTACAGTAACACAAAGCAACAAGAGAGAAAGGAGGCATGAGTATTTGTGCAACTTTGGGAAAGAGAGATTAAGGCCGTTTCAGAGAAGAAGATGAATTTGGGTAATTTTCATTATCTTCTTTCTTCGTGGTGTAATCTATTTTCTGTTCCAGTAGTTGTGGATCAGTTTGGATCATGGAGGAGCATGGTAGAGGTGTTATCTCTTTATTCTATAGTAGAGGTTCTTCTCGGTTGGACAACGATCGTCCCGTAATTTTTTCCAAGGTTTTCCACATCAAAAATCTTTCTGTCTGTGTGGAATTATTTTCTGTGTCGTTTGGCCATTGGTTTTTGTGTGTTGTATTACTTAGTTCTCTCACAAGCTTTCTGGTTTGGGGAAAGTTATTCGCGATTCTTTCTCAACAGTGGTATCAGAGCTTTGGGTTCAGAGATATGTCAGGAGTTGACAGTCAAACCAGGAAGCAGAGATGGACGTAAAGCTGATATACATGGTAAACCTGAATGGTTCCAACTATCATTATTGGCGGAACAAGAAGAAGGATTTGTTGTTCGTCAAGAAGCTGCATCTTCCATTATCTGCATCGAGAAGCCCCAGTGACAAATCGTGTGAGGATTGGAACTTTGAGTATATACAAGTGTACGGTACATGCGACAGTTCGTGAACGAAAACGTGTACAACCACGTTGCTAACATTGAGCACGCAAAGACGATGTGGGAGAAGCTATAATCTTTGTACACGAAAAGATGTGGGTAACAAGTTGTTGCTGATCCGGATGTTGATGGGTTACAGTACAAAGATGGTGCGTCCACTAAGGATCACTTGACTGAGTTCTAGGGCATGGTTGACACGCTATCCTCGATAAG